>JASEVX010000026.1:785173-1055173 GCA_031761405.1 Serripes groenlandicus
CGAATGTGGTTTTGTTTACCCTCGCTCGGCTAGTCGATCGATCGAATGTGGTTTTGTTTACCCTCGCTCGGCTAGTCGATCGATCGAATGTGGTTTTGTTTACTCTCGCTCGGCTAGTCGATCGATCGATCGAATGTAGTTTTGTTTACCTTCGCTCGGCTAGTCGATCGATCGATCGAATGTGGTTTTGTTTACCCTCGCTCGGCTAGTCGATCGATCGATCGAATTTGGTTTTGTTTACCCTCGCTCGGCTAGTCGATCGATCGAATGTGGTTTTGTTTACACTCGCTCGGCTAGTCGATCGATCGAATGTGGTTTTATTTACCCTCGCTCAGCTAGTCGATCGATCGAATGTGGTTGTGTTTACCCTCGCTCAGCTAGTCAATCGATCGAATGTGGTCTTGTTTCCTTTGCTCGGCCGGTCGATGGATCGAATGTGATTTTATTTACCCTCGCCTACGTCATGAAACCATTTGAGTCGTCCCGCGACAAAACCAACATTGTGGACTCTTTGTAAAGTATCGAACCATACCAGCCTGCGCATTCCGCGCAGACTGATCCGGGCCGACACACGGAATCATTACTCTATACCTTTATCCCACTGAGACGGAATGTGTCGGCCCGGTTAGCCTGAGCGGAGTGCGCAGGCTGATCTGGGTCGATACATTACGCACAGTGCATAACGTTTGTTTTCTCCTGGAACGGCTCATATGCTTTGTATATTAATATAATACAAAAACAATTCAAGTATTGTACAGATGATTGATTTTTTAAAAGATTTAAACAAAAGCAATTTAAAGATATCTTTTTGACTTACTTACTCTCCTTAAAATAAATGCTTATGTCATTATCATGTATATGAACTATTTCATTTGATATACCAAAAATTATTTATCTGACATATTATATAGGTATATATGTATTTACTTTTGTCTTAGCCATATTCTTCTACGATGTAAATGGCCATAGACAAATTGTGTCGATATTTGCCAATAAAGGATTGAATTGAATTGAATTGGTTTGTTGAATTTGTGTGTACAACGTCGTTTTCAATAGTACTTCGGTTATATCTCTGCGTTAACCTCTGGGTGTATATAACCAGTATTAACCCTTTCCCTCACATAGACGCTTTATGACGCCTCTGCAGCAGACGGCTTTTGGAAAACATTGTGACAAAAGAAGAAATTGCTCAAAACGAGCAATTTCTTCTTTTGACACAATGTTTTTCACTTTTAGTCATAGGTTATCCATTCAATTGTAGAGATTTTCTATGTTTTGACAAAATATGTTCAAAGTCGTCTGCTGCAGATTTATTGTATGAGGGAAAGGGTTAAACTAGGGATTATTCTTAGTCCATTGACACACTCTAATGGCCGTCGCGAACAGGATTCGAGCCGCCCGGAAAGACCGGTCTCATTTGCCTATGCTTTCCACTCTACAATATTCTGTTATGGCCAAAAAGTAACAAACCATTTCATACGTAAGTCCCTAACGGAGTCTTTAGTGCCACAGTATGCCCCAGCTATAGGTAGTTAGATCATTCGACAAATTCAACCAGTGCACGAACACAGATACAAATTGACATTTCTGAATAGTGTAGGGTCAGATCTGTTTGTCCATCTGCTCAGTTTTATCGGAGCTTGTGGACAGAATTTGTGCAAGCACAGGCTGATCTGGATCTATACTATTCACCCAAACCAACGTGTACCTTTTCTCGTGCACTGATTGAAATAGAAGGAGTTCATAGCGCAAGCTGGACCAAACGACATTATTTAAATATAATAGTATTGACATCATGTCTTAGAGATCATTGGTGCGCGGAACGATAGTAATAATAATAATAATAATAGTAATAATAAATATAATAATAATAAATAATAATAAAAATAATAATGTATTTATACATGTAGGGACTCATTTTGCAAGTGGCTATTTTACACTAAAACATACAATTAATAAACAATTACCCCCTCCTTTAAAAAGCCCCCCCACCCCCCCCCCCCCCCCGGGCATATTCAATGAACATTTAATTCGACAACCCCCATTCAAACAATATAAGACTAATGAATGGTATTTGAAAGGGGAAATATTATATTACATATGATAGCGTCGGGTGAAAATGTGTTTTGCTGCGTTTACGAGCAGTGAATTATGCATATTCATGAACAATGAACAATAATGATACACAATGTAGTGTTATATATAGACGCCACTGCAGCAGACGACTTTTGAAAACACTGTGACAAAAGAAGAAATTGCTTAAAACGAGCTTTTGCCACATTAATGTTTTCAACACCATTTAATGTTTTAACTTTCCTTATATAAATATAAATATAAAATATAATCTTGACTGTGTAATGAGTCGTAGAATTTACGATCGTATTGCAGTTGCGTACAATGAAGACTCCGATGAACATGAGCTTACACACAGTTTCACCAAAGTCTTCTCGGTCCGTCTGTTAGTTATATAGACCGTTCATGGATCTTTTGACAAACATGTTAGAAGTGTAGCCACGGTAGTTTTACACTGATTTTGTTTAACTTATTTTGTTTGCAAGCCGGGATAATAAGAACGCGATCACAGACGTTCCTTTTATATGTGACAGTTACTTCCTGATCGTTTGAGACATAATATTATGACAGTGTCTTCTTAACGACGAACAAGTCAGGTCGGCTTAAACGTGATTCGGGTAAGATATTATTCATTATTCCTTAAAACAGTATGTGAAATGTTTTAATTATTTATTTTGTTCGTAAAGGAAAACATTTCAGTATCCAAATAAGAAGAGTGGTGAATGTATATTTTACCCATTTCCCACGCAGTTTGACGAATTTACAGCAGACGACTTTTACCAAATATTGGTGTACAAGAAGATATTGCTCATTGTGAAAAAGATATTCTTTTTCCATAATGTTTTCAACTTTATTAAATAATAAGCATTTCATTTATGAATGGATTGTCAACATCACGGTGATGCCTTTATACCCTGGATACATGTATATTGACGTAGCGCAAGTTTTGTTCAAGGTCTCTACAAGTTCACACTACACCAATATACTGGCAGCAGCTAACTTTGAAAACATCTTGGCAAAAATATGGTTATCCTTTTAATGAAGGAACAATATTTGATTAATACTGAGAAAATTGTGGGGAAAGTGAAATGGCTCATCATGAAAAAAAAATCCTTCTGCCAGAGTGTTTACAAAAGTTGTCTGCTGCAGACGCTTCAGAAAGCGTCTATTTGTGGGAAAGGGTTAAGTATGCTTGTCATAATCTATTTTTGTTACCATCCAAAACATGTTTGTCATGATGCATTTAATTTATCAGGGACCAGTAAAACATATATTTATACCATTACAGTATTAGGTCACTTATTAGGTCTCATATTCATGTATTTATACTTTTCACATTTTTAACATAAAATAGTTTGCAGAAGATATTTGCACATTTCAGATATTTAACCCTTTACCCCATGTAGAGGCTTTCTGGTGACATTGCTGCAGACATCTTTTGAAAACATCTTGACTGAAGTAGAACTTGCTCAAACAATGCAATTTATACTTGTGCGACAATATTTTCTTCCCCTTTTCCAGTAATTATACCTTCATTTATAGAGTTATAGAGATGTGTATAATAGTTTTGCAAATATGTGTTCAAAGTCGTCTGCTGCAGCTGTGTTGTATGTGGGAAAGGGTTAATTTACAAACCATAAAACAAGCTAAATAAAATAAGCAAAATTAGATGATGTAAATTTTTACTACATGTATATGCTTCTAAATTTTGATATGATTTTAAGTTTTAACTAAAAGGGTTAAGTAAGAAATTAAATGAAAAAAAAAACATAGTAGGCAAGTGCGGCTGGCAATTTGTCCTGTTATGTTACTACATATGCATGTTTTTTTTTGTTTTTTAGATAAATCCTGTTTTAACCATACATTTTTCACAATTTTCCTTATACAACCAGTATATTACTGTATAGATTGAACATTTCCATGATCAAATGCAATTATTAATTACATTTTCCAATACATGTTCAAATAATTCGTTACTATTGCTTTCAGTCCTTTGATTGAAATCAATTTTGGAATCTTTACCACACAATATGTTCTGTCTTTCATTAATGTTTGTTGAAATATATAGAAATTGACTAAATATTTGTTGAAAGATATAGAAATTGACTAAATATTTGTCAAGAAAATACCGAAAAAGTGTGTTCAGAAAAATAGTCACGTTTTCAAAAATAAATTCTAGAAAGTTAATGATGTAGTCAAACGAAAAATTGATAATTAGAATTAAATAATATTTTTCATCACTTTTCATTCTTTTCGATAAAGCCATTTTCAGACAAAACAAGCGACATATAAAAATCTCATCTCGACCGTTATCTGTGTGGAGGGTTATTGTCTAAAAGGCACTATAGTTATGCGATTGCAATAAGTAAAATACATACAAGACGAATTTTGATGCAAAGCATCAAAGACGTCTATTCTCCTTCCAGTTTAGCAGAAGTATGATAACAACAACGGGAGTATATAAACAAACAATACAAAGTAATCTTAACACGTTTAAAGATATTTATTATCAAAATTGAGCATTTATTAAATTAAAAGTAAAAGTTCACATGTATAGTCAACATATAGCAAGAATACAATGGTCTGAATTAACAAACTGTATGCAGAGAAACGTTTTAAGTTTAGAAATACAACAGAATTTTATGAATAGGCAAAAACATCGTCCGAAACCTTTTCTCTGAGGTTTAATGAATAGGGTAGTCAGGGCCGTGAACCAAACACTTAAAAAAGCGAAGCCTAAGAAGTTGGGGGAAAAGTGAACTTTTTCTGAGCTTTGATCAATCGGGTCGTCAGGGCCGTAAACCAAACTAGTATAAAAGTGTAGCCTAGTGCGGAAAAGTTATTAAATATAAATTAAATGTCTCTAAAGTGTTGTAATAACGGTAGAAGACATAGAGGATAAGTGTTTGTTTCAGTGTATTATCGAAATTTCTTTCATCGATTGAAAAGCAAAGGTGATATTTTCAAGAGTGGCGTAGCCACCAGTGAAAATATAACCCTTTGCTTTTCACGAGATGAAAGAAGTTTCGATAATACACTTAAACGAACTATTATTCTATTTCTGTTATGCTTTGAATGAGTTTTCTGAAAGTGCTGAGGTGTAAAAAGTCACATTACTTATGCTGACTAAGTAATAAATTCCCCCGTATGGAGCCCAGTTGTAATTCATTCCTCGTATGTAGTCCCAGTCGAATAACAAGAAAGTTGGCGTAATGCGGTTGGCATATTAGGTAATCTTTTTTAAGTAGACAGTTTGGTTTAATATTTAACGGTAATATATCTATAGGTGCTACCTATTTACGAAAAAAACGCAAGATAATTATAAACAAAAATTAAAGAGCATACTTTGGCCATAAAAAAGGATTTATAAGTAATTGACTAGACAATAATAATGTTAATGTCATGTTTTTTGCATTATTAAAACATATTTGGAATTCGTATTGCTGTTGTCTATTATTTGAACCGAAAATAATAAAGTAAAGACTTTCAGAAAATCAAGGAATACATTTATAATAAACGAGGTTAAAACATGGGGGGGGGCAAGATGATCCTTAATCGATCACCTGCATTGTGGTAAAGAAGCAAATAGATCAGCCCTTTTCTGATGCCACCTGGCGACTGCCTTTTTCAACCAGTCAATATGACTGGAACAAATTATGTAAGGGGTCACATTTATGCTAAACCCTTTCCCTGTTAGAGACGGTTTCTGAGGCCTATGCAACAGACGATTTAGGAAAAGATTGTCGCCACAAGAACAATTCCTCCTTATGAGAAAGTTATCCTTTTGCCACAATGTTTGATAAATAATTATACTTTGAATGAGTGAGTCAATAGCTCATGTATAGGAATTTGGGGTCTTTCATGTTGATACCACTTTTTTGCGGGAAACGACGTCGCTCCATTGACATTACGCCAAGATGAAGTGTAACAGAAATGACGTCACGTCCTTCTTTGGCTACGATACAGTTAAAATTTAGTTTCGGGCGTAGAAGGCTAATGCTGTCGTTTTTTTGACGAACGGGAAAACATATTTCTTACAGTTTTCCATTTATTTTTAACTTTTCGTACAACATAACACAGCACTTTAATGATCTTAAATATCGATTTTAAAAAAAAAGGATTAAAAAGACGACAATAATTTTCAATCCGTGTTTTTCTGCTCATTTTATACATATCCAAATAAACCGATTTAAAAAAAATGATTAAAAAGCCGACAATAATTTTCAATCTGTGCTTTACGTCTGCTTTTTATACATATCCAAAATGGCGGCCCCCATGGATTTTTCCAGTTTCATTTCAGAAAGCTTCATGGGTTATTAAAAAAAAAAAGAAAAAAAAAAATTCTCACACCTGTTACCTATAAGCGAAAAAACCCATTTATGGTTTTTTTTCGTAATATTGATGAAAACTCATGTTACTTTTTTAAAAAGAATTATTTGCAGTGACAAACTATAGGTTAAATCGTATTCCGGGCCATCCATATTTACGGGACCCGGCCGGGTAGCTTAATTGGTAGCGTATCTGACTCGTGATCTGGAGGTCACGGGTTCGATACCCGGTTGCGGCGACATTCTTTCGGGCGATGTTTTCCATTGCCTCTCACCTCTGATCTATGTGAGAAAGTAGTCAGTGGCTTCGAAAGAATGTTGTGTAAGTACTGGTGTGGGAAAGCCAGGAAAACATGGGTAGGTGCACTGACCGCCGTGATATGACCAAAGCTGTTGAAAGCGGCGTTAAACTCCAAACAAACAAACAAACAAACAAAACATATTTACGGAACTCTTTCTTCAGTTATTTGCGCGTATGAAATTCATCCGCCCTTTGAAAATTTGTTTGGAAGGTCTCGCTAACAAATTTCAACTGTGTATTTTAACCATATCTGTTAAATGTAAAGGATTTTAATTATTTCATTTGTCAATATATTGAGGAGATTTGTTGGATGGAAGCCATTTGCAAAGCAAATTATGTTTTATATCGCTTATCGGCGAAGAGAAAATACAAGTCAAAACGGGTCGACTCGATCTACATCTTGTGTTCTTACAAGATGGCTAGATCTTTATTGAGGATGAAAACAGGCGTTGTACATTATTCCTAAATAATAAGAATATGGCTTCTTTAAAACTGTTGTCTTATGATAACGTTACATCTGATTTATTCGATGCTGTTACTCGTAACATTCTTATATGTGTTTATACTATGCCTGCAAACATAACGCAAACAGAACAATGTGTAAATATGAAAATCTAGCTTCATTCCCGTGTTCCTCCCTTGTAAACCTTATTTGAACACTCTTCATTATAGCCACTCAAGTACGATTATCCACAGTAGTTATTAATATCAAAATCATTCGAGCTAGAGAAAGATATTGCATATACTATCTAAAAAACAATATATCTACAGTAAAGTACAGGTTTTTGCATACGTGTAGAGAAATATGTCGATTTGTGTATTCATTCAATGACGTCATTTGTAAAGGGAAGTAAAGCTCGCCAATTTACGTACGTTCAATCATATGTTGTTTCCCTTGTATTATTTGTAACTCTTTTATATCTGACATTTGCTACTGGGTTTCCTTGGTGTCAGATAATCATTCTTATACCCAGTGGCACAATAAGATTTTAAAATCACTGCAACTATCATTTTAATATAAAGAGTGACTTGTAATGATTCACGTCATTAAATAAAGGCCTAGTGGGCCTATTCAATGTGTTATCACAGAGTTAGATGCACAGATCATCTTTATTGTACCCGTCAAACCTCGATAAGTTAATTGTTACTCGTTTTGAGACTCATTTTTTTCATAAAATTCTGTCAAAAACATGGAGAAAAAAGTAGTTCCGTAATTGAAAAGTCATAATCTCACTGCAAAAGTCATTATCTCACCGGTGAGATTATAGGATTATTATTCACTGAGAAATTTCTATAATTCACGGGTAAGCATAAAAGAAATACGTATTTTGTATCTTATTGTTTCTTAAATCAGTTAATACAATTTATTGATTCATAAAGGTGTTTTAATGTTGGTTGCTCCCTATTCGATTACGTCACCCCATGGTACATAATTTAAACCTAATCAATACTGACACCGCGTTTCCACGCGGCGTCAATAATACGTGTAATTTAAGTTTGCATTACCTGTTGTTTTTTAAAAATGCGTGTGTTTGGAACAAAATAATTATAACAACCACGTTCAAATAATACTCAACAAACGTATCACGTTATCCGACGCTTAGACTTAAATTTGACGTTCCGATAATGTGCCCGGTTAGACTGTGCAACGTCATCTTTTCATTTATGCATATACAAAATAATCGGACGACACACGCGTTGTGGTTCACGCATATGTAGATTATCTTGGAAAAGCAGAGTTGAAATAGTAACATTCTAAACTCTATATGTACAGGGAAAATATTTCCAAAAACGCATATTAGACGACTGTTGCTTGTTGATTGACAGAACAGAAATGCATGTACTTACACTGGTTTTATCACGTCACAGACAATCACACATCAAATTTATATGCGCATGAACACACGCACGCAGAAACACAAACACACACACATTTATACACTAGTAAATTTACATAGATGATGATTCTCTTTTTCATTGAAATTATTGAACTGCTCCTAAACATTTATATTTCATGTTGGGGTTAGCGCCGTTTCAAAAACATTCGAGTCGTATAACGGCGGTCAGTTCACCTACAATGTACGCATGTGTGTCCTGGTTTTCTTTCTCACACCAGTGCTCTACACAACATTCTTTTCAAGCAACCGGCTGCTTTTCCACATATATTGTTAGCCCGTTGGTTGGAGATTGTCGTATTGACTATTGTCAAGCGTTGGAAAGCCTGTTGGCCGAGCTGGGGTTCGAACTCGCAACCCTTGAATTGACAGCTCAGACAGTTTAGAGTAACCTGCTCTTACCATTACATAAAGGGTCAAGCATACACTAATGATGCAGCGTCCTTTTGGAATGGTGTCATTATAACAGTTATAATAGTAATAACTGTATTTATAGAAGGTTTCATTTTAAGATGTACTTTGATGTAAACTAGCTAGTTAATCTTATCTAGCATATGACATTCAACATACATATATATTGATTTCAAACATCAAGTTGTAAATGGTCCACTGTAAAGTTTACGAAAACAGTTGTATATTCACCAACTATGCGATAGCCATATCAGAGGGGAAGTGACCAATCTAGTCGCCATTGTTGGCTCTTTACTGATGGAGTTAAATTGTCTGATTCTTTCTAGGCATATGATCGATCCTTCTCCATCTGTTTTCCTTCCCAATTCCTCCTTTTATGCTAGAATACTTAAGAATGTTTCGATTTGGCATTGTGTCGGACGGATAAATTCGATGAGACATTCTCAAGTCTTTTAATTTGAACACTGATTGTAAGTGTTGTTGATTTGTTGTCAGTGTTCTGAGAGTTAAGGGAACACGTCGTTGATGTTACTTTAATTTCGTCTCATAACTCGATTGCTTTGATCTCCATACAGTATTCAATTAATTACCGAAGGTCACAACTTATTTTGTTGATACATTTTGCTTTCTAATAGCATTGTCAGATCTGAAAATATTTCTAACAATGTTTCCAAAATATGTAAATTCTTCGTTTGTAGTAAGGTCTTTTCCATTGATTTTGGACACTTATCGGATTATGTTTGACTTGTGACTGATCATTAAACCAATCTGGAGAGCAAAGTGATCTTACATAGTTTTTCTCCGAATGGGAGTGAGATAGTAGAGTCAAAATATCTATAAAACTTAAAAACGTCTAGAGATGTAAATAGTGACCATCTGTTATGTCCCTAGTTTTATCTTCAATTGTATGTTTCAACGAAAAAAATCAACAACACTATGAACAAACGTACTGTATACATGCATATAACCGTGCCTTAGCTGACCCTTGTCTTGATATTTAATTTGATATTATTATTCCAAATATGTCAAATACCTATAATCACACTGTTTCCAGGTGTCCAATATATTGTAAGTGTCGAAGGCTTTTTCCAATCAATTACGGCTATTCCTGGGTAAAATTACCACTATTAGTTTTCCTGACAACACCGAGTCAGTTGTAATGTCGTACCCGCGCCCTTCCGCACCCGATGCGGACGCTCTACCTTTACACCACCGGGACGGTTTTGCTTGAAATTAACAGACTGGTAGAATAATAACTCTTTGCACTCGAGTCCGAAATGATCAACATTAATGTTTTAATGCATTTTCGTATAAACTGTGCATTTGATAGTTGTCAAATAATTCCTACATTGAAAGCATTACCATATATATGAATAATGCTACATTTCTATATTATCTGTAGAATTTAAAATGACTTGTTGACGTAGATTTCTATTAAACGGTCAACATTTACTGGTCAAAGTATATTCATACATACTTTGATTTTTTGTTTGTTTTACATTTCAATGTGTTTAATTACTTTATATTATTGATTCATTGACTCTTTGACGTATACGGTAAAGCTTTAAAGAGAAAAATAAATAGGCACGCACTATATCTGGTTAATCTAAGATGAGACAGTGGATTTTTCAGATATTCGATTGTCGTAAATTGACAACTCATTTAGCAAAACGTTAACCTTTCCGAAACGACACGTGTACAATTACAGAAAATCATTTAAGTTTCATTTGAAGCTCGATATATCTTCATGCTTTCTGATTACTATTACCAATATCTCGTAGTGTCTTATGGTTTGAAACATTTATACATCTAAAACCTATAAGAGTATTGTAATCAAACCCGTGTTGTATGTAGTTATGCGTATACAGATTATATCTAAAGAATGACGTCAGATAAATGGCCACAAAAGAACCGAAAGAGGAAGTACGTTTGTGAATTCATATTTTTACCCATAGTGTAAATTTTGACATAATGCCAAAACAGATACTCATATATATGCCGTTCATGTTCTTTTAATAAAAAATAAAAAGTAATACAATATTTTACTTTTGGTGTGTGAATTCATAAGCTTTAAATACATGTACATGTATATTAGAACAAAGAGTTTGTCCCACTAGGGACATAAGAAGATGTCTGCGTGTAGAAATATGCACGTTTCTTCGATAATACGTTGATAGCTCGATTTTCATAACTTCCGTTCATTAATAAAGGAATGAAGACTATGAAGTCACCCCCTGAATGTCTCATTTTGATATTATACATTATAAATTGTGTATATCTACGGTGGCACTGAGGTGACATCCGCAACCCTTTATTTGTATTGTGGCCTCAACTTAGTAAAAAGTTGTGGCCACAGTTTACTAAGTTGTGGCTACAAGTCACTAAGTCGTGGCCACATTTTACTAAGTTGTGGCCACATTTACTAAGTTGTGGCCACAACTTAGTTTAGCCAATCAAAACAGCCGTTTCATCTTTGCTGCTTTATGGTAATAAACTGATGTAAGTCTATGTGTATATGTACAAATATACTAACTGGTTTGTGTACGAGTATAACAACTGGTGTATGTATATGTACGAGTATACTAAATGGTGTGTGTATATGAACGAATATCCTACCTCCTACATAAATCTGCGTATTTCATTGGTCAAGCGACGTCACGTGGTGACGGTGTATAATCCATGCACGGTCACCGGGAGCCTAATATATTTTTGGTTAAATTGACGTCATCGGAACGTGCATGACGTAATATAAGGATATGACTAACATAATTTGTTCCTGTCATATTTAAAACTGGTTGAAAAAGGCAGTCGTCAGGTGGCATCAGAAAATGGCTGATATATTTGCTTCTTTACCATAATGCAGGTGATCGATAAAGGATCATCTTGGCCCTCATGTTTTAACCTCGTTCATCATAAACGTATTCCTTGATTTTCTGAAAGTCTTTACTTTATTATTATCTGTTTGTAATAATAGACGACAGCAATACGAATTCCAAACATGTTTTGATCATGCAAAAAACATGGCATTAACATTTCTATCGTCTAGTACTTATAAATCATTTTTTATGGCCAAAGTATGCTCTTTACTGTTTTTATATTGTTTATAATTATCTTTCGTAAGTAGGTAGTAGCACCTATAGATATATTATATATGCATATTTGATACAGAATATTTTCCATATAAAGAAACTACATATGTACATATAAATCAGCAATGTTGATCAAGATAGTCGGTAGGATATATTCGTTACACAGTGTGCTAGTGACCTAATACGGTATATACCGTATTAGGTCACTAGCACACTGTGTAACTAATAGTATACTAACTGGTATGTCTAACTGTAAAAACATACTAACTGGTGTAAATGTGTGTAAACTTCGTACATATACACATACCAGTAAGTATACTCGTATCTATACACATACCAGTTATTCACGAGTATTCTTACTGGTATGTGTATATATACGAGTATACTAACTGGTGGAAGTGAGTGTGAGTGTGTATATGTATGAATATACTTACTGGTGTGTATATATGTACGAGAAAACTAACTGGTGTGTATATATGTACGAGTATACTAACTGGTGGAAGTGAGTGTGAGTGTGTATCTGTATGAATATACTTACTGGTGTGTATATATGTACGAGTATACTAACAGGTGTGTATATATGTACGATTTTACTTACGGGTATGTGTATATTTACGGGTATACTAACTGGTGTAGTGTGTCTGTACTTGCACGAGTATATTCTTACGGGTGTGTATATATTTACGAGTAAACAAACTTGTGTGAATATATGTACTAGTATAATAACTGGTGTGTGTATCTGTACGAGTATACTTACTGGTATGTGTATCTGTACGAGCATACTAACTGGTATATGTATATGAACGAATATACTAACTGTTGTGCGTATATGTACGAGTATACTAACTGGTGTAAGTCTACGTGTATATGTACAAGTGTACTAACTGGTGTGTGTGTGTGTATGTACGAGTATACTAACTGGTGTGTGTATATTTATAACATACATATACCAGTTAGTATACTCGTACAGGTACACAAACCAGTTAGTATACTTGTACATATACACATAGACTTACATCAGTGTATTACATAATGCAGCAAAGATGAAACGGCTGTTTTGATTGGCTAAACAAAGTTGTGGCCACAACTTAGTAAATTGTGGCACAACTTGGTAACTTGTGGCCACAACTTAGTAAATTGTAGCCACAATATAAATAAAGTGTTGCGGATGTCACCTCAGTGCCACCGTATATATCCGTAAAGCACGATTCGTATTTTACAAAATGATCAAGTTCTATTGAATTTACTTACGGTACTAACAAATTATCAATTTTTAATATGTAACCTGGTTTGAAAAAGTTCGATGCCTGTCTGTTATGTACAATAGCATGGGTGTTATTATAATTCAAATTGTATACATAAGTTTCATTTTAACCGAATGTGTATTCCTCCCCAGAGTTGCCGTTATGCTGTAGTGTAGTCGTCAATCATTGGTAATTCCCTCACAAATACAGACGTGAAACGACAAACCTGATGGAAAGTCCATCTGTAAGAGCCGAATCGGTAATACTCGCTGTCTGTCTGTCTCCATCTATATTTCTCTCTTTCTCTTTCTCTCGCTCTCTCTCTCTCTCTCTCTTTCTCTCGCTCTCTCTCTCTCTGTCTGTCTGTCTGTCTGTATGTCTCTCTGTCTGTCTGTCTGTCTGTCTGTCTGTCTGTCTGTCTGTGTCTCTGTCTCTCTGTCTGTCTGTCTGTCTGTCTGTCTGTCTGTCTGTCTGTCTCTGTCTGTCTGTCTGTCTGTCTCTGTCTGTCTGTCTGTCTGTAAGTCTGCCTGTCTGTCTGTCTGTCTGTCTGTCTGTCTGTCTGTCTGTCTGTCTGTCTGTCTGTCTGTCTCTCTCTCTCTCTCTCTCTCTCTCTCTCTCTCTCTCTCTCTCTCTCTCTCTCTCTCTCTCTCTCTCTCTATTTTTGTTTCACTATAGCTCTCTGTGTCTCACTCTATCTCTCTCTCTCTCTCTCTCTCTCCATCTGTCTCTCTCTCTATATATATATATATATATATATATGTCTGTGTCTGTCGCTCTGTCTGTTACTCTTTCTCTCTGTGTGTGTCTATAACTATATCTGTCTCTGTCTATATATGTCGCTCTCTCTCTATCGCTGTCTCTCTATCTCTGTCTCTCTCACTTTTCTCCCTCTCTCTACAAATATATCTCCCTCCCACCCCCACCCCCACCCTCTCTCTCTCTCTCTCTCTCTCTCTCTCTCTCTCTCTCTCTCTCTCTCTCTCTCTCTCTCTCTCTCCCTCCCTCTCTCTCCATCTCCCTCTCTCTCTCTCTCTCTCTCTCGGTATCTCTCTCCCCTCGCTCTCCCTATCTCGGTATCTCGCTCTCCCTATGTCTGTCTCTATCTCTGTCTTTCTCTCTGTCGCTATTGTGTTTGTCTTAACTGAACCTTCTTTTGTATTTATCTCGAGGGTACCTTTTTTATTACAGGGCCAAGTTGATTCAGCGGAAACGGATTTAAGGGTAATATACATAAATGTCTTAGATACTTTCGTGAGAAAAACGAAAGGTATTCAATTAAAACAAAACTTATTATTAATTGATTATAGCTTGATGTTTACAGTTTAATGAAGTTAGGAAATGGAATTTATGTTTTAATGGTTACGCTATAATTTTTCATGTTGACTAATCTGTCCGTGATTGACAGATAGATAACAAGCTGACTTGACGAATAGATGCTTTATTTTTTTACCAAGACAGTTTGTAAAGTACTGAAAAAAAAGAAAAGAAAATCACTCAAGGTGTTATTATTACCAAGGGAGATAATCTCCCATGCCAAACTTTGGAATACATTTAAACAACAAAGGCCTAACAACATGTGATCTCACTATGCAGTTAGATCATTATAACGACTTCTTAATAAACACGAATAAATATTCAAGAACTGCTATAGCAATGTTTTCTGAGAAAATTAAACATAATTTACTAAATCTTCCAAAACTGATCTAAATACTGAAATAGAATTACAAAGCTATTCTCAGATGGCATCATTATACACTCATTGTAAGTAACAAGTAAGGCTTGTTTTTGATTAAGATCAGAGACTTACTTCACGCGAAAACTCATGACAAACTGATTTGATCTTTTTCCAGAATATAAATTTGGAACTGAAATAAACCTTTCCCACAATGTTTACATAATATGAAAATTATATAGACGAAGAGATCAATGGTATAGACTTAAACAATAGAATACTGGGGCCAGTACACTCCCCGCCTGACATCTGATAAGATATTACTGATACCGCACAGATATCACTGATACCTAGCAGATATCACTGATACCTAACAGATATCACTAATATCATATAAAATGTCATCATATACCAAATTAAAATAATTATGATAAACAAAGATGACATTTGAAATTATTGAAAACACAAGAACACATTATTGTGAAAAGATTGCAAAAAGAGCAATCAACCATTTCACATTGTTTTACAATTTACACTGATTTTCTTCTCTCTATAATCATATTTTGTGAGTCTAAAATAACAAACATAAAATTGACTAGAAATAACTTTAAAATGAAACTTAACTGAACGAAATCTTAAAATATGAGTCATTCCTTGGCAAGAATGATTATTTCAGTCACTTGACGAGTGTATTTCACACATTTCCCATTCTTTAAAACACGAATCTCTGCCTTTCGAACCTTTCCATCCTCACGTTCTATCGCATTCTCCACTAGTTCTTTATCTTTCAAGATAATTACATCTCCGTTTTTTCAGATTAGTTTGTGCCGAAAAACACTTTCTTCTTTTCTGAAGACTCTGTTAATACTTTGCGCGCCAACGCTTACAGAACATATCGGACAACACTTGAACTTGTTTTCAGTGAACACGAAATATATCTTTGGGTCTTTTTCTTCACACTGAATCGAGTTGTAATTCACCTTTTGATTGAGCAGAACCGCTGGGCTGAGATTCACTGTTGTATAGCAAATTGGAAACTGGCCCATCTTCCAAACTGATGGTATCTATCTGAAGGCTGTTTACGGCCCCTATAAAGTTGGTACCCCTATCTGATCTAAAATACTTCACGTTTCCTCCGTATTGCCATGAAGCGTTGTAAGGCGTTAATGAAAGAGGATGCACTCTCTTCTCTACGATCTCTTTATGCACCGCTCGAGTAAAAAATGTGAACATAATGGCCAATCATTTAGAACACAGGCTGCTTCGCCTCTAGTCTTACGAGTGAGGATAGTATCTACACCAACTGATGTGAATGGCGGTCCGGGTGTCAACCTATCTTCAGGTAAGTCAGACATAATTTGATGTTCGACAGTGCCACGTACCTTCCTGCACATGGCACAATTATCTCTTGTTAATACAACCTCCGACTTTCATAATGCCGCAATCATCCAAGTGGGGATTCAATGCGGCAATTGAACTCTTCCTCGACACCTGTCTACCGTCATTGTGATGTAACTTCTTCCAAGCATATACAGTGCTGTTCTGGCTGAATGATGAATCTTTTAGTATCTTTCTATACCTCTAGTCTAGACTTGTGATCAACCTGAATTGAGATTCTTCTCTTTTATCTTTTGGCTACTTCTTTCAAGAGTGTGCAGCATTCCAAAGTCTTTTCCATCGAGAGAATTTCTCAAACTTTTTAATGAACTGCTGATATTAAGGTTAACTTATTCACCACCACCCTTATTTCTGTGTCGTCCTCTGGTGAAACTAGCGGAAACAGTATTGTCTTTCATAAGTCTGTCAGGAGCAGATAACAATTTCTTCTCAAGTTGAGTAATGGGACAGAGTCCGTGTGTTTCGCAATCCGCAGGATTTTATTACGTAGGAATGTAATTCTACTGGTCTGGCTGTTTTACAGATATAATTCGTCGTACCCTTTTACTAAGATAAGAGTGAACGCGTCTGATTGTATTGTTTAGATAATCTAAGACAACTTTACTGTCTGTGTAATATTTGACTGATGTAAAGGACATGTCTAGATTTTGAAGAACAACTTCTCCAAGTTGAGTAGCTAATAAAGCTGCACACAGTTCAAGCCTTGGCACCGTATGGCCATGTAACGGTGCGACTTTACACTTGCCTATAACGAACCCAGCCTCGAGTTTCCCTTTGTCTCTAGTTGTGACTTAAACTATGGCACTCACAACTGTTTCGAAGGCATTAGAAAAGATGCGTAACTCTTGCTCTGGCACAATAGTAAGAGACTGGTTTATTTACATACGTGGAACTGATAATGTCTCAATAGATCGTTATGTCTCTGTCCATGTGTACCATTTGCCAATCATAGACGGATCAAGCTCTTCATCCCAATCAGCACAGTTTGTAATGTCCCTCATGAGCAATTTCCCCTGAATAGTCAATGGTCCGAGTTGGTCATACATGCTATTCAGCGTTGAAAGAAAACCCCGACGTGTGTTCGGCTTCTCTTGTAAGTTTATATTGAATTGAAAGCTGTCCTCTTCCAGGTTCTACAACATGCCTAAGCTATGTATCGTAGTTAAAAACCCTTTCTCCAGAACAAGTGACTTTACTCCTTTTTCCAGATCATTTCATGACATCTTGACTGTTTGGGACTATTTTGTGAAGTCGTATGCTGCCTTCTTTTTTTCTAGTATTTGTCGTGTACGTTGAATGAGACTTACTCCCTCAGAGACTGTGTGAACCGATGTTAACCCGTCATCTACATAACCGTTTTTGTCCACACAATCCTGTAAATCTTGGTTGCAGCTATCTACATACTCGACAGTCTTGCGTAAGCAATAAGTGGCTACGGCTGGTGACGGGCTGTTTCCGAAAACGTGAGCTCTCTGGGATACTCGATCAGGTCCAAATCAGGGTTATTGTCTCTGTACCAAAAGAACCTTAGATCTTCTCTCTGATCTTCTTCGACTAAAAACGAATAAAACATATGATCAATATCAGCTGCTATAGCTTAACGATTTTGTCGACATCTGAATAGAATGCCCAACAGTGAATTGGCTAAATTTGGTC
The DNA here is from genome assembly GCA_031761405.1 of Serripes groenlandicus. NCBI lineage: Eukaryota > Metazoa > Mollusca > Bivalvia > Cardiida > Cardiidae > Serripes > Serripes groenlandicus. Next base: position 803,241 of record JASEVX010000026.1, read on the forward strand.
CGGATAATAGTGTCCCATTCAATGATACGCCGTTAAACGACGCTGGCGAGTCGAACACCCATCTAATCTGTTCTTGTTTTCTTGGATGGTATACCCCGAAAATAGGTAAATACCACACTTCATGTTGATTTAATACTGATGGGGATACCTCTGCAGCTTTACTACTTAATATTTTCGCCATGAACGTGGTAAAAATGATCTCTCTTTGTTGGATTTCTTTTTAGACTTCAGTCCAAAATGATAGCACGTTTTAATGCCAATTGTTTGTTATTTGGAAATCTTTGTTTTTGGTTTACGAAACGGCAAATTGGCAATCCAGTGACCATCCTCTGTCCTTGTTACTTCTCTGTTCATGACTTCAAAAAATACACTATCATCCACTGAAAGCCAAATGATTTCATCCTCTTTAGTCCTTATGAATACAGGATCATACTTTGAACTTGAACTCTTAATACAACGTTCTTTCAGAATTAATTATGGATGCCCTGCCTTCATATGTTACAGATGTCTTAAAAGTCTGAATGCGTATTTCACTGCACGTTTTCAAGACAAACACATATCCTAAAATTACATATCCCAAGCTTAGCTTTCGATCAAAGGGTGATCTGCTTGGTCATGTGATCTGCTGCTGAGCCTGATGTGCCTGTACCATGTCTCTTCATATCAATAAAGAGATGTTGGTTCCAACAGCAAGAGGTAGAATACTGTCTGCTTTTCTCTGCAAATGTGGGAATTGTCTTGGTACTTCTGGGGAAGCTATTTCTGATCTATCTTGAGGAATATTGTTACACTGAATCATTGTGTGAAATGGCAATGTATACAACTTGTATACAACTTGTCTAATGTCTGCACTGTTAATGAATGCACCTTTCTTCCCTCAGAACTATGTGAACTAGAGCATGACACTTACTGATAATTACTTTTTTGCCATTTACCCCCGACGAGTCAAAGAGATCTGTAGAGGCTAAGGTTCTGTTGCTTTGGTCGTCAATGATGGCGTAAACTGAACTCAAATAGTGCTGTATTCGCGCAAGAGCGACGAGTATACACTTCTGTACATTTCGCACTGGCTCTCTCATATGACTCCCCGCCATTCAAATTGTTGGGAGACATGTAATCAGACGCATTTTGTGGCTCTGACTGTTGTTGGCCTATATATTTTGACTGTTGTTGATTTGGCGGAATGTGAAGCGCTGTTGGATGTTTTGTACTATAACAATTGGAGCATTTAATGTCACTTTTACAATCTTTAGCTGTGTGTGTCACTGGCCCACAACATTTATAGCACATTCGTTTCTCCTTAAGGAACTGCTTTCTTTCAAATAGTCTTCTTGTAAATCTTTCTACAATCATCATCTGTACTTCTAGTTTTCTTGATAAAAAACACTCTGATCCATTGATAGTCTCCTCTATAACTGTCTTTACTCTTTGAATGCAGATTCTCAAATGTGAAACTTGGGTCATTCATTGTTTTATACACTTCTTTCAAAAATGCCACAAAGTTCACAAAGGGAGGGAATGAATCACCAGTTCCTGTAGTGTACCTTGAAGCTATATCTATCCATTTGTTCTGAACATAATAGGGTAGTTTTGCCACAATTTTATTAGCACCAGCTGATGTGTCAAATTAAGATATATGGTAGGTACTGATACTCAGTGTCATCTTTAAATATTATATTTCTGTCAAGAGGTCACAAAGCTTATTCGTTTCGCCTTTATATTTAGCATCCAGACATGGACAGTTTTTATTTTCTTCTTAAGAACACTCTCAATCAATTATGTCGCCCCGTACCCTTCTCATAGTCTTTCCAAACCATTTCTAGGAATATGAACATTGGCTTCCCTAATACTTTATGTCTGTAATGATGAGTCAGGTCCCAGATCATTCATAAGTAGGTCCATTTGTCTGTGTGGTCTGAGATAGAGTTTCTGGATAACAGTGTTAAATTAGATTGTCCACACAGAATATGATGCGGGACCCTCATTAAACTTCGGTAGTCTTGAAACTATGAATTTTCTTAAAAGAAAGTTTGCAATGTCATTATATGGATCTACACTAACACTTTGTGTATAAAGGGTTCTGCATTGCGACACAAGTCAACATAAGCAACATACCTCTTAGTCTTTGAACAACTATCTTCCACTGTTGTAGGTAGAGAGTTTGTTTCTAAATATCCACATTGATCGACAGTGAAATTTTCTATATCGTAAGCGTCAGCCTCTGCTTGAGCTCCCGCGCGTGTTTTCTTTTCTTGAATAATTTCAAAGTCTATTCTCAATAACGCTGGTTGTTTCTTCAATTTTTGTTCTGCGTCTAAGTAGGCAAGACGTGCTTTCGCTGCTTCTGTCTTTGCCTTTGCTTAAACAGTGCGAGATTATGTGTAAGATGAACCAAATTGTGAGCATGATCTTGAGCTGTGATGAGACATCCTCTCCGAGTTCGGTTTAAGCGGTTGTACTGTGACTGGCTGCACTGTACCATCTGGCCCCATTTTCTATAGGACAAATTACTTTACTAATCTTTACTAATCCGCCCGTGATTGACAGAGAGATAACAAGCCGACTTGACGAACAGATTTTTTAATTGTTGACCAAGACAATTTGTAAAGTACGGAAAACAGAGAACAAGAAATAACTCAATAGGTGTTATTATTACCAAGGGAGATAAGCCCATGCCAAACTTTGGAATATATTTACGACAAAGGCGTAACTACATGTGAGCTCACAATGCAGTTAGATCATTATAACGACTTCTTAATAAACACGAATAAATATTCAAAAACTGCTATAGCAATGTTTCCTGAGAAAATTTAGTATAATTTATTAAATCTACCAAAACTGATCTAAATACTGAAATAGAATTACAAAGCTTTTCTCAGATGTCATCATTATACACTCATTGTAAGTAGCAGGCTTGTTTTTGGTTAATATCAGAAACTTGCTACACACGAAAACACAATGTTTACCATAATATGAAAATTATATAATTCAATTTCAAGATGAAACATTTTGATTTACAATTCTACATTTAAATTTCTTGGAAAACATTTCGACTGAAACCGATTCTCGGTCACACACGCCAAATGAAAGTCAATAGTATAGTATTCAGTGAAAAGTAAAAATAGACAAATTACGGATAGTCGAATAGATCAATGGTATGAACCAGATAAATAGAAGACTGGGGCCAGTATATTTACCCTCGATAGAATAATGCAAACTGCAAAAACTAAGACTGAAAAAAGGGGTAATGTTCCGTTAATGCGACCGTCACAGGAAAACAAATTAACCCAGCCCCTAAAGCATACACTGTATGCTTTAGTACACTAATTTCCTTTTTTATTACGAAAGCAAGGAAAGCTTTTAGACTGGAAGAATTGCGGGTAATAAGAAGTGTATTATATGTAATTGCAACGGCATTAGAAAATATTGTATTGGAAGAGTTATTTCGACCGATCTGAATATCATTTTTTGCAATATTGACATGTTATGCATTCATTTATCACGGTATACAATATTAATAGATACTGCACATGTTATCAAAAGAAAACGGATGGGACACTAGCAAAGTATACAAACCATCAGATATTTATAGAGATATTTTGTTAAGCATCCAACTGAATACTTAAATTGATAAAGTTGGTTGAATGTGATATTCAAATGTCTTGATATTAAATATTCAACACCAACTAGAAATATAAATAATTAATTACTGGAATTTCATTACTAACACTTCCAACATAGTGATTTATTAAGACACATCATTTGATGCTATAGTTCACCCAATATCTTATATAAATTGTAGTTCAACGTTGTGAGAAATGTCTTTGTTGTTACCATATATATATATTGTCTATTAAGATTCACTGCTCAATCGTCTATCCGGGTGTCTGTCTGTACCTCAAATGTTGATTCTGGTTGTTTTCAGGCTACACATGTATGCATTTGATCCAAATTGCTGTTTTGAATACAGCTTGCACGTATGTCATTAATCTAGATATATTAGTACAAATATATTAGTACTTTTGTTCATACAGTGTTTTTCGGATGAAAGTTTGGGAAACTCGTAAACATTGCAAAAACTAAGACTAAATGCAATGTACTGTTCCGTTAATGCGACCGTCACAGTAAAACAAATAAAAGTACCTTATGAATTTAACCCAGCCCCTTAAACAAACCTGTATGCTTTAGTTACATTACTTTCATTTCTTATTAGGGAAGCCAGGAAAGCTCTAGTACCCAGAGTTCTGAGGGTCACTGTATTGTTACGGATGACACTCCCCAGGTATGTAGCCCCATTTCATACCTTGTAATAATAACAGATTATTGTAGAAATTCTACGAACATCAATATTATCGTCATTATTACACTTATGGGAAAAATACCTGCAATTGGAAGAATAAAATACAGGAAACAGTAAAAAACATATTGACCTGTTTAAGTTCGATATTTAAGTTATTGTACGTTAAAAACTTTAGAAAAACCACATTTGAGATCAGATCGTTCACACTGTCACAATATAAAAGCTGAGTGCACTTTCTTTCAAAAGAAAATCTAAATGCATTTTTTTAGGTACTTTAAGAAAGATAGGCACTAAATTAAACTAGCAGCTTTTAAGATTATGACCATAGTCGTTTGTATTGACCTCGTTAACAAACAGCTTATAACTTTCCAGCAGACAAACCGCATCCTTGTTATTTGCAGTTAATTTGAAACAATTTCTTTATTAAAAGAGGGAAAATACTATTGATTTTCAATTTCAGAACCAAGACTTCTCGGTTGATGCTGGCGGCCAGGAAGAATTACGGGTAAACAGCGTATGGGGAAATATTATGTTCGACGATTTGTGTTGGCTGCTGCCAATATAATGAGTCCAATGTGTTATTTTCCTATAAATATTCAAAAACCTTTTTAGTCTATTTTTTGATATTTCTCTGCATTTTTTTTTTGTATTTTAGCTCACCTATGCACGAAGTGCAAGGTAAGCTTTTGTGATCACATTTTGTCCGGCGTCCGTCCGTCGGCCGTCGTCCGTCGTGCGTCGTGCGTCGTCAACATTTGAGTTTGTTAACACTCTACAGGCTACATTTTGCATCCAATCTTCATAAAAGTTTATCGGAACATTCATCTCTATTAAATCTTGGACAAGTTTAAAACTGGGCCATATGAGGTCAAAAACTAGGTCACTAGGTCAAATTGAACGGAAATCTTGTTAACACTCTGGAAGCCACATTTTCAATTTGAGCATGTTGAAACTTTATCAGAATGTTTGACTTGATGATATGTAGGTCAAGTTCGAACATGGGTCATGTCGGGTCAAAAAGTAGGTCACTAGGTCAAATTGAAGGAAAATTGTATTAACACTCCAGAGGCTGCATTCTTTGCTTCAGCTGCTTGAAATTTATTCAGAATGTTGAGCTGAATGATATTTAGGACAAGGTCGAATACGGGTCATGCAGTGTCAAAAACTAGGTCACTAGGCCAAATTGAAGAGTAATCTTGTCAACACTCTAGAGGCCACATGTTCAACTTGAGCATGTTGAAACTTTATCAGAATCTTTGTCTTGATGATATGTAGGTCAAGTTTAAATATGGGTCATATTGATCAGAAACTAGGTCACTAGGCCAAATTGAGGGAAAATCTTGTTAACTCTGTAGAAGCCGCATGTTTTGCTACAGCAGCTTGACATTTGGTCATGCCGGATCAAAAGCTAGGTCACTAGGCCAAACTGAAGGAAAATCTTGTTAACATTTTGGTTGCCGCATTTATTTTTTGATTAAGCATCTTGAAATATGATCAGAATGTTTATCTGAATTATATCTAGGTCAAGTTCGAATATGGGTCATATGGGGTCAGAAACAAGGTCAATAAAGAATAATATAGTTCAAACTCCGGAGGCCGCATTTTTACTTTGAGCAAGTTAAAAATTTGTCAGAATGTTGTCTTGATGATATCTAGTCGATGTTGGAATATGGGTCATATCAGGAAAAAAAATATAGATCACTAAGCCAAATGAAGGAAAATCTTGTAAACAATGAGTGCCGCATTAAGAATAATTATCTTGATGTGTTTTGCATAACAGTACATTGTATAATAAAGGTGAGCGATCCAGGGCCATCATGGCCCTCTTGTTTTTAATTTTAAACACTTCGAACATGTAGTAATATATTCATTATTTTGTAAAATTCGGAATCACATTTTATCGCTGATTTATTGGCTATTAGGGACGAAGAAAATACAAAACATTATAGATAACGTCCCTGCACAATATAATTCATTGCAATTTTAAAGCCATTTTGTCCCTAATGTGTGTTCAAGTAAAGCGCACTGTTAACACACATACGTACATCTACTAGTTTCCTTTGTAAATATTCCCATCGAAAAGATTAATTTTCTCATTCATCCTAGAAGTAGTTCTGTAATCTAGCATTACTATGTTGGCAACGTTTGAGCCTAATAGACTAATTTAAAACGTAAACAACTCAAAAGTCACCACCGAATACTGCAGGTTTTATGGCTAACTATGACAGCTCTGGTTCAAACAGCTTGGGCTTCTGGAAAATTAGCACGTGTCCTAGTTGTGATGTATTCACTATCACTAAGCAGGTATTCAACCATTTTATTACAGTAATATCACTTAACATTTATACACGGAAGAGGAAGATTGATGTCGCTTATGCCTTTCCTTGAATACTTTCAGTGTATGTTTATATACCTAAAGATATGTGTGGTTGTATGTATAAATAATTTACCTGAACCATGATCACAGTTTATCTAGGTATTTTATTTGAAATTTGAAAAATCTAAATGATTAAGTTTGAAGTATAGAAGATCTACTGATCTGTTTAAACTGGTTCGATGCTATTGTTTCTAGACAACATGAATAATTACCTTTGCACTGGATAATGCATATTAAGACATCGTATGCAAATGCCATAAATTCACTTAACGGGTACATCTAGCAACATATGAAGTATGACATTAAAAACTTTGTGATGTTCCGAATGATATACTTACACGCAAAGCTAACTTTAAACAGCTAACACGTGTTTTATAAACATTTGAAACAATTATTGATTTAAAAGTTCAGTTCCGACACAACTCAAGTGACGCTGACGGACTTGAATAATTGCGGGTAATAAGAAGCGTATTATATGTAATTGCAGCTGCATTAGAAAATATTGTGTTGGAAGAGTTATTTCGACGGATCTGAATATATTTATTTGCAATATTGACATGTTATGCATTCATTTATTACGGTATACACTATCAATAGATACTGCACATGTTATCAAAAGAAAAAGGATGGGACACTATTAAAGTATACAAACCATAAGATATTTATATAGATATTTCAGTTAAGCATCCTACTGAATACTTAAATTGATAAAGTTGGTTGAATGTTATATTCAAATGTCATGATATTAAATATTCAACACCAACTAGAAATATAATTAATTAATTGACTGGAATTTCATTACTAACACTTCCAACATAATGATTTATTAAGACACATCATTTGATGCTATAGTTCGCCCAATATCTTAAATAAATTGTAGTTCAACGTTGGGAGAAATGTCTTTGTTATTACCAAATATATTAGTACTTTTATTCATACAGTCTTTTTTGGATGAAAGTTCAGGAAACTCGTAAACATTGCAAAAACTAAGACTCAATACAACGTACTGTTCCGTTAATGCGACCGTCACAGTAAAACAAATAAAAGTACCTTATGAATTTAACCCAGCCCCTTAAACACACCTGTATGCTTTAGTTACGCTACTTTCATTTCTTATTAGGGAAGCCAGTAAAGCTCTAGTACCCAGAGTTCTGAGGGTCACTGTATGGTTACGGAAGGCACTCCCCAGGTATATAGCGCCATTTCATACCTTGTAATAATAACAGATTATTGTAGAAATTCTACGAACACCATTATTATCGTCATTATTACACTAAAGGGAAAAATACCTGCGATTGGAAGAATTAACTACAGGAAACAGTAAAAAACATATTGACCTGTTTAAGTTCGATATTTAAGTTATTGTACGTTAAATACTAGAGAAAACGACATTTGAGTTCAGATCGGTCACACTATTACAATTGTAACGGGAACAGAGTATAGGTTTAAATATCACTTATACGGCCTTGTCGTAGAAGCCGGCTTTTATATAGCGACGTTGGTAGAGTGGTTGACCTATTCATAAAGTTAAGCAATGTTCATCGCGGTTAGTACCTGGATGGGTGACCCGCGATGGCTTAACGCCGGTACACGTTACAAATGGTGGCAGCGGTGGAATTCTTAGGTTGATATCACCATCATCCCGAATCCAGGTAGTTCCCAATCTAGTATACTGTTTGTGTTCAGTTGTGTGACTTCGGGTCGAAGTCAAGAGAAAAGAGGGAGAAATATATACGGCCTTGTCATAGAAGCAGGCTTTTATAGCGACGTAGGTAGAGTGGTTAACCTTTTCGTAAAATTAGGCAACTTTCATCGCGGTTAGTACCTGGATGGGTGACCCGCGATGGCTTAACGCCGGTACACGTTACACAATATAAAAACTGAACGCACTTTCTTTTAATAGTAAAGCTAAATGCATTTTCTATTGGGTACTTTAATACAGATAGGCACTAAATTAAACTAGCAGCTTTCAAGATTATGACCATAAACGTTTAGATTGACCTTGTTAACAAACAGCTTTTAACTTTCCAGCAGACAAACCGCATCCTTGTTATATGAAGATAATTTGAAACAATTATTTTATTAAAAGAGGGAAAATATTACTTTCTTATTTCAAAAGCAGCACTTCGCCATTGATGCTGGCGGCCAGAAAGAATTATGGGTAAAAACAGCGTATGGGGAAATATTATGTTCGACGATTTGTGTTTGCAGCTGCCAATATAATGAGTCCAACGTGTTATTTTCCTATAAATATTCAAAAACCTTTTCAGTCTATGTTTTGATATTTCTCTGTAAAATGTTTTTTTTTTTTTTTAAATTTTAAACACTTCGAACATTTAGTAATATATTCATAATTTTGTAAAATTCGGAATCACATTTTATTGCGAATTTATTGGCTATTAGGGACGAAAAAAATTCAATACATTATAGATAACGTCACAACATAATTCATTGCTATTTTAATGCCACTTTGACCCTACTGTGTGTTCAAGTAAAGCGCACTGTTAACACACATCTACTAGTTTCCTTTGGAAATATTTTAGAAAAATAATATATCTGTTCATCGGTTGAAATACGACATGTATATAAATTCCTGTTTTAAATTAATGCATTTTAAAGTTTCTGTTGTAGGGAACAAATATAGTTTATCTTATTGTTTCGGATCATTTGAAGTTCCTATGTATTTCAAATGATCGATAGCTTATCAATACTAGTATGTAATCAAAAGGATACATTTGTTTTGATACGTTACGTAAGGGCTATGCAACTATTGCTCATGAGTGCAAACCCCGCATTTAAGTGGCGTGCTACGAACAACAATATTATCGTTATGTTTGCACTTATGGGAAAAATACCTGCGCTTGGAAGAATTAACTACAGGAAACTGTAAATAACATATTGACCTGTTAAAGTTCGATATTTAAGTTATAGTCAGTTAAATACTTCAGAAAACGATATTTGAGTTAAGATCGTTCACACTGTTACAATATAAAAGTTGAATGCACTTTCTTTGAATAGAAAAGCAAAATGCATTTTCTTTTGGGTACTGTAAGAAAGATATATGTATTGTCAAAGCGTATCGCTTTAACGTTGTTGTATGGGAGTTAAATCTGTCCCTAGCAGATCAAAAGGAACTTAGTGCACTATAAAATCGTACATTAATACAGATTATTACATCCGTATTGGAAATGTTGTGTTGGGCGAGTTCGTTTGGCAGAATTGCCTGTGATTAAGGGCTAATCGAACAAGTCGAAAATAAAATTGTGTGTGAAAAATGTCATTTACTATTCGCTAAACACTTTGAAAATCTAGAAAATTAACATTTTTTTTTTTTCATTTTAAAATTCACATTTTCAAAGGTTACTAGTAGACATTGAAAGTTATTTGCGAGGTACTGCAATTTGGTTCGATTAGAAAATGAATTGTAAACACATCTTGCTAAATAACAGCTTACAATGATTTTGTTTAAATAATTCCGAACTGTTGACTACTTGTTATTTGTGCATTCAGTGTGAAGTTGATTTACACCCTTGATGTATATGTCGCATAGGAAGCATTCATGATGATGATTTAGTGTTTTCAATCTATATTTAGCGGGAATATTTAGCACAACACATCATCATTTCACTAGTCAAGGGTTTTGATTTGAATGGAAAAAAAGAAGAAGAAGAGTGATCATCGCATTTCCTTTGTCAACTGAATATCTGCATTATTACTCACACCTGAATCCTTCAAGTGAGAACAAATGAACTCCCAGACAAACAAATAAAAAAGCTTTGAAGCATACATTTACTATGCACGGGGAGACGGAATGGGCAAACGTGACAGGCCGTGATTACCGTGGTTGCCGGGCCAGATTTTTAAACTGTCAAAAGATTTGCCAAGGCAGTCACGGTGCGGATGAGAAACGTAATAGGCCGTAGTAAAACGGGGTGAACGCAACAAAACGTGACAGTACGCAATAGGTCGTAACACAACTTGTAGGCGGTCCGTACTGGGAGGGGAAGCATGTATATTCCCCGGCATCTCACGATCCTTTCAAGTTTTGTCACGTTTAATAACGTCGCATCCCGGCGTGGGACGGTTTACGGGCCCGGCGCGTTACGGCGCGTTGCGTTCTACTACAATCCGACACATTCAATGACGGCGCGTCCCGGCGTGTGACGGTTATCGGGCCCGGCGCGCTACGGTGTTCTACTATGGTCTGAAATGGCGCGCGCGGTCTGGTAGGGAGTATATAAAAGCCGGACCAGGCAGGGGAACTTCATTCGGGTCTGAGCAATCAGCGACACATTACTGCATCTACACTAAGAAGAAAGAAGACGAATCGTTAAAGAAAGAAGGCCAAGCAGCCAAGACGTAGGAAGGCCCCGTCCTACACCACTACCAGTAGAGGAGCAGGAACAGCCTGAAGATCCTCACCGTTCACCGCCGCCAGATGAAGAGTAGCGTGCTGCTGCTGCTGCTGCTTACCCGGTCCCTGAACTGGAACCTGAAACTGAGGATGAGGCGGCTGAAGAAGAGGAGGAGAAGGGCAGCACCCAGCCTCGTTACCATTTTATCGAATGATTTGAAGGAGCTCTTCAATGACTTCCTCCAGCAGGAACCAACGCTGTACTCCAAGATGCTGGACAAAGACGCGGCGTTTCATCCGTAGAAAGCCATGACAGAACGTGAAAAAACGTGTTAGACCTTGTACAGAACATGAGAAATGTTAGGGACCCCATCAGAACGTTACGGGCCGGAATGGAACGTACTTGCATCCGTGGTGGACCGCGGTCCGAACCGTAGTGTGCCTTGAAGCCTCTGGGACTCCCCCCCCCCCCCCTCCCCATCACCAACGTCCCGTCACGTGATAGACCGTGACAAAACTTGGCAAGACCACGACACAACCAGAATACAGAGAAAAAATGGCCAAAATACCACGGCGCACTACGTGTCGGGCAAACGGGGCTGCCGTGGCCGCCGGGAACATATTGTAAACCTAGCATATTATATACTGTTAGATTATACGAATGTTATGTATCAATAATTAATTGATTATAATTGGCTACGTTTTAAAGATACATCGCAGGTAGATCACATAAACTGTTTCCTGGATTTCGAATAAGACACTCAACAAATAGTGTTCCAAGACAACTAGTTACTTGCAAACACAGACTGTGTAGTCCATTGGTGAAAGAAGAATATAGCAAGTCAATGTAACGTTTGTCGACCATCGGATGGAATAAATAACTGAGCCTGTCGGAACTCCTCGGGTGAAGCATTCACCACCGAGGTATTCCGATCGCCGCGATGGCTTGACTCCGTGAAGGACCCGGTACACATTACAATTGGTGGCAGCGGTTGATTTTTGGAGTTACATCACCATCATCCCGGGACCCCGGTAGTTCCAAGTGAAGTTACATAGACTCCGCTCTAATGTACTGCCTGTGTGTAGTTGGGTGACTTCGGGTCGAAGTCAAGAGAATTGAGGGAGAAAATTAACGGGAATGGGCTTCATATGCAAATACCAGTTCTACGGCCTTACTATGGAAGCCGGCTTTCCTTGCGACGTTGGTAGGGTTTCTTGGCTGTACAAAGTTAACCGCGACGTACATCGCGGTTAGTGCCTGGATGGTTGACCCGCTTTGGCTTGACTACATGAAGGACCCGGTGCACGCTACACATGTGTTAACAATGTGTTTCCTGGATTCCGATTATCACACACAAGTACTCCACAAATGTTACTTGTCAACAATCGGATGGAATGGATGACTGAGCCTGGGTTGGAACTCACGATCACAGGCTTGAATGAGTTATTGCGGTTTAACGTTGTTGTTATGTACTTCAAATGTTCTTAATTTCGTTTTAATAATAGACAAGCAATGACAGCTCTGGTTCCAACAGTACAAAAGTACTCGGCACTCTGTTCAATTAACTCACGTCCTCCTTTTGATATTTCCACTTATATTAAGAAGGTATTTAACCATTGTATTACAGTATTATCACGTAAATACATAACTCCTGAAGGGCAAGTTTAATTTTGGCCATGAATTTTCCTCGGATACGTTAAGTATTCGTATATATACATATAGAGGTGTGTGGTTGTATGTATGAACTATTTAACTGAACCATAATCACAGTTTATCTAGGAATTTTACTTGAAAATAACAAAGTTTTAATGGCTTAGTTTGAAATATAATAGATCTACTGATCTGTTTGAACTGGTTTTATGTCAATAATTAATGTATTTATTCTAGACCACAAGGATAATTAACTCTGCATTGGATATTGCTGCAAATTAAGACATAGTAAGGAAATGCCATAAATTCACTTAGCGGGTACATCTAGCAACATAGTAAGTATAGACTTAAAAACGTTGTGATGTTGCGAATGTTAGACTTACAAGCACAGCTAACTTTGAATTAAACAAACCACATCTGTGTCGTTTGAAGTTAATTTGAAACATTTGTTACTTAAACATTGGCACCAACTATTGATTTCAACTTTCAGTACCAACGCGCTTCAGGTGATGCTGACGGACAGGGAGGATTATTGGTAATAAAAAGCGTATTAAATGTTATTGCAACTGTATTGGAAAATATTTGTTGGTAGAGTTATTTCGGCCGATCTGAATATGATGTTTTGCAATACTATAAAGCATCTTTTTAACACAGTATACACACTTAACAGATACTGCATTCATCAAACGGAAAGAAGAAGGGACAAATCAACGTATACAAACCATCGGATATTTATATAGATATTTTAGTTAAGCATCCAACTGAACAACTTAATTGATTACGTAGAATTTGATCTTCCAATGTCGTTCCATTAATAATCAAAAACAAACTAGAAGCTAACTGATTTATGGACTAGGCTTCCATTACAAAATGTTCTTGCATAATGATTTATGAAGACGCATAAGTTTATCTGAAGAAATACATTCAGACAAATATTGAAATGCCCGAGTTGACTTCTTTACGATATGTATTTTTTGTTTTTTTTAGTATTTGGTTTTAAATTTCACCCAATATCATACATAACTCATTGGTCAGCATTGAGCGGAATTTGCACTATGTATTTGTGTTACCATATTTGTATAGCCATCCTGTTAGTGAACACTTCTTCATCGTCTATCAGTATGTCTGTCAATACGCTACATATTGATTTTTGTTAAAGGTAATGTTTATGTTTAGGCTTCACATGTATGCATTTGATCCAAAGGGTCGTTTCGATTAAAGTTTGCATGCATGTCATTAATCTAGATATATAAGTACACATTTATTAGCGTTTGTTCGTACAGTCCTTTTGTGAGGAAAATTACCGTGAAACAAATAAAAGAGAACCTAACGCATTGAACCAAGCCCCATAGAAAAACTTGTATGTTTGAGTTGCGTAAATTTCATTCCTTATTAGGGCAGCAAGGCAAACTCTAGTACACAAAATTATGACGGATAACTCTCCTTCTGATAAAGTAACATACCGTGTAATAAGAACAGATTATTGGTGAAAAGCAATCCATTTGTTCTTCGGTTGATACATGTTATGTTTATTCATTCTTGTTTTATATTGAAAGCATCATATACTTTCTGTTATAGGGGACGAATACAGTCTTATTGTTTTCCTACGATTTCAACTTATCGAGCTTTATATTTGTTGAATATACGAAATATATTGAAATACCTTAATATTGGTGTGTAGTTTAAACATTATGTAAGGGTAACGTAATTTTTGCTCATGCTAACATCCATTTTGGTAAAATAACAGCATTTAAGAGGTGCTCTACGAAAACCAACCTTAACGCAAATTAGTATAAGTTTGCCTGCGCTTCAATGCTAAAGGATCTAAATAAATACTGCTTTGCAGAAGCTAGTTGGCATACAATACAAAGCCTAAACAGCCTGCGACGACGCGCTGCTGATTTGGATCTACAGTGGTTGCAAGTTACGATTGATTTTCACAAAGTGTCGCTCATTCAATGTGGCGTTATTACACGGATATGTGAATATTTACATGAATGAAACTTCGAAATGTACTCAAATAGTATCCATTTTATGTATTCAAATATGTCCTTAGATACTCTGATGAGCCAATATCATTTCAATAACATGCTAATATTTCAATCCAATTCTTGAAGGGAACATAATTATTATTTTGCTAAGGAGTTGTGTGTTAAAAGACAAATATATGTTTCATATCGTCTCTAAAACTTATATTTACCACGACATTAAGGTGATATCTCACTTATACCTCATTGAAATGATTCCATTAAGAAATTATAACCAATGATTTTTAAAGCAGCTAGCTTCAGTGTAAAACAAATTGTGTACTATGAACAGAGACAGAGACAGAGACGAGAGGAACAGCAATTCCCAAACTTCAGATTGGCACGAAGAAGTCATTATGAACCGAGAAACATATCCATAGTCAATCCCGAAAGCGTAAGTTCGATAAATGTGTATGCGTTTTGTATAATAAAATATATCAACTCTAGATTAATTTCCTGATGAACGACTACATCATGACTCATCGTTTTATGATGTTCACCCTACTATTGTTTACCTAAGCTGAGCAAGAATTGAGTTGTTGTGATCACATCACCATCAGTTGAAATGTTCTTTTCTGAAGCTACATGTCCGATTACTAAATAAGTGCACAGTATTATTCTCAATGTGTTCAAAGGACTCTGCTCCGCAACACAACAGAAAAACTCAGAAATATTTTTGAATATATAAACACATTTAAAACTCGCTGTCATTGTTATAAATACTTATTCTGTCAACATGTAGATGATGGTAAAATAAGTTATCAGAACAAATCTTTGATTTATATGAATTATTTTTACATTTCTATGCATAAGGTATTCACAAAGTTGAATATATCAACATACCAGGAGCGTATGTGACCACCCCGCAGCTATAGTAGTTTATCTATTTACTTCGATAATTCATTTTTGGAAAAGGTGATTTGTCAACACGTTTGTCATATTTGATACACATTAGACATCTATGATTTCAGCACCAAAACGAAAATAGTTTAAAACGTAGGGAATTTTCTTTTCAACAAATAAAGGTAATTATAAATAAATTATAAATAAACAGCCTTGGAGGAAAGGCTAAAGGTGGTTAGCTTTGATAAACAACCGAACTCAGTATATTTAAAAGAGAATCCACACTCTGACGTGTGATAGAAACTCGCTCGCTGATTGGCTATGGTACACATAGTTTAGGAAGAAACGTGTTGATCGCTTTCTTGCGTAAATTGTCCTCAAAGAAGACATCGTTTTCTTACACGACTTTAGACACCCCACGATGTCTAAATACTTTTATTTAATATATTAACTTTTGGATCACCGCAATGACTTAAATCAATTCATTTATCATAACATGCATTTATGTAGCATTGCGGTTACTTCGGACCCAAACACCAAATTTCACTCAATGTGGGTAAAATCATTACATAACACGGAAGTGAATTGAAAACGGGTATTTTATTTTTCAATGCCAGGTAGATAAAATGTAATTTCATTTTTAACACATCTAGGCAGAGCAAAAAGTGCCAAAAACTCTCATGTCGTGTGTTTGTTCCCTTGCATTAATTCGTTCACTATGGGCTGTTAATTGTTATCAATACATTTCTTTTTTATGTTCAGTATAGCCATTATCAAACACTTTCTAACAGTCTAGTCCATGGTTAAGAAAATTATTTTCTTTCAAACTTCTTTTCCCAACATCATTTCCAGTTCAGTTTATTGCGTTGGCGCAGAATTTTAAATTTCTTTTTTATCAGCATGAAACTTTGTCATACTATTTGTTTCTCATGTACTTTGGGCCTTGTTAAAAACTGTCCAATATGATCAAATTATGTCATTTGTCAAAGAATTATACTGGTTCATAGGGACTAGTTGACCATGGTGTATATTTCACACAAATGCATCATAACCCTGTGCTCCATAAATACACATTTTCCCAATCCCTTACTAGCACGCTATTAAAAATGGTCTACTCAAACGAACTCAGAATGCCCTCATCTTTCTGAACTCTTACTCGACTATTTTCCACTCTGTCCGTAAAAGTGTACCCAATCAATCCATAACTGATACATGATTAACGCTTTCAACATGTAGGAGAAACGCAAGCTTACGGAGTAAAGTTTATTGCTTTTTGTGAAACCTTTTTTTTTTATTCATTCACCTTGTTCTGTAACAAGTTGTAAGTAATAGTACTCGTTATGTTAGTTGTTGTATCCAATTGCATACATATTTTCTTGTTTACCCAATACTACGCTAAATAACACTTATCAGTTTCGACCACAACTGTGGTGATCCTTAAACAAGAAAGTATGTATTCAATATAGTGTTTTTCATGTCCTGTAACCGAAGTTTTTTTTAGATCACCTAAATCAAAGGCTCTAAATGATCTATTGGACTCACGCAATGTCCGTAGCTCTCCTAAAAATAAAAAATCACTGGCTGCAAGTTGATTAAATTTGGTATGGAAGTTTCTTGCATGGACCTCCATTTTACAGTTGTTTACATAATTCCATTCAGTGCACAGATTGTTGCCATGGCGACAACAGAGAGAAATTATTAAATTATTCTTGTCAGAAACTACTGGCCGGCTTTCACAAAATCTTCTCTGAAATGTTCCTTGAATTAACCTCTCTGAGCCTCTACAAAGTTTGCTCGAGTGGGTGTAATTTGTAAAAAAAAAAAAAAGCACAGAAACTACTCGGTCGAAGTTGATTTAACATTGACATATTAGAATAAAGCAGAAACTTCAAAAAAATGTTTGCCTAAGCCTGCTGTCAAACTTTCCTTTGATTCTTCATGTCTTAAATTTGTATTTTTGTGAGCTCTTGCTCTGTTTTCAAAAATGCCAGTTTCATATCATTTACTATTTTTATATGACCTTTCAACTTCTTAATCAATAAATACATAAACATAAACTGCATTTGTTATTTCCTTTCATATTTTCCCTTCTTCTCCAACTTTCAACCGCAGTCAGCATTTTTAATGCTTTGATTTATATATGTCATAACTAGGAGGAACTTCTCATTTTGTCACAAATCTTTCTTCATAAAGCGGTATTTCATATACTTTCTATAACATACTTAAATAGCAATGCAATGCCAAAAAGGGAATACACTGAATATATTGAAACAAAACCAAAAAATGAGTAGCTTTCGGCATATATATGAAAAGAGACCAATCTGTATATTCTATCGTCTTTAACACCATATTCATATTTATCACGATGTTTTGGAGGTATATCACTTTAACATTACTTGACATGAGTCGATAAGGGAATTTAATAGTTTAGTTAACTCTGAAACTTGTTAAAGCGGTATGCGTCTATGTGACCCAAGTGTTATACTATAAACATAAACAAGTACGAGAGGAACAGCCATAGCCCATAACCAACTTTGCACTAAATAGGCAACATGAACCGAGTAAACCACAAGACAATCATGAAATCGTAAGTTATATAAGTGCATATGTGTTAGGTAAAATAAAATATATTCTTTAGATGATTGATCAAATATAAAATTAGCACACATTGTTTTATAACGTTTAACGATTTTTTGAAACGTTTTGAACAGCACCAACCTAATGATTTATAGCTCACTTGAGCAAGACATAAGCTATTGTGATTACTCATCGTGCGTCGTTTGGTGAATTATTTTATTCTGAAGCTACCTATCCGATTTCAAAATCATTTCACAGGATTGTTCCAAAATTATTCAAACGATTTCCCTTCGCTGCACAAGATGGCAGTCGGAGCTTAAGTAGAAAATAATCTTAAATGACATCTCTTTTGTCATTGGTCTTTTTTCAAACTAAATTACACAGAAATATTCCTTTAGGTCCTCTAAAAACAAATTGATTACATTGTGCCGCTTGCTTCATAAATTGTCCAGCAGAGCAGCTAAAATAGAAATCTCACAATTTACAATTGCTTGACGCTTATGTTCCTTGTTGGCCCTTCTACCGAAATTCATATAAACGATTATATTACATGCACCTGCAAAGGATGATTGTTAGAGCTCAACATAGAATAATCACAAACAGATATGATGGCTATATATAAATCTTTTAAGAGCGTTGTTTCCTTCTTAAATACAACTCTACTGTTCAGGCAAGCGGCGTTACATGACACGCAAGGTACTTTGTTTGTAAGTTTTCAGTTACCGGGATAAAAAATGAGCATTCAACATTTAAATTGACAATTACGAGATTATATTTTGGTGGGTTTGTAACGAATGTTGATAACAAATCCTATTTAAGTCATAGCATGTTCAGGAACGTACATATTCGATATATGTTAAACACAATTATGTACTAATTAATTATTCCTAGCAAAACAGTATTTTTTGTATTTCATTATCTCAACATTCCTGTACACTTAACAACACACAAAATATCAAATCATTATTTTTGGTAACACTGGTGGTATTATTATGAACGTATATTGTTGCTTTACAAAGATTAATGCATTTTGATTCAAACCTTAAAACAATAACTCAATGATAACACTATATATATACACTTTTTAAGCGACAAATCCCTTAAAAATAAAAATGCCAAATGTATGACTATTTATCTCCACTACTTTTATACGTTAACTTCCTATTCAGAATAACTCTCCAATTCGTATCAAATGTTTATGCATCAGGTTTTCTATCCACAGACTAGAATATATTTGCATCCAAGACGCATATTCACATAAACACGTGACCATCATACAGCTAGAGTAGAATTGTAATTAATTTCTTGAATTATTTTTGAAACATGATAATTGTCTACTTGTTTGTCGATAATCACAACACTTTATGGATTCATGTTGAAGGTCATGTCAAGCCCAAGATAAAGAAAAAGGTATATATATTTGTACTTAAACTTGTAATCATCATTGTATTATAAACCTAATTGTCTCACGTATAAATATTTCATTTGATACATCTTTGACAATTGATATTTAAAAACATGTCACAACTAGGAAGAACTTCTCATGCCACCTTGATTAGTATTAGAGTCTTATTCGCTTAAATATTTTTTTGGATTTCATATTTTCTTTAATACTGTAAGAGACTAAAGAAGCGTATTAGCTACAGTGCTTTAGTGAGAGGTTTTTACTAGGACTTGTCGTGACTAGAAGTATATGCTTCGTATCATATTTCATTAGTCGCCGGGCAGAAGCCCGCGACTTCTATTTTTAATAGGTTTTCGGAAATGACATGGGAGGGGGGATTATTATTAGAAAGAAACACATTTAGATGTCTTGAACATATTACAATTGTGTTTGTTTAAAAACACTAAGTAATGACACATCTAAAATGAAATAAATATTCCGATGTTTAAGTATTTTCAGTTTCTTTATTTTGACTCGCATTTATGTTTTTTTGTTTTATTTACGAAGACAAATAGTCCCTATTAGCTAGACTGGTATACTTTATTTTACACTATATACTTCATGTAATCAAAAGGCTAAGTACAAACCTTTATGTCGCACAGTCTAATTCATTTACATACTCGCGAATACCAACTGCATAGATCAATCTCCTTTGCGAAGAGCCGCTCTTTACACTCACTTACAAATAGTAAAAAATAGGTGATTTAAAATGTTTATTTGGTTCGAAACAAATGAAGAAAAGAACAAACCGAGATAAAACTGGTTTTAATAGAAAATTTCTTTGAACGAACACTCTCTGCCTATGAAGAGAGTTTCAAGAACGACACCTCTGCGAATAAGAAATAATCGGATCTTTCGTACAAAATTATTTCGTCCTTGACAATTTTAAATGTGTCATTTAATTCCCTAAAGGCATATTGCTTCCGATCTGCATATTGTTATGCATCATTGACACAAGGGCGCTCAAAATAATATAATTTAAAAACATGAGTAGTTTGTTATTTTCATTATAAAAAAGGAAGGAAAGAATTAAAATAAATTAACATGTTGTAGGGCTCAGTTTATGTTCGAAATTAAGTTTAAATTATACAACAATTTCAATTTGATTTAACTGGTTAGTTGATATTATATTCCGAAGGTGGTCTAATTTATAAATATTGGACTACATTTCAACATTTGTTAAAGTATGATATAATTAGGATGCCAAGCTAATATCATTTTGAAAAAAAGAGAAAACACATGTCTTCAGCGATTTAACCCTTATCTCATTGTTTTAAAAGTAGATTGCTGCAAAGGTGTCCACTGTTGACTTTAATAGAGGAAAGGTAAAATGACGTGCTATTGCATGCAAATCCTAAAGTGTCTGTTTTGTGGTTTTATTGAAAAATAATAAAATTCAAATATTCTGACAAACATCTTGAAAAGTGTATGTGGAATTCACAAATCTTATAATTATTCCTTAATGAAAGCACTGTATACACACTAAGACTAATGATCGGCAAGATTACTCATTTCCATTACTGTTTATGATCAATAATTAGTTGGTTGTGTGTATGGTCAACCTACTTTGGAATGGAGATTGATCATAAACAATGAAAGGCTTCAATTATCATTCACTTCGTTGACAAAACAATGCAAGTTATGATACATTTTCACTTGACCCCACCCCTGATGTTCCAATATGCCCCTCAGTTGATAACTGTTTATTCAACTACTATAATGTTAGTGTTATACATAACTGCACTATGGATATCCGGCGACATTGATGCGTTGCATCAACTTTCTCTTGTTTTTTAATTAAAAAAGTCGACAATTAAATTGATAGCTTTAGACAAATGTTGAAGAAGAGTAGCTTTCGACAATATATATATATATATTATCGTCTTTAACACAATCTTCGTATATATTACGAGGTTTGGGAGATATATTGATTAAAGATACTTGAATTTATTCGATATGGACATTCAATAGCTAAAACCGAAACTTTTGAAAGCGGTAAGCGTGTGATCCAATGTTTACAATATAAACAGAAACAGGTACGAGAGAAACAGCCATTTCACACGAACAACTTTGCACTAAATAGTCAATATGGACCGAGTAAACCACAAGACAATCATGAAATCCTAATTAATATAAGAGTATATGTGTTAGGTAAAATAAAATATATAAGATATAGAATATCTTTTAGATGACTGATCAAATATAACATCAGCATACATTGTTTTATAACGTTTAACGGGTTTCTTAAAATGTTTTGAACAGCACCAACACACTGATTTATAGCTCACTTGAGATATGAGCTATTGTTATGACTCATCGTACGTGGATTAGTTAATTATTCTATTCTGTAATTACCTATCCGATTTCAAAATCATTTCACAGAATTGTTCCAAACTTGTTCAAAGGATTTCCATTCGCTGCACAAAATGGCAGCCGCAGCTAAAATAGAAAATAACTTTAAATGAAATCTCCTCAGTCATTGGTCAATTTTCAAACTAAATTACACAGAAATATTCCTTAAGTTCCCCTCAACACAAATTGTTCACATCGTGCCGCTCTGCTGCATAAAATGTCGAACAGAGCAGCTAAAATAGAAAACTAATATACGAGATCTCACAATTTACAATTGCCACAACTTTAAGTTTGGGTGGATTGTTGTTAGATAAAAAATCCTATTTAAATCATAGCATGTAAAGGAACGTACATATTCAAGTTATGTACAGACTAGAATATACATGTATCTGCATCCAAGACACATATTCACATGAACACGTGACCATCATACATATAGTGTAAAAATATAATTAATTAATTTAATTTATTTTTGAAACATGATAATTGTCTTCTCGTTTTCGATACTCATAATATTTAATGATTTCAGCGTAATATTGAAGGTTTTTCCAAGCCCAAGAAAACTAAAAAGGTATTTATATTTGTATTTAATTTATAATTAACTTTATTGCTTTAATTATAATTATATTATTAACCTGATTATCTTACTTATAAAGATTTTTCATTTGATGCATCTTAGACAATTGATATTTAAAAACATGTTACAACTAGGAAAAACTTCTCGTGCCACCTTGATTAGTATTAGAATCTTATTCGCTTATTCTGTGGGTTTCATATCTTCTTTTGTATAAATACTGTAAGAATCTTAAGAAGCGTATCAGCTAACGTGCTTTAGTGAGAGGTTTTTACTAGGACTGGTCGATACTAGATTTATACTTCGTATCATATTTTATTTTTTTAAATAAAAAAGTCAGCAATTAAAATGATATCTTTAGGCGAATGTTGAAGATGAGTAGCTTTCAATCTTTATATTTTATTACGAGTTTTGGGAGATATATCATTTAAAGATACTTGAAATGAATCGATAAGGAAATATTCCTTATGTTCCCCTCAACACAAAATGTTCATATCGTGCCGCTCTGCTTCATAAATTGTCCAGCAGAGCAACTAAAATAGAAAACTAATATATGAGATCTCACAATTTACAATTGCCACAACTTTATGTTTTGGTGGAACTTTGATAGATAATACTCCTATTTAAATCATAGCATGTACATGAACGTACGTATTCAATTTATGTACAGACTAGACGCATATTCACATTGAATCGTGAAATCTTCAGTATAGTGTTGGAAACGTTTGGAAGGCACTTAACGTTGCAAACGTGAATTAATTAATTGGATGATTTCAAACAATATATAATAAAATGATTCAAGCAAAACTGACATGGCAGAATGAACGGCACTGATCATTGTTTTTACTACAAAATACGATGAATCTCTATTGAAAACAGACAAATATTTACTTATAGAGATATCGTTAATTTATAAAAAATGCATTATCAAAACTTCATTGTACTAATCAAAAGTTTAGAAATGAGTTTTGTCGCCATTTTAAATTTTCCGGGATGACAGAATATGCTGGTATTGTTTTCAAATATTTTATCATACCACTAAAGCGTGTGAATATCGTGAATTGTATCACGAAATCAGACAGCATTTCTTTTTCACCTTGCATAAACCTGGTTCTAGCATAACCTACTTATAAACTATGACGGTCTCATTATCCATTGGCAATAAGAAGGGTTATCATACTAGTGAAAGTGTATGCGTAACAGGGGCATTAACTAGAATGTAAAAAGAGGTATTTATATCGAGTTGTGTACATGTATTATGGGCCGGTGGCCTTAATACTTTTCAATTAAGATTTGTCAAGTTCATTGCCTCATATCGTATAAAAAGATGTTTCAAACATTGATATAATATTACATGTCCTAATAATGTATGGTTACACTTTCCAATCCAGATGTCTGTAGAGATAGTTGTGTGTGTGGCGTTCTTTCTTCTTGCCGCTGCCGGGACTATTTTAGGGATCCTTTTAACAAAAGCGAATTTGAAAGATGGTAAATATTACTTAAGTGTGTGTGTTTAAGTAATCTATATTGGAAAGCGCGAGTACATATAATGACACGGTCCCTTTTTGCAAATGCAATGGAGTGTAATATAATTATATAATTATTTTGGAAACATGAAAGGTGTGGTATGTAGCCATTTTTATCAAGACACTAGGTTTAAAGATAACACTGGTATATAAATTGGTAATACTTTAAGCAATCTTACATTTTGAACTTTGTATTTTTAACAAACGCTAAAAGGATTATAATTGAAGAACTTGGAACAACACTAATTCAGATTTATTAATATGTGATTTTGTTTAAACTTTTTTATTTAACATCGATTGCGAAACAACCTTTCAGATTATATTAATCACGCTCAGTGTCTGTTTCATGTAGAATTAACCAGTACTCGCGCGATTTGTGTGGACAAAATCTATATTTTATCTACTTATTGGTGCTTATTTTACATTTTCAGAATCGTCTTTACCAAACATCATTGTCACAAACTTAAACTCTACGATATCAACCAGCATTAAAGTTTCTAAAGAAATATTCGATGCTGCGGATTCTGCGAATATAATACAGCCGGATGGGAAAATAGTGCCTGTAAACCTTAAGGTAGTGATTTGTATTAATTGTCTAGTGAATGATTACTTTATTTGGTGTTTGGTCTGCATATATACTGGATTTTTATTTGATTTCGTTTCCTAACTTCAAAATTAAACACGTGTATCAATGATATACATGCCATTTAAAGGATACATATTTAATGAAGATAAATAGAAACGAACAGAGTAAATAGTCGCAGAGCGCAATTGTCTGTATGTTCAAAGGCGATGGCAAGAGAACACATGCTGATGAACATGCACGCGTATTCGTTTCAGCTTGAGAGAAGAAAACGAGATATACAGGAAAACAATCCGTGGTCGCTTTCATACGAGAGCAATGATGACGAGGATAACGATGAGGTCAAAGTAACAGTAAAAGGCCCTTTAACAACGTGTCTCTTTGTTGGTCGAGTTATTATCCATTGGCTAGATGGTAACACAAGGCTTGGACACAGTAGCTTTGATATTCTTATCCCGTGTAAGAAACCATTTTATACTAATTTACAAATGTTTTAGCTGTTTAACCTAAATTATATAAAGACCAAAGTTCATAAACATTGAGTTTCAAAATGCATGTACATGTTTAGTCACTTGAAATTGTTGAAGACCAACGTACACACTGAGAGCAAAGCATTTGATATCCATCGTTTCATAGAATATACTTACCGAAAATTTGTAGTGTCAAACCGGAATTCCTTTTTATCATACGATGTTGCACTTGCAGATGCAATTGATGGATCTTCAGCAGACGACTTTTCAAGGGAAGCTTTATGAGCAATTGTTTCGACTATGTGTACAATTCGATTTAATCATAATACAGAATTACAAATTCCAGTTTCATTTATGGATATTTAATATATGTGTGTCCAGATGATGTCGTCTGTTGCATATATGTTGTATGATTGGAAAGGATTAATAGTATGACCAAGCGTTCCTGTAACCTTTAATTGGTGAGCTGTTTAGTCTCTACAGAAAGAAATTAAATAACATTTGTGCATACACTCGCTGAACATACATTTATAATCTTTACTGGTGTTGTTCTGACCATTTGACCCGTCAGATTTCCATTTGATACACATATTTCCAAAAATATTTGAGGGTACTATTCATCTCCAAACTCCGAATTGTCACCACTTTTTAGTTGCTATGTACTCATTTATAGCATTTTATTCGATATATAACAGGAAAAAGGTAGAAAAGATAAATATTTGCACACCAGTCTTAATTTTTCCAAAAGTTGGATCACAACACTCAATATTAGAATATGGGAAAAACGATTTAACGTTACAAGAGCTTTACTTTAGCAAGTGTGCTCAAACGGATGCAATAAGAAAAGGTGACATTGCATCTACTATAAGTTCTTATTCACCATTTACAAAATAGGTAAATCTACAACCCAAGCTAGTATGACGCGATTGAAATCTGGGGAAAAGCAATACAATTGCGTTTCCAACTCGACATGTTGTAAGTCCCACTTGGGAATTGCGAAGAAATATGGACCACCTACAGGTACGTTTCTGTAGCTTTCGACTTAAAAAGATGTGTTTATTCCCTCCGTTCTATTCGATTTGGATTCAGTTCAATAAAGAAGTCAGTTTATATACCTATGTGTTTCCTGTGTGTATGTCTTTCATTAGTATAACATACAAGACCCATCAATTCCCCCTAAATCTATACAAAATAATTTGATAAGAATTTTTAACAGAATGACATTATATGTATTTTTCTACAAACTGCAATTGCACATGTTCACTAAGGATAAACTATATTACTGGACAGAAATACAACTTAATATTGTTTAGACATTCAAGCCTTTTTAAATGTTTCAGCGACGAATGCTATAATGTAGAATATAACATGTTTAAAATCAGGTGACTCGATTTTTTCATGACATAAGAGTTTAGGAATATTTTGATAACTTAAGTGCAAATAATGCTGATTTCACGTGAGACAGCTCGTGGCGAGCTAAGTCACCTGGATCTGTATTGACTACATAAACCTTAATATTGCCAGTGGAGCTGAAAAAGTTCAAAAAATGTGTTCACAATATATAAATATGTTATCAAACACTTTGTTATTTACGTCGTCCTCGGTAGATGTACTCAGAGATCTTTTGTAAGCCGATTTCAGATGACATTGGATTTATACCGAATGAGGACATCGCTATATCAGGTAAACTATGAGCTGCGTCTGGCGATTTAGGCCCCCGTAATGGGGTCATATAAAGAGTAATGGCAGTAACATGCGTGTAACAACAAAAAAAATTTGTAGACGTTACATCTTAAGATATAACTTTAGATTAAAATAGAAATAAGACAAATAACGAACCGGGTTGGCACGTTTAAAGTCAATGTAGTGTCTTCTTTATTTTTTTCTCGTTCCAGTATATTTTTTCGTTTTCAGGTGTGCGTGGGGGTGCGTGCGTGCGTGCGTGCGTGCGTGCGTGCGTGCGTGCGTGCGTGCGTGCGTGCGTGCGTGGGGTGCGTGGGGGTGCGTGCGTGCGTGCGTGCGTGCGTGCGTGCGTGGGGTGCGTGCGTGGGGTGCGTGCGTGCGTGCGTGCGTGCGTGCGTGCGTGCGTGCGTGCGTGCGTGCGTGCGTGCGTGCGTGCGTGCGTGCGTGCGTGCGTGCGTGCGTGCGTGCGTGCGTGCGTGCGTGCGTGCGTGCGTGCGTGCGTGCGTGCGTGCGTGCGTGCGTGCGTGCGTGTGTGTGTAGCCACCAGATATGTTTCCTTTATAGTCGTCAATGTCGGCATTACTTCAAACAAAGTTCTCCCAAGTCTCACTGGTGCCGTTTCACAGACAATTGTAGTCCGTTACTCGAATTACGGTTTTCCTGTATCTAAGCTGCTATCCACCTATCGTAATGCTATCCTTATAATTTGTTCGTTCGTTGTAGTTGTTTACCCTCGCAGTCGGCTATATAGTCATTTTGCGAGCAAAATATATATATGTATAATACAGTTTGTGGGGTATTTAATGGAATGGTCGCGTTCGTCCGTCCTTCTTGAACATTGAAGATTGAACTTCTCACTTTTTAAAGAGACATAATTGCATCTTGGTACAAACGATAATTATGAATGCATATACTAAAATGGTTTTTAAGTTTGTATTATATTAAAGCAGTTAACTGTATAGTACTGCTTACACGTTATTGACAGCTCCAGCTATATATACAGTAATTGGTAAGCATTTTCTTTCTTTCCTTGCAGAATGCGATACGGACAACAATCCCTGTCACCATGGCCATTGCAGCGTTAATGATGAGAATAAAGGCTATATATGTACATGCATTCCTGGCTACACAGGAGAGAACTGTGATTCCAGTAAATATCTTTGGTTTAACTTTACGATAAAATGGTATCAGTATTAACATTAAAATAGGCAAATGTCTATTCTGGTAGTTGGATATATCAGTAAATCGTCTCCATGAAACTGATTCGAACACTTTGTCTGTGTTACTACCACGATCTTTCCTGCGTAAATAAACCATACTACTGGTAGGTGAGAGTTTACCGTTACAAGCGAATCATTCGTTATGCTACCTTCCACCCAGTGGGCAAAGGACACAATGCACTACTGCATTAATTATAAAAAGCATGTGTTTGTGATGCTACCGCTGCAACCTGGTACGTCAGGGACACAAGGCACTACTGCATTAATTATAAACGCACATTTTGGGGACGACCCAACCATTAATTGGTATCACTCGACTATAACTGAACGGTATTTGGTATGATCCTATTAATGTGTGCAAATACCTAAACAATTGTATTAAGACTTGACTAATATTTTATTGATCCAAAACTCGTTCTAACCAATAAACCGACGTGGTGATTTAGCAATCAAGGAAGCCAGTCGATTGTTATTGCTGTTTGGCGAGCTGACATTATAAGGCAAACATGTGCCATGTTAAAAAGTTGACCCTTTGTATATATATATATATATATAAGACTGAAAAATGTTTCTCCTGGATATTGTTGTTGATATGCTGAAACCGCTTTCGTCCGAATGAAAAATTAAAACAACAACTAAACGCAATTGAACTAGCCAGTACTTGGTTAGACGATGTACCTTTTCCATGGGCATTCGACTGTGATCACTGTGAGACGGATAGTCAACCACTTCACAACTGCATCGGTCTAGGACCCGTAATCACCAATAGACCTTCAACTTTAGACTTCTAAATCTTAATCCGCTACTTGGATTCCAGGAGATTTAGATTTAGTCGTATTCACCAACGCGTTTTAAAACCCTCGCAATTTAGTCCTGTTTGTAAATGTCGTAAGCGAAACGACTCTGGTTCCCTAAATATTAATAGAGCTAAAACAAGCATTCATCTATCGTTTATTTTCATTTAATCGCAATTTCACATAGCTTGAGTCCGATGATTTAGATTGAGTCCGAAAATCAAACGTTGACGGGTTGGTAAATACAGGCCCTGATCATATATATGTTTTCAACGTTAGAGAGATTTATGACACCTGATTGTAACATATCATCCTACAACGTTTGGGCCAAGATTTAAAAGGCTTTAATATAGCTAATTGTTCAGTATTGTTCCTCGTATCCTTAAATGAATGTTTAACCATGGTGTCGTCTACATTCGTCTCTTCAGGACTCCCCGTGTACTATAGTTCATTTGATCTGCATAGGGGGAATTTGGCAACAACTCTTTCTGAGTAATGTAATATTTTAAGTAGTTTAAACATACCTCTATTTCTGTTTGGATGCATGGTTATATGCTCTACATTTGTTGAATGCCGCGGTTTATGTAAGTTCTGAAGATTGCTCAAGAAATGCCACACAGGTTTAAGCCATTAATCCATCAATAATACATCACGTTAAACAAACTTGAGTAATTATTTTCTTTTTTAATGTAGTGAAATCTTAGTTCTCATCTAAGTAAAACACAGCATCGTCGCCAGTAACAATGGTTTTCCATCGTCTATTGCACAATTTCTTGTATGCTCTGTTTCTTGAACTGAGCAGTGTTTGGCTGAGGGGTCATGTATCTTTTCCGAAATGTTTATCCCAAGACATTAGCAATAACTCGGTTAATAATAGCCAAAGAGGCTACCAATTTTGCTGACATTTATCTTTTTGTGTAGGTATTTATTTTCGAAATCAGGCGAGCGATCATAAGCAACGCTAAATGAGTTGTCGCTGTTGGTCGTCGTCAAAGCTCTGTCTGCTTATTTCCGATTTTAGTTTGACTTCGTTGGAAACTGATTATATACTGAATATCATCTAATGAGCCAATATAATTTGTCGATTGCCCTCTAATTTATCGGTTGTTATTATTCGGGCGTACCATTTGCAGTTATGCAATAAAGTCCTTACTTTGACAACTAATTGTGCTAAAGATAAAACGGTGCATTCCGTACGTTTAAACTGTTTCGAGTAAGTAAAGCAGTGCTATCATGTTGTTTTGTTCAATTGTAAGTTGAACACCTCTATACCAAACTAGCAGTGTCCAAACATGCCAAGATAATATAAATGTGATGTTCAAATAGCGGTATCAATAAACCCAATATCCCTCCACATATATATAACGTAAACTGTGTATTGCAGGTGACAGGCTTTCTTATGTCATCTTCAAAACATGTAGATATGGACATAGGGCTAACCAAAATCTACATTTCAGATGTTAACGAATGTAAGAGCGGACCATGTCTAAATGATGGTTCGTGTACAGATGATGTTAACCATTTTACGTGTAGCTGCTTGGCAGGGTTCACGGGTCTGAACTGTGAAGCAGGTATTATATTAACTGAACGTTCTTTTTCAACCATATAGATCCGTGGATTGATCTCTAGTCAGGTCAGTTTTTATATGACTGATGAAAGCACCCAATGCGTACATTGTAAAATTTTCGAGAATGTGTAGCGTTGTGTTACAGAGTTCACCGTCGCAACTAGATGAACATGTTCAAGCCATTGTCAGGTCGGAACTATAAGGACTTGAACACTTTATCATATGAATAACATAAATATTTGTTACTGGCAAACCTAGGTTTACGACATTGTCTTTTCGTGTTGTGTTTATCATGGACCGTTCAAAGATACATATATGTCGTCGTCTGCGAATATGTCCATAGGTAAACGTATTTCAGACGGATAGGCATGATACGAAAAGACAGCAAACCGTCATAGATATTGTTGAAGACGTACGAAAATTGATTAATTTTACAATTATTATCTGAGAACTTTCTATCTCATATGCATTTACTGTACTATTATATCATACTGGCGATATGGTATATTCAGACATTGAGAGTGATTAGGCAAATACGAATTATCGGATGCATCGAAACAATTTATAAGTCAAACATCTTTTTCTTTTTTTAAATTACCTCTCATCCAAGTAGAATATAGCCTCGTCAGTAGTAACAAGGTGTATCCATCGTGCATTTCAGAGGTTCTTATATATTCTCAAGAAAGGTGTGATCAATTTAAGGAATTGAGGAGTGTTAAGCAGATTGTTCATATACATTCTCCGTACGTTTGCTCCTCATACATAACAAAATAACACGGTTAATAGCTACCAATTTCGTTGACGTTTGTCTTTTTGAGTAGGTAGTCATTTTGGCAACCATGCGAGCCATCTTCGTCAACGTTACAGCAGGTATGACTGTGCATCGTTTTTAAAATTCTATGGGCTTGTTTCCAATTTATTTTGACTGTGTTGTAAACCAATTTCATATTGAATATCATTTAGTGGGCCCATATAATTTGTCGAATGTCCTCTAATAAAAAGCACATTTCCGGGCGTACCATTTGCAGTTTAACATTAAAGTCCGTGATTTTACACAATATAGTGCTTAGGGAAAACTACAATGTGTACGTTTAAACTTTGCGTAAATAATGCAGATAAATCAATAATGCAGTTTAAAAAATTAATGCTAAAGAAAGCGTTCGTTTAAATATGTTTTGAGTACACAATGCAGATAAATCATGTTTGATTTGTTCAATTATAAGTTAATCAATATCAATAAACCCAATCCTTCCACATAGCTATAGAGTAAACTGTTCATGTGACAGTGAGTGACTACTTAAAATCTAACTTTCAGATATTGATGAGTGCAACGCTGGACCTTGTAAAAATGATGGTTTGTGTATAGATTATGTTAACCATTACACGTGTAGCTGCTTGGCCGGATTTACGGGTCTAAACTGTGAAACAGGTATACTATGTGTTGAGTTTATTTTTCGAACCAAGAGAACCATGTTTTGATTGTAAAAAAGCGCCCAACGAGAGTGTTCGTTGGAAAGTCCTCAAGAATATTTCGCAACATTATCAGTTTCTGATAGGAATAACAAATTGGAAACGATGTATATGTTACGCAATGGAAAAGCGGAACCTTATACTGCCTTGATACTGAACTAGTTTACAACAGTCCGATCAGACGAGAGCTCAAACTCGGGACATATTGTCCCGGAGGTGAACACTCTATCACTCTATCACGTCTCGCTACAACAGCATGAATTGTCCTGGTTGTGTTTTTTTTTTTTGGCCTTTTGATCAGGCATTGACATGATAATTACATGCTCTGATGAACTCTATGTTTCTTAGTATTAATATTCAAATGCAAATACGTAAAGAAACGAGATAAAATTTTAATTCAGGTCAATATTATATAAGAATTAGCAAGACATAAATTGACAGTCGTTTGTATTTGATGTAAGGATATGTTTACAAAACTCATGAAAGGAAAACGTTATTAAGATAATTGCTAATTGACTTAAGCATAACTACTTCGTATCTCGTATGCATTTACTATACTGGCGATATTGAATATGTAGTGGTTTAGTTTCAAAGGAAGTAGAGATTGAGAGTAACAAGGCTACTAAGAATTGTTGGATATATCAACACAATTGATAAATCAAACATCTGTTTTTAGAGATAGACCTGTGTGCACCACCTCCTTGTATGACAGGAACATGTGTCAACGACAGCCGGAATTACACATGCAATTGTGATAACGATCATTCAGGTCGCCATTGTGAACTTGGTATGTAAAATTTCCAAGCTTGAACCGTTTTTATAATGTGAGCAAGTCGCTGCGAAACGGTTAAATTTCACATTTCTGAACAGTGAAGGTTCAGATCATGTTGTTCCCTTGCCCGGTCTTATCATAATCAATTCAATATAAACTTCTAACAAGCTTGTGTAAGTTACAGAGTTCTAGTAAACGATCATTTTGCTTGTTCTAAAATCCTTATGTTATCCACTAACCCTATGAAGTGGGTACTCAAAAGAATCGTCTCAATGTGACGATTCTTTTGAGTACCTACAACATAGGGTTTGGTTGGATAATATGAAAGATATTGCGGGGAAAAGAGTTATAAACCCTTCCTTATCTTGACCTCTGAAGGTATATGTGAATAGTGATAATCTGGTTCTATATTGTTTACAAATGCCAAACTATACCGTTTCCCATGCACAGGTTCATTTATCAGTGTTGAACTTTTTATAATATCGTAGAAAAGAGAAATATCATATATGGCGATTTCTTCATAAAAGTTATAATTTGTCTGTAATATAATTGATATTTTGATCATATGATTAATATATCTCGTGAGCTGTTTGCATTTCGCAGGAATCTAAATTCAGTATATCAAATGAAAGGTTGAATTTGATTTCCTTATATTATTCTTTGCATTTAAACCATGTCGTAAAAGCTTTATTGATATTCAAAGATGACTTAAAATCAATACTTTGATATACAGGTCTAATCTGTTAAATAAATAGAGAATATTATGTCCCTGACGTAAGATATGAACTTTATCTGACGAGGTTGGGAGAATTGATAATTGGCGAGCCTTTGGCGAGACAATTATCCTTTCTCACAGCCGAGTCTGATAAAGTTCATATCTTACGTCAGGGACGTAATATTCTATTTATCTTGCATGTAAAATAAGGGTTTCAGGTAAATCTACATTGATTTTAACTAGTTTTAATAAATAACATACAAAATTACAAAAGCCCATTCATGAATGACCTCACCTAAAATAGAATGACGTCACGCGCGTGCATAAATCTGCGCCGAATTACATTGTGTACACACGACATACGGAAGCTAAAGAGTTCCGACTTCAACTCCATATTTCTCGATTATTACTACTTAATTTGTATATCTGGTGTGACGTAATACCTTAAAATGCCAATATTAACTCGAACATATTCTTAGTAGAAGTGTAAGTATTGCGGATTGGCCGTCGCTTCAGTACACACGATAGGTCAACATGTATGTCAACCGCCGTGTTTTGAAAATGAATAGTTGTGTTGGATCTGAAAGTCAATGTATAAAGTTAGTTCAGGCTAAGGAAGTTCAAGTAACACTCAAAGTTTAAATACAGATGACTATATTCAAGACAAGTGTGATGCTCAGGCTTAGTCGTCGTTTAAATTGGAGACATTCATTTTTGGAAAAGGATACCATCACTGTTGTGGGTAGACATGTCGAAGACACGTTACGAAACTTTTAGTTTTAAGAATCATGTAAACACTAGCTGTACGTAAATGATAAGTTATTTAACTAGAAGAAACATTTTCTGGATATCTCGCCTAAACGTAAAATGATTTTCTGTCGGAACTGCTGTATGGAAGAGGAATCCGTGGGTAGATGAGGATCGATGTTCGTGAACCCTTTCTCGTGGTAAAACACAGACTGACGATAGAAATTAAACATTTGTCGTTTAACGTGGAGTCATTTAAGTGCATTAAAATGACTTGTGGAAACATAGATATGCTTCTCATTATAGGACATTACTCGCTTCAGATTGTATTTAAACAAGGTTACCTATGAACTGATCACGTGAGAATAAACAGGTCTATGTATGCGACATTTTCAACGAAGAAAGACAGTTCATCAAGTAAGACTGAACATGCAGATCCCGTGTGATTTATATAACGATATTCTTTTCGATTTGTATTTGCATTGTAAAATGTGTTTAAATGTAATTAAAACAATAATAACTTTATTTCTGATTGTTATTTTATGTTTGTTCATTGCTTTGACTGTTATACTATCAACATAATTG
The DNA here is from genome assembly GCA_031761405.1 of Serripes groenlandicus. Taxonomy (NCBI): domain Eukaryota; kingdom Metazoa; phylum Mollusca; class Bivalvia; order Cardiida; family Cardiidae; genus Serripes; species Serripes groenlandicus. Next base: position 837,872 of record JASEVX010000026.1, read on the forward strand.
AGCCGTTCCACGATAAAAAACAACATTATGGATTCTGCGTAATGTATCAATCCAGATCAGCCTGCGCAGGCTAATCCGGTCCGACACATTCCGTCTCAGGGGGATAGAGGTATTGAGCAATGATTCCTTAAACAGAAAATCCACAGGAGTCGAAAAGTGTCTGACCGGGTTAGCCTGCGCGGCATGCTGAGGCTGATCCGGTTCGATAATTTTCTGGTGGAACGGCTCATTTATATTTCAGAAAAAGTAGTTCCAGCGATTACGTCATTTCTAAAAATAAGTAGACTGATAAAGATAAAAGTTTATCATACCAGTAGACATGTAAACAAAAGGTTTATCATACCAGTGTTATACGTCACGTAATCTGCTCATTGCATGATAAACTATTATACACCTATTACTCGTTCTTTCGAAATTACTTTTAAAACAGTATGTACTTTTAAAATCAAAATGAGGCTGTATACGGACGTACACGATAGTTGTTTACGTAGGATTGAGAAATACAAATGTGAAAGATCATACATGTACTTTCATTGAATTGTTAAATTATTCGACAGCACGACCAGGCCGTTCTTGCGAAAAAAGCATCAAATGCGTTGAACATGCGTACTGTGGTGATAATGGCAAATGTAGCTGCAAGTCTCCGTATGTCAAGTCTGACAATGGGAAACATTGCTATCAGGGTAAGTCTGATGAGAAATGTATTACAGCACAGGTAATGAGGTAGTTTTCTAGCTGTAAAACAAACTTAGCTCTTTATATATATTTGATATTTTACTTGTCTAGTTGGGACTTTTATCTTATCACTTGCAATAAAAAAAAAACAGTTTGCTAGAACAATTCAGTGTCCAAATGCACTAATAAAATATTATTTTCATTTTGAAACTGCAAAAGTCTTTCTTAGGCAAACACTTCTTATATGTTAGTAAGAGGATGAAATTTAAATATAAGTGACAAATTCGTTATGCATAATAAAGTCAAGATATGATAAAAGGTTGTGTGTGGCTTCACGTTCTCTTTTAGCTCACATGTGCACAAAGTGCAATGTGAGCTATTGTGATCACATTTTGTCCGGCCGTCGTGCTTCGTGCGTCGTGCGTCGTGCGTCGTCAACAACTGCCCATGTTATCACTGTACAGGCTACATGTTGTTTATCGGAATATTCATCTCCATCAAATCTTGGACAAGTTCAAAACTGGGCCATATAAGGTCAAAAACTAGGTCACTAGTTCAAATTGAAGGGAACTATTGTTAACACTCTGGATGCCACATTTTAAACTTGAGCATGTTAACACTCTAGAGGCCGCAATGTTTGCTTCAGCAGTTTGACATTTTGTCAGAATGTTTGTCTTAAAGATATCTTGTCCAAGTTTGAGTATAGGTAATATTGGGTCAGAATATTGGCTACAGCAGCTTGAAATTTAGTCAGAATGTTTATCTGAATGATATCTAGATCAAGTTCAAATATAGGTCATGCCAGTCATTAGGTAAGAAACTAGGCCAAATTGAAGGGAAATCTTGTTAACACTCTGGATACTGCATGTTTAACTTGAGCATGTTGAAACATTATCAGAATGGTTGACTTGATGATATGTAGGTCAAGTTCGAACATGGGTTATGTTGGGTCAAAAAATAGGTCAATATGTCAAATTGATGGAAAGTCTTGTTAAAACTTAGAAGGCCGCATTTTTTATTCAGCGATTTGAAATTTAGTCAGAATGTTAGATTTAATGATATCTAATTCAAATTCGAACATGTGTCATATTGGTTCAGAAACTAGGTCACTAGGCCAAATTGAAGGGAAATCTTGTTAACACTGTAGAAGCTTTTTGCTTCAGCAGCTTGAAATTTTTGGTCAGAATGTTTATATTAATGATATCTAGGCCAAGTTTGAATACATGTTATGCCGGGTCAAAAAGTAGGTCACTAGGCCAACTTAACGAAAACTCTTGTTAACACTCTTAAAGCTGCTTTGTTTGCTTCAGCAGCTTGAATTTTTGTTCATATGCGTCATATTGGGTCAGAAACTATGTCACTAGGTCAAATTGAAGGTAAATCTTGTTAACACTCTTGATGCTGCATTTTTAACTTGAGCATTTTGAAAACTTTATCAGAATGTTTTTCTTGATGATATGTAGGCCAAAATCGAGTATTTGTCATGTCTGTTCAAAAATTAGGTCACTAGGCCAAATTGAAGGAAATTTTTGTTAACACTGTAGAAGCCGCATTTTTTTATTTATTTTTTTGCTTCAGCAGCTTGAAATTTTGACAGAATGTTTGTCTGAATTATATCTAGGTCAAGTCTGTTCAAAAATTAGGTCACTAGGCCAAATTGAAGGAAAATTTTGTTAACACTGTAGAAGCCGCATTTTTTTTTGGGGGGGGGGGGGGCTTCAGCAGCTTGAAATTTTGACAGAATGTTTGTCTGAATTATATCTAGGTCAAGTTCGAATATGGGTCATATTGGGTCAATAAAGGAAAATATTGTTAAATATCCGGAGGCCGCATTTTTGCTTTGAGCAAGTTGAAACTTTGTCAGAATGATTGTCTTGATGATATATAGTCCATGTTGTAATATGGGTCATATCAGGAAATCAAATATAGATTACTAGGCCAAATGAAGGTATATCTTGTTAACACTCTGGAGGTTGCATATTGTCAGAATAAATGTCTTGTTGTGTTTTGCATTAGAAATCACATTTCATAATTCAGGTGAGCGAACTAGGGCCATCATGACCCTCTTGTTATATTTCAGAATGCAGCAATAAATGTCCATCGAACAATTTGGATTTCTACAAGATCGCAGGAGATATCTGCGGAACCACATTTATTCGGTGTGTGAACGGCACTAGCTATATAGAGAATTGCAGCAAGAATATGGTCTTCAATCCACTTGAAAAGGCATGCGTATGCGTCCCTAAGTCAGAGATTCATGCGTGTAGTTCAAGCTCTTACAACTCGAACATGGAATCAGTGTGTGCTGAAACGTGTTCTAAAAGAAAGGAAGGTTAATTGTCAATATCAAGGACACAACATCAATGAGTTGTAACAAACTATACACATGCCTTATATTAGGCACCAATGCCCTCTCATCAACATATGAAAATATATGTCAGTGTTAAAGTGTTTGCCACATACATACAGACTGATAGAGCAAATTCCTACACGAGATTTTTTTGTTATATGAAACAATCATTTTCAACTGAGCTTTAACGTTTGTTGATCTGATTTTAATGTAGATGGGTTATACATGGCCATATATGTGTGACCGTTGTCAATAATATGGCCACATTGACATTTTGTTTAACGTTTCGGAAAGAAAATATTTATAATGTATACACCATTTGCTTGGAAATACTAAACCATTGCATAATGTGTGCTTGAATACAGGTACTACAAATGCCACTGCATGTAATATGCAAATGGTTCTAGCCACACAATGAAGAAAACCCGATCTAAGAATGCTTGAAATTGATGGCAATTGTGACGGGAATTAATTCCTGTCGTGCGTGGTCATAACCGTGCTCCAGAACTGTTGTAGGATGTAGGTACAACCATATGGAGAACACGTAACATCCTATACAGACAGTGCAGGGGACGTACCAAAGTTCGGTTGTCGTGTCGTGTGGACAAGTTATAAACAATAGTCTTTTATTTTGAATAATATTGTTGCAGAATATAGAATGAGTTTCCATTTTTTTTTTTTTTTTCAAAATGACATCATATGTGTGCATGATAGAAGTGATTATTGCTACAAATACTATCCTTATTTGTTCATCTAATATTATTACAAAATTTACATAACGCATGCTTTAATATATACATCACACTGTCACACTCTGAATTCTGACATCATATAGGCCTAGTATGTATAATATTTTCATGCACAAGGATTTCGTTTAATCTTCCATGACATAAGTACTTACATGTTTTGAAGACATTACATGTTGATGTACGTATGTTATTACGAAAATTCAAAATTGTTAACTAATTTACTTTCAAACGTTCCTAAAATCCTACATTTTTAGCTCACCTGCACATGAAATGAGCTATTGTGATCACTGTCTGTCCGTTTATTCGTTTGTATACCAATGAACCAATTTCAAAAATACGTTGATATGAATGTTTCTTAAGTGGTACTCTTCAGAATTCTTCAGATAATTAAATTCAATGAAAAACGCGTTCAAAGTATAGGCCCGATTTGAATATAGTTTGGCACACAATTTAATGATCCATGGGCGATTAAGCCGTTGGAACTACCTTAAAATAGCAGGCGTATTTTTCTTTATATGTGCTATGTATGTAAATCGTCTTGTCCGAACATACTGGCCTGATTTAAAAATAAATAAGCGTCGTAATACATCACTGATTGACCTTCTTAAAAGTTCGTCCTTCCAGAAAGTTCCGGTTCTGACGCATACCTCGCAGGCTTATCTGGACAGACACGAATCATTACTTTATAGCTATATCCCCCTGATACGGAATGTGTCGGCCCGAATTAGCCGGCGCGTACTGCGCAGGCTGATCTTGGTCTATACATTACGCAGAGATCATAATGTTGGTTTTCTCGTGGAACGGCTCAAATGTATTTAGGAAAGTGACTAGAAAATATTTGGCACAAGTGTTCACTTTAGATATACTTATCATCTCTCTGCAAAGAGAGGTTGACATGAATGGCTTGTCTACAGAAGACAACTAAATATATTCGTCAACAACTACAAGTGTTAGAGCTTTGTGTTTTGGTACATAGCATCACGAAGTGGTACTATCCCATGTTTGTGGACAGTATGCCCCTGGGGTAAAATATGGCCCTACCCTAAGGACATATGGTTTACAAATGAAATGCATAGTAAAAGTATATAGTTAATGTAGCTAAATGTCAACAGTACAAACCTCGGTCACCGGATGACCTTACTGTAACAGGCAATTATGAGACTTGCCCAGTACTGTCGTATAATAATATCTTCTTTCTTTGAAATATAATTGGATAGTAATTCCAATACAAATGAAATATATGAACGATGACAATGAACTACTCTTTGTTTCGGATCATTACAAAATGCTTTCTTAAACTAAACAGTATATACATCAAACCCTGGACTCTTTTCATGGTTAATATTAAGTGTCTTGTCCATCTTCCTTTCATTGTTTTGTATCTGTACCAATGAAATTGATATTAGTATGTGACATATAGATGATATGTGTTTGTTTTGAGTGGATATGGAATATATCTCATCAAGAAGTGATACATTTTTATATTTTTCCCGAACGCGTAGCGCGAATGCAAATGTTAAAATGGTATCACTTCGAGATGAGATATATTCCATATCCACTCAAAACAAACACATTTTTTTTTATTTTATGCTAATTGATGGATTGTCTTCGTACCTGTTCAAACGCGGACGAATCAGTTGTAATGTCCTATTCAAACACAGATTGTCCGCCATATCGAAAAGTTGTAACGAGAAAAAAGTATGAAACACATCTATTTGTTTACTACACAATGTCAGACAATGATAATAAGTCCGATTTGATAAATTCGTAACAATGTAGTTCCGGCATACCTATATCACTCACAGTGTGGGTGATATGGATTTTATTTCACTGATAGAACACAGTATCTCATCATTTAGCATGAAATAAATTTCATTATTTATACAATTTTCATGTTGTTGTTTTAAGATTGTATTTGCATTATTGCATAAAATCTATGTTTTACGCCCGCTTAAGGGATACAGAAACATTGCAAAAACCGGGCGTAAACGGCGAGAAAACGTGTATAAACAAATCGATTCTCGCGCGTACGTGTCGTTTCAGACCGGTTAGATGTTTTACATATGCATTACCCGGGCACCGTTAGCAAACAAAACATGGACGCTCCATCTCCCCTAGAATAGGAGCAATTGTTGGGTTAACAATAACATCAGCTTCTTTAACTCGATAATCGGTAACATGCAATAGACTCACAGTTAAAGAGCATAACATAATCCAAAATCATTCGAGTCAGCGATGGCAATCTTGGTGTAGGACCGGTTCGTGGATATATAAAACATAACTTGTTTACTTTATGACGTCACATGTGTCAATCCTTATCGCGTCATGTTCATCGGCGGTTATCGTACAACTGAACGTTAAAGCGGACTATATGTTGGATGTTTGCTCTTATTTTATGCAATAATAGCGAAAATACACATTTTCTCGGGCGTGAACATCTGCGAACGCCCTTAAAATGTGTTAATGCCCTCGTGCTTCGCACTCGGACATCTGCGAACGGCCTTAAAATGTGTTAATGCCCTCGTGCTTCGCACATTTTGCGGGCGTCCGCAGATGTTCACGCCCTCGAAAATGTGTATTATCCCTATATTCGTTATTTCAAATATAACGATTAAAGGTTTATGATTAGTTTGTTTGTGTGCCTTGTTTTTAAAGTCGCTAAATATTTCAATTTTTTTTTCTTGCATTGTGTCAACATTATATCATATAATCAACCGTTGACATTATAACATAACCTCTAATTTGTTCACCACGTGTGTAATCAACCTCTATATGTTTTAATTTGATTTAAATATATATTTTTATTATAATTATTATTATTATATAACCATTAGCATAATTAGCATCAGCAGCTAAATTGTACTCTACCATATGAGCCGTCCTGCGAGGAAACCATCATTACGACCTCTGCGTAATGTATCGTTCCAGATCAGACTGATCCGGGTCGACACATTCCGTCTCAGGGGAAAGAGGTATAGAGTACTGATTCCTGAGACAGAAAGTCCAAAGGAGGCGAAAAGTGACTGTCCGCGTTAGCCTGCGCGGCATGCTTAGGCTGGTCGATACTTTACTCATATGGTTATAAACGTATCTGCTCACACACACATACACACACACACATACAAAAAGGACTTTTCTTAGCGCTGTATGTCACTCGTACTGAACCCAACATCATCATCACCCAAACGAGATTTGAAACAGTAAATAAAACCATTCTTTAAAAAAACAAATATGTTACCTTTCCGAGCTCGTGTTCATGCTGCAAACTTTGATAAAGACGTTTTGTAGCTATTTTTACCTTGCCTGATAATGGATTGCAACAACTCTGTATAAAAGGAATAGACCGTTTGTTGCGATGTTTCATATGTCTTCTTTCAAATACAAACTGATTTCATACATTTTCTTCTGCATTTCGAAAGATATATTACACCAATCTAGGCACGTATTTGAAGTGTACATGGTTGAGTGTATATCTTGCGGTTGATATTGTCTTATTTTCGGGAAATGAAGAAGGGCTACAAAACGAACTAAACCTTTTATACGATTATTGTCAAAAATGGAAAATGGTTGTAGATGTAAATAAGACTAAAATTATGATGAAATTGTATCATATAAAAGAAATGTATCTGTCTTATACGTAGAGAATATTATGTCCCTGACTTAAGATATGAACTTTATCTGACAAGGTTTGGAGAATAAAAAAAAAAGCGTGTTTTTTTTCCCCCCATGTTTACCATTAGCAAATAGAATTACCCTGCAAACCGTATTATTTCCCCCGTATTTACCATTAGCTAATAAAATAACCTTGCAACCCGTATTATTTCCCCCATATTTACCATTAGCAAATAGAATTACCCGGCAAACCGTATTATTTCCCCCATATTTACCATTAGCTAATAGAATTACCCGGCAAACCGTATTATTTCCCCCATATTTACCATTAGCAAATAGAATTACCCGGCAAACCGTATTATTTCCACCATATTTACCATTAGCAAATAGAATTACCCGGCAAACCGTATTATTTCCCCCATATTTACCATTAGCTAATATAATTACTCGGCAAACCGTATTATTTCCCCCATATTTACCATTAACAAATAGAATTACCCGTCAAACCGTATTATTTCCACAATATTTACCATAAGCAAATAGAATTACCCTGTAAACCGTATTATTTCCACCATATTTACCATAAGCAAATAGAATAACCCTGCAAACTGTATTATTTCCCCCATATTTACCTTTAGCAAATAGAATAACCCTGCAAACTGTATTATTTCCCCCATATTTACCATTAGCAAAAAGAATTACCCTGCAAACCGTATTATTTTCCAAATATTTACCATTAGCTCATAGAATTACCCGGCAAACCGTATTATTTCCCCCATATTTACCATTAGCTAATATAATTACTCGGCAAACCGTATTATTTCCCCCATATTTACCATTAACAAATAGAATTACCCGGCAAACCGTATTATTTCCCCCATATTTACCATTAGCTAATAAAATAACCTTGCAACCCGTATTATTTCCCCCATATTTACCATTAGCAAATAGAATTACCCGGCAAACCGTATTATTTCCCCCATATTTACCATTAGCAAATAGAATTACCCTGCAAACCGTATTATTTCCCCCATATTTACCATTAACAAATAGAATTACCCGGCAAACCGTATTATTTCGCCCATATTTACCATTAGCAAATAGAATTACCCTGTAAACCGTATTATTTCCACCATATTTACCATAAGCAAATATAATAACCCTGCAAACTGTATTATTTCCCCCATATTTACCATTAGCAAATAGAATAACCCTGCAAACTGTATTATTTCCCCCATATTTACCATTAGCAAAAAGAATTACCCTGCAAACCGTATTATTTTCCAAATATTTACCATTAGCTCATAGAATTACCCGGCAAACCGTATTATTTCCCCCATATTTACCATTAGCTAATAGAATTACTCGGCAAACCGTATTATTTCCCCCATATTTACCATTAACAAATATAATTACCCGGCAAACCGTATTATTTCCCCCATATTTACCATTAGCTAATAGAATTACTCGGCAAACCGTATTATTTCCCCCATATTTACCATTAACAAATAGAATTACCCGGGAAACCGTATTATTTCCCACATATTTACCATTAGCAAATAGAATTACCTTGCAAACCGTATTATTTCCCCCATATTTACCATTAGCTAATAGAATAACCCTGCAAACCGCATTATTTCCCCCATATTTACCATTAGCAAATAGAATTACCTTGCAAACCGTATTATTTCCCCCATATTTACCATTAGCTAATAAAATAACCTTGCAACCCGTATTATTTCACCCATATTTACCATTAGCAAATAGAATTACCCGGCAAACCGTATTATTTCCCCCATATTTACCATTAGCAAATAGAATTACACGGCAAACCGTATTATTTCCCCCATATTTACCATTAGCTAATAGAATTACTCGGCAAACCGTATTATTTCCCCCATATTTACCATTAACAAATAGAATTACCCGGCAAACCGTATTATTTCCCCCATATTTACCATTAGCAAATAGAATTACCCTTGAAACCGTATTATTTCCCACATATTTACCATTAGCAAATAGAATTACCTTGCAAACCGTATTATTTCCCCCATATTTACCATTAGCAAATAGAATTACCCGTGAAACCATATTATTTCCCCCATATTTACCATTAGCAAATAGAATAACCCTGCAAACCGCATTATTTCCCCCATATTTACCATTAGCAAATAGAATTACCTTGCAAACCATATTATTTCCCCCATATTTACCATTAGCAAATAGAATTACCCGGGAAACCGTATTATTTCCCACATAGTTACCATTAGCAAATAGAATTACCTTGCAAACCATATTATTTCCCCCATATTTACCATTAGCAAATAGAATAACCTTGCAAACCGCATTATTTCCCCCATATTTACCATTAGCTAATAGAATAACCCTGCAAACCGCATTATTTCCCCCATATTTACCATAAGCAAATAGAATTACCCGGCAAGCCCTATTATTTCCCCCATATTTACCATTAGCTAATATAATTACCCGGCAAACCGTATTATTTCCCCCATATTTACCATTAGCTAATAGAATAACCCTGCAAACCGCATTATTTCCCCCATATTTACCATTAGCAAATAGAATAACCCTGCAAACCGCATTATTTCCCCCATATTTACCATTAGCAAATAGAATTACCCTGCAAACCGTATTATTTCCCCCATATTTACCATTAGCTAATAAAATAACCTTGCAACCCGTATTATTTCCCCCATATTTACCATTAGCAAATAGAATTACCCGGCAAACCGTATTATTTCCCCCATATTTACCATTAGCAAATAGAATTACCCTGCAAACCGTATTATTTCCCCCATATTTACCATTAGCAAATAGAATTACCCTGCAAACCGTATTATTTCCCCCATATTTACCATTAGCAAATAGAATTACCCGGCAAACCGTATTATTTCCCCCATATTTAACATAAGCAAATAGAATTACCCGGCAAACCGTATTATTTCCCCGATATTTACCATTAGCAAATAGAATTACCCTGCAAACCGTATTATTTCCCCAATATTTACCATTAGCAAATAGAATTACCCTGCAAACCGTATTATTTCCCCAATATTTACCATTAGCAAATAGAATTACCCTGCAAACCGTATTATTTCCCCAATATTTACCATTAGCAAATAGAATTACCATGCAAACCGTATTATTTCCCCCATATTTACCATTAGCAAATAGAATTACCCTGCAAACCGTATTATTTCCCCCATATTTACCATTAACAAATAGAATTACTCGGCAAACCGTATTATTTCCCCCATATTTACCATTAGCAAATAGAATTACCCGGCAAACCGTATTATTTCCTCCATATTTACCATTAGCAAATAGAATTACCCGGCAAACCGTATTATTTCCCCCATATTTACCATTGGCAAATAGAATTACCCTGCAAACCGTATTATTTCCCCCATATTTACCATTAGCAAATAGAATTACCCTGCAAACCGTATTATTTCCCCCATATTTACCATTAGCAAATAGAATTACCCGGCAAACCGTATTATTTCTCCCATATTTACCATTAACAAATGTCTCCTTTTGTTACCATATTCGTTTTCAAACAGCGTCTATTGCAGAGGAGTCAGGAAGCGTCTATATGTGGTTGTAGTGTCTTTTTGGCTGTAGTTGGCGTAATTTGACTTATTGTTTGTATTTTACATATACATTTTACCCTTTGTCTAATAAACTTATTATTTAACTTCGTATAAACGAGTTTCTTATATCTATCAACCCTAAAAAAAAGTTAAAACTCGTCTGCTGTCGAAAGGGTTAATGTTTGCACAAATATCATGGAAAGGTCAACAGAGCATTCTTGCCCTATGATTTAGATCGATTGGCAAAAAGCCTGGTACTGCACACATTCGGTCTGAATGCACCAATTCTCGTTTCAAAACGTACGTGTTAACGACAATTCCAACGACTTATACTGGCGATGATATGATGCCGTAATAATCCGTTTGTAAACAAGCCTTGGCGTGCTGGCATAAATGTAATGATTTGCTATTATGATCTCGTAGTTATATACATGTATTTCAGAAAAAGTCGAGTTTCGTACAATTCAAAGTATGCCTATAATTGCCAGTTACATATAGATATTCCGTTTCCCAAATAGGTTATATTGATTTAGATACTTTAAAACGCTAGTATGCTTTAAACAATTCACAAAGCATAATTGCAAGTCCGTGTTGTTTGCTATTATTAACGTATTTTAAGAGCAAATAAAATCCGTTTCCCATATACAGGCTTAGACACATCTCCAGTAGACACGACACTGGAACACATTGCACAAGAACACAAGAAGAAATTGCTCATACTAAGCAATCCTCCATTTTCAAAAATATTTTCAACTCTATCCAATAGTTGTGGGAAATTTGAAATACATCATGGTACAAATGACACAGTTTTAATTTGATGAAAACATATTATGTAAGTCACAAATATATATCTTTGCACACAGGTCAGAATCAATTCAATATGAGCCGTTCCACGAGAACACAAACATTATGGACTCTGCGTAATGTATCGAACCAGGTCAGCCTGCGCAGTCCGCACAACTTTATCCGGGCCGACACATTCCGTCTCAGGGGGATAGATGTAAAGAATAATAATATCTGAAACAGAAACTCCACAGGAGGCGAAAATGGTCTGTCCGGGTTAGTCTGCGCGGCATGCTTAGGCTGATCCTGGTTGATACTTTACGAAGGTTCCACAATGTTGGTTTCTCATGGACGGGATCATATAGTTGTGTAACACACTACAGTTCATGTGCCGGTCACAGTTGACTTTTGATTGATTGATAAGGATTTAACGCAATACCATGGCGGCCAGTTCATCTACTGATGTGTTTCCTGGATTTCTCACACGAGTAGTCCACACGAAAGACGTTCCAAGCAACCTGCTACTTATCCATATAGTGACTTTTGTCGAGGTGGAGATCGAACTCACTTACTGGATTGATAGTCCGTGTCGCTACCGACTAGGCAACCGGGCATCGGCGTGTCGGTCAGCAATCACATTGAGTCGATCCGCGATAGCTCAGTCGTGGATTCGAATCCTTGCTCGGCTAGTCGAACGATCGATCGAATGTGATTTTGTTTACCCTCGCTCTGCTAGTCGATCGATCAGATGTGATTTTGTTTACCCTCGCCGTACGGCATGTAAGCGTTTGAGACGTCCTGCGAGAAAACCAGCATTGTGGACTCTGCGTAATGCATCGACCGAGATCAGCCTGCGCAGTCCGCGCAGACTGATCCGGACCAACATATTCTGTGTGACAAAGCGACAAGAATGAGTTGGTTCCACGTACTCATTCTACAACATTAATTTAAAGTCATCATTTTATACATCTTTTTATTACATACCTATCCAAATTTTGCATTGAAATTTAAGTGACATAAAATCAATATCAATTTTTAAAAAAATGATAACTAACACTGTGACGATAACACTTTTAGTTTTTTTATATCATCACTAGTGATGATATCATTTTTGCCGGAACTACTTTTTTTAGATTTGGAACATCTTTGGAATTTAAAGTGGGTTTAATACTAGGAATTTAAAAAAAACTGAGACCGAATACTAGAAAAATGACGTCACGTCAGCGGTTTTGACGTCATAACGCTAGTCATTTGGCGCCAAATAGAAGCAGCAGTATTTGGTTACGTAACATTCATACGCCTAAGGCCAAGTCATTTTTTTTTTATATGTTTCTTTAAAATAAAGGGGAGATTTATTCCAGATATATAATAAATAGAATAACTAACTGCATGTTTTTGATATCGAATTTATGTCACTCGGGAACAAAGGGGTAATTTGGTGTAAAATCACTCAACCTACGGTTTCGTGATTTTAACCAAATTACCCCTTTTTTCCCTTGTGACATAAATTCTATATCAAAAACATGCAGTTAGTTATTCTCTATATATCATAAATGACGTCGCCGGGAGTGTAATAAAGCCATTGAATAAATTGCGTATTCAACTAGTGTAATAACACTGCTACGTAACGTCATAATGAAAAGCATTGCAAATGACCGCGCTATATAGCGACGTTATTTATATTTTGCGCTAATAATCGTCGAATTGGAATTTATGATATAAATAGAATATAACATTCGTAGTCATTCAATACAAAATTTTATTAAACTCGTTTATGAAATGTCGTATTGAATAACCACTCATGTAATATCCTCTATTTATTGCCCGAAGAGTTACGTATAAAACATAACGTAATGATTACAAATACAAATTGAAAGTAAACAATAGAAAAAAAAGTTTTTTCGAAAGGCAGTGCAGGTTTGTTTTAAAAGATGCTCAAAAAAAAAGGTTTGTCGCTTATAAATTACTGAACAATGGTTACATATCACGTGTAAAATAACCAAAGAATCTAGACTCGTTAGAAGAATACATCCTATCCACATTATACAATGAACATATCATAAAGTTCAAGTAAGTTCCTAAGAAAATTAAATGTTAAGATTAGTTTGTTCGAAAGTCCAGTCTTATCAGAATCTACACAATTCCCTACGCATATGAAATATTATCCCGTTCGCACATCCAGATGATTTCTGACGCCTCTGCAGTACTGGACTTTTGAAAACATTGTGGCTAAAAGAGAAATTACTCATAATGAGCACGTTTTCCTTTTGCCACAATGTTTTCAAATCAGTAAGTATACTTATTTATAGATTTGTTTCCAAATCGTTGCCACTATGTTTTCAACGTCGTCTGCTACTAAACGGTTGTAACGTAAATGGTTTATATGTCACATACTAGGGTTTCCAAAGTGGACAGTATACAGGAGGATACACTTCTAGCGTCACAGGCTATTTTTAGTTTCTTTGTGGATAAAAACGAGAAAGGCAATCGAATCTAAGTTATATCTACGACAAACGCTCTACAATATAGACATGCTTCTGCACTGTTTCGTTGCGTTATTGACTTGAAAACATTGTGGCTAAAAGAGAAATTACTCATAATGAGCACGTTTTCCTTTTGCCACAATGTTTTCAAATCAGTAAGTATACTTATTTATAGATTTGTTTCCAAATCGTTGCCACTATGTTTTAAACGTCGTCTGCTACTAAACGGTTGTAACGTAAATGGTTTATATGTCACATACTAGGGTTTCCAAAGTGGACAGTATACAGGAGGATACACTTCTAGCGTCACAGGCTATTTTTAGTTTCTTTGTGGATAAAAACGAGAAAGGCAATCGAATCTAAGTTATATCTACGACAAACGCTCTACAATATAGACATGCTTCTGCACTGTTTCGTTGCGTTATTGACTTGGTCGTCAGTTAGTGCGTCTAAATATTGTATGTCGTCGGAATACGAGATGTCAGAGGGAGGAAATGGTGTCCTAGAGTCGGGTTTTGTATCGGTATGTAATATATATACATGTATTCAGTTGACGTGAGGCTTTTCAGTGATACAGACGAGATCATATTTAACGTAAGGGTATTCAGTGAGACAGATGCGGCACCATCATCTTCCACACATAGGCTAATATTTTAAAAGCAGCTAGTTGCTTGGAGATACTAATGTGTGGAGTACTAGTGTGAGAAAGCCAGGAAACACAAGGGCAGGCTAACAGGCCGACGTAATAGCTAAACCCCAATCAATCAATGAGCGATACTGCCTCTTTTGTGGACGACGTTTTATCGTCTCACACTTGCAGAGAAATTGTGTCACAGTCTTTTTAACTCTTCATTAATTGCTCTTTTATTTAAAGAGATTTTCTTTATTTTCGCTTCTAAACGTTTCAAAAGTCGTCTTCTACATGTACATTTTTGTTGTAAGTGGGATACAATTTAAAGGCAATCGTTGTTGGATGAATTGCTTATGCTGCTTGACAATCTGCTATTGTTTCGTCTTCTTTTATGTTGTCTTTACGAATTAAATCTCAAGATGGTTTTCTTTGTATTCTTCCTTCAACTGATTTGGGAGAGTTACAAAATATATTGTTGTTAACTGACTTTAAAGCTGTCTGTCTACAATCGTATTTTGCTTTTACAATATCTTCACAATCATACAGAGTGGAAAACATTGCGGAAAAAAAAGACTTAAAATGTTAGATATAGAGTTATATATTTATCTTTATTTAAGTCTCATCTATGTACAAACACACATATAAAACATATCAATAACACATACAATGTACATAGCCATTCAATATTAGAATTACAGGAGACTGTATAATTAAAACTAATTGACACAAAATAAATACATCTATCGCAGATTTTTTATGCATAATATTTAAAAAAGCAGTATAGTATATCATTATATATACAGTAAAAGTAAAAGTAAAAGTTGAGAAACCGGCGCTAATCCTGAGCTATGTTCAGAAATAACTGAAATATACAGCCACTGGCACGTATGTCAATAGGCCCTGGTTATGCGGAAATCAACCTTCGCGAACCCCAGAAATTCGGGGTTCGGGTGACATAAACCATTTCAGACAGTGCTTCAGAAAAGGTACAAATAAGCATTTATTATTGATGGATTGATTGGTTCGTGTTTTACGCCGAATCACGGTGTGTCCTGGGTAAATTGTCAGTACTACTGGTAATAACTGACATGTTCAGCCACTGGCACGTTTGTCAATTAGCCCTGATCATGCGAACGTCGACCTTCGCGAACCCTAGAAATTCGATTTTCGTGTGACTGAACCGGTTGAGTCAGTGCGTAAGTAAAGGTACAAATTGGCATTTATTATTGGTGGGTTGATTGGTTCGTGTTTTACGCCGATTGTTACATTTGTTCACTTATATCACGGGGTGTCCTGGGTAAATTGTCAGTACTACTGGTCCGTTTATCATGACACCAGCCAGTCAGTCGTAATACTAACTCCGCAACCCTGAGCGGCAGTCATTACTTACACTTTTAAAGTACTTTTAAAGTATTTGGTATGACCCGGCTGGGGATCGAACCCGTCAATATAGTAAAGAGTGTAGGTTCAGATCATTTGGTTCACTTGCTCAGTTTTATCAGTATCTCCACCGGTTAACAGAATCTTCAAACATGCGTGTGTAAGTAATAGCTAAATAGTAACCATAATTAGACTGTGGAGATGTACAGGCTGATCTGGATCTATGATGTTCACAAAAGCAAACTTGTACCTTTTCGCATGCATTAATATTTATTAAACGATTAGTTGGTGTAGTGTTAAAGCCTCCGACTCGGGTGCAGGAGGTCGCTGGTTCGATCACTTACACGTATCAGGATAAATGGACCAGCAGTTAATAGTGGAATTAAGAGGTAAATTACATAATATTTTTTCAGATCAAATCTTTATATAAGATATGCGTAACATAAGCACTCATGCAAGATTCGAAAATTATTTCTCGAGAAAGGAGTACTGAAAGTTCTTTTTAATTTAACCAATGTTGAAAGTGACGTTTTCCTTGGTAAGTTACCACTGACTACTACTACTACTACAGTTACTACTGGTCCCTTTATCATGACACAAGCGAGTCATTCGTACAACATAAAAACAATATAAAATATTAATCACACACATCCACCATTACACAGTATGTATGCCGAGCGTCTTTAGACTACAACAAGGGTTTGACAAGTTCGGATTGCATCGTGAGTGTACCATACTCTGCCCACGTGCGGACTATTGAAGACTTAAAAGCAGTAAGTTTGAATCTTCAAGTTAATATATCATTAAATATATATGGACATGAGATACAGAAACGTGCAATCAATATCAGAATAGACTAATCTAATCCGGTTAAAACTGGTTTATTTTGTGAAATTGAAATAGCATCTTTTTTGGATTTGTATGCAACATACAAGTATTACTACTTTAGTTTTGCAATTTGAATTTACTCTAATGACTTAAACAGGGTTCAAACTGTATTTTCAATATGGAATTCGGGAACCTTTCAGGGTTATTTATTTTAATCTGATGAGGCGGTTATGGTCCGTGTATATACCGTCATTTCGTTTTTAATAAGTATTTCTGTATTATTAGAAAGTAAAAAACGAAAAACGAGAATGGTTTCGTTTTTCGTTTTTCGTGTTTGAAATGGAAAAACGAAAAACGAAATGACGGTATATACACGGACCGGACCGGTTATGTCGCCCAGATATGTCATATATAAAATATATATATTTTATTCGGTTATTTCTGTAACCATATTGAATACTTTATGGCATTAATCAATTTCGTTTCATTTCATACTTATGTGTTTTATTCATGACATGAAAGTGATATTGCCCTTGGGCAGAATAATTATGTGTGCCTTCCTTGACCTTCTACAACCAATTGCTTATCTTCCTTGGTCGAGGCATAAATAATGAAATTCATGGATATTTCATCGATATTTCAAAGACATTTTTAAGATTTCCAGTGATAAATAAAAAAAAGATAATCTTGAAAGATTCATTTAGCCTAAAGATTTATATCTGACGAATTGAAATGCATCCTAATCCCTTTCCCACAAACAACAAATCTGCAGCAGAGGACTTTGTATGTTTAATCGTTTGTATCAGGAAAATAACCTCTCTTACATTTATGTTTAATCGTTTGTATCAGGAAAATAACCTCTCTTACATTTATGTTTAATCGTTTGTATCAGTTAAATAACCTCTCTTACATTTATGGTTAATCGTTTGTATCAGGGAAATAACCTCTCTTATATTTATGTTTAATCGTTTGTATCAGGAAAATAACCTCTCTTACATTTATGTTTAATCGTTTGTATCAGGGAAAAAACCTCTCTTACATTTATGTTTAATCGTTTGTATCAGGGAAAAAACCTCTCTTACATTTATGTTTAATCGTTTGTATCAGGGAAATAACCTCTCTTATATTTATGTTTAATCGTTTGTATCAGGGAAATAACCTCTCTTACATTTATGTTAAATCGTTTGTATCAGTTATATAACATCTCTTATATATTTATATTAAATCGTTTGTATCAGGAAAATAACCACTCTTACATTTATGTTTAATCGTTTGTATCAGGGAAATAACCTCTCTTACATTTATGTTTAATCGTTTGTATCAGGAAAATAACCTCTCTTACATTTATGTTTAATCGTTTGTATCAGTTATATAACATCTCTTATATATTTATGTTTAATCGTTTGTATCAGGGATATAACCTCTCTTACATTTATGTTTAATCGTTTGTATCAGTTATATAACATCTCTTATATATTTATATTAAATCGTTTGTATCAGGAAAATAACCTCTCTTACATTTATGTTTAATCGTTTGTATCAGGGAAATAACCTCTCTTACATTTATATTAAATCGTTTGTATCAGTTATATAACATCTCTTATATATTTATATTAAATCGTTTTTATCAGGGAAATAACCTCTCTTACATTTATGTTTAATCGTTTGTATCAGAGAAATAACCTCTCTTACATTTATATTAAATCGTTTGTATCAGTTATATAACATCTCTTATATATTTATATTACATCGTTTGTATCTGGGAAATAACCTCTCTTACATTTATGTTTAATCGTTTGTATCAGGGAAATAACCTCTCT
Source organism: Serripes groenlandicus (assembly GCA_031761405.1). Classification (NCBI taxonomy): domain Eukaryota; kingdom Metazoa; phylum Mollusca; class Bivalvia; order Cardiida; family Cardiidae; genus Serripes; species Serripes groenlandicus. Next base: position 856,797 of record JASEVX010000026.1, read on the forward strand.
TACATTTATGTTTAATCGTTTGTATCAGGGAAATAACCTCTCTTACATTTATGTTTAATCGTTTGTATCAGGGAAATAATCTCTCTTATATTTATGTTTAATCGTTTGTATCAGGGAAATAACCTCTCTTATATAGTTATGTTTAATCGTTTGTATCAGGGAAATAACCCCTCTTATATTTATGTTTAATCGTTTGTTTCAGTTATATAACATCTCTTATATTTATGTTTAATCGTTTGTATCAGTTATATAACATCTCTTATATATTTATATTAAATCGTTTGTATCAGGAAAATAACCTCTCTTACATTTATGTTTAATCGTTTGTATCAGTTATATAACATCTCTTATACATTTATGTTTAATCGTTTATATCAGGGAAATAACCTCTCTTACATTTATGTTCAATCGTTTGTATCAGGGAAATAACCTCTCTTACATTTATATTTAATCGTTTGTATCAGTTATATAACATCTCTTATATATTTATGTTCAATCGTTTGTATCTGGGAAATAACCTCTCTTACATTTATGTTTAATCGTTTGTTTCAGTTATATAACATCTCTTATACATTTATGTTTAATCGTTTGTATCAGGAAAATAACTTCTCTTACATTTATGTATAATCGTTTGTATCAGTTATATAACATCTCTTATACATTTATGTTTAATCGTTTGTATCAGGAAAATAACCTCTCTTACATTCATGTATAATCGTTTGTATCAGTTATATAACATCTCTTATACATTTATGTTTAATCGTTTGTATCAGTTATATATCATCTCTTATATATTTATGTTTAATCGTTTGTATCACGGAAATAACCTCTCTTACATTTATGTTTAATCGTTTGTATCAGTTATATAGCATCTCTTATATATTTATGTTCAATCGTTTGTATCAGGGAAATAACCTCTCTTACATTTATGTTTAATCATTTGTATCAGTTATATAACATCTCTTATATATTTATGTGCAATCGTTTGTATCAGGGAAATAACCTCTCTTATACATTTATGTTTAATCGTTTGTATCAGTTATATAACATCTCTTATATATTTATGTTCAATCGTTTGTATCACGGAAATAACCTCTCTTACATTTATGTTTAATCGTTTGTATCAGGGAAATAACCTCTCTTACATTTATGTTTAATCGTTTGTATCAATTATATAACATCTCTTATGTATTTATGTTTAATCGTTTGTATCCTGAAAATAACATCTCTTATATATTTATGTTTAATCGTTTGTATCAGGGAAATGACATATCTTATATAGTTATGTTTAATCGGTTGTATCAGGGAAATGACATGTCTTATACATTTATGTTCAATCGTTTGTATCAGGGAAATGACATATCTTATATATTTATATGTAATAGTTTGTATCAGTTAAATAGCATCTCTTATTCATTTATGTTTAATCGTTTGTATCAGGGAAATGACATATCTTATTTATTTATATTTAATAGTTTGTATCAGTTATATAGCATCTCTTATTTATCCATGTTTAATCGTTTGCTCTGACCAGATTCATCACTCTCTCAGATTTACATGTTTGAGTATTGATAACTTGAACAACTGCTTGATTGTCAACATGGAAAAGAACCCATCGATTTCTTAAGCTGCCTGACCAAGTTAAAATAGTTGCTACCACTGGAAACAGCTCCAAGAGGGTCATATTCCTAGTTAGACCTTGCTTTAACCAATCTTCGGGCCATCTAACATGCGCCCATTGACCTGAGAAGTAAAGTCCAAATCCCCCAGGATTACCCCCATTGCATCTGTGTAGAGTTCCAGCTCATTATTTGTTAACCATGTTCTTTTAGATATCAATGTTACCCCATTGTAATATGTAAGAAAGGAAAGCCAGACGTTTAAATCAGCTTTAATGTGTAAGAGACCCTAATTTTATGATGAGGCTTTATGATTCCTAGTGGGTCATTGGTCAGCCTTCTGAAGAATATAATGCTCTATCAGGGGAGAAAACTTTGCCTGCGAAATTGAGAAGACCTAGCAGTGACTGCATTTATTTCAGAGTTATCTTTCTTGAAGATAAGACTTTGCATATTTGCTCTTTCATTTTTATGAGTTTTTCCTTTGGAAGAAGCACAACCATTTCCCCGGAAACGATGTTTTTGGTTGAACTGTTATATCTTCAGCTAAAAGGACTCCGAAATTTGAACACACTGATTGAAATTCAGTAAGCATTCAGCCCGGCCTAGAACTCGAAGCTTTTTCCCCAAATAGAAAATCGTCTAGATAATGCAGGATGTCTCTAATGTTGGTTTTCTCACCTATCGACCAATGTAGGAAACCTGCAAATGTTTATCAGATAGCACAACTGGTTGACGAGCCCATAGGGAGCATTTTATCATAAAACTATTGGTTTTCAAATTTGATAAATTTGATACCTAGCAAATCAAAATCTGTTGGGGTGATAGGAAGTAATCGAAATATTAATTTCTTTGATCAGTTTTTCCCTCATGATATTTGCACTAGACATGTTAGGTGACTCACGTGTAGTCCTGTGTAATTTATTGGAAATCCATTCCATCAAGAATATAGCATCCTTATGCTTGTAGTATTTTAACGATGCAAGTAAATTATGTATTTTTAGTGGTGTTTTCCCTAATTCATATAAGCTTATCGTATTATTTGCTTGGCCTGCAACTTGACATCGGATGGTTTCAGCCACATGACTGACAGGCCTAACTAAACCTGCAATTATGCAAAAATGGACATTTAGCTCCTGTGTTGAACAAATTACATGATGCAGAAAGGGCTAATGTAGGTCTCTTAAACGGTAGAGGCTTGCTACTTTGCCTAGTATGGTTTGACTGTTTCATGTAAATACTGCCAGCATTCAAGTACAACTACCAAAACTCGGAGTGAATTGCGACCCAGAATGCGGATTGATTATTAGCAATTTGTAAACGGAATTGCTCATCGTATTTCAACCAGCTAGGCTACCTACTGGCAGCCATTCTAATACCCCTCATATATTTAATCAGTTCTTAGGCCCGAGCTGGAAATTTTTCCAGCGTAATACTTACATAAAAAAGAAGCCGGATGTCCACTGGTAAATAGATATTTTGGATGATTCAAGTTTTGCATGTTTAATTCATAATCTTCCATTTTGTATCAATATCAATATATTATTATCTTAGGCTCCTTTCCAACCTTCTTTGAAACTATTCTCCTCTTGGGTGCCATTATTAACACGGACTATTTGGATTTTAAATTTTAATAATATGCCCTTCAAGAGATTCAGGAAAAAGGAAGCTGACTTGAAATGGCCTACCCTATCAAGGGAGGTAATTCTGATAGAGAAACTTCGGAAATTCACAAGAATTTATCTCCCCTGCTACGAACCCTTTTATTTATTTGAAAACACGACACTTTGTTGCAAATTGTTTTAAATTGGATTATAGAATATAAATTGCATATAATCTGTATTATGTTTAATTTTTTGTATCAGGGAAATAACATCTTTTATATAGGTATGTGTAATAGTTTGTATCAGGGAAATGACATTTGTTATATATTTATTTTCATCGTTTGCACCAGCGAAATAACATATTTATGTTTAATCATTTGTATCAGGTAAAAGGCATATCTTACACATTTATGTTTAATCATTTGTATCAGGGAAATGACATATCTTAGTTATCTATGAATAATCGTTTGTATCCTGGAAATAACATCATTTATACATATATTTTTAATCAATTATATCCGGGAAATGACATATCTTATACATTTATGTTTAATAGTTTGTATCAGGGATAAAATATCTCTCATTTATTCATTTTAATCGTTTTCATGAGGGAAATAACATATCTTTCAATAACCGTTTTTACTTATTTAAAATCGTTTCCACCAGGGAAAAGACATATCGTATTTATTTATTTTAAATCGTTTCCACCAGGGAAAAGACATATCTTATATATTTATCTTAAATCGTTTGAAGGGAAAAGACATATCGTATTTATTTATTCTTAATCGTTTCCACCAGGGAAATATCATCTCTTATATATTTATTTTTTAAACATTTGTATCAGCGAACTTTCTTTTGTTGCTAAGTTAAACGAAAAATGTACATTGTAGCGATCACAAGGCATCATAATTTTGAATCTCAGTATAAACCGACTTTTGAGACCATTTAAGGCGACCTGCGATCGGTTCCTGAACTAGTAATGGAAGGAAGTGCTTTAATTTCCTGATAAACAGTCATGGCTTTTAGGATATGAAGCATTGCAGCAGTGCACGCATTTTACTCAGAAAGCGTCGTGATGTAATTGATATTCTTTTGAAAATATTGCAAAACACAATCATATTTTACATTTCAGAACAAAACCTACGTCATAGATGTAATAAAAGGTACCTGTATGCAGTTGCCCCGTCCCGCGGGACCTGGTCAATGTATCCAGGGTAAGTAACATAAAGATCAACTGAACAGTATAAATTAAGCATTTAGCTATACTGGCACTAAGTCGGACGAGCTTATTGAATGGCATGTTAACGTCATGGTACATGCGTCTGTTTGATAATCAATTAGTGAAAACTATGTTAACTCTGTATAACTTAATGAAAAATTATTGAATTAAGTTGAAAATGATATAAGTTCAACAATGAAAATGAGTTTTTGGACATACGGAGACATAAACCAAATATAGCATTACAACATTGCATTGGTTTAAAGACTAGGTCAACTGTTATACAGTTACGTCGATAAAATATGTGCGCGTGCAAGATGTCAACCCATTGAGAGCAATTTAGTTAGGACTTGGCGATTACTTAAAGGTGTTTGAAAAACTTATGATCAAAATACGTTTTAGGTGGCAAAATATATTGAATATAATGTAAGAGTATTTAGATATCATTTTTATCTGACTTTGTTGACAGAGCTGGTAATATTCGTAGCCAACTATTTTCAGTGAGACTATTCCACAATATGAACAACTGGATGGGGAAAAGGTTCAAGTCGTTTTTAGCTCACCAGAGCACATAGTGCTCAATGTGAGTTATTGTGAGTTATTGTGATCGCCTTTTGTCCGTCGTTCGTCGTTCGTCCGTTCGTCGTCCGTCGTCCCCCGTCCGTCGTCAACATTTGCTTGTTACTACTCTAGAGGCAACATTTTGCATCCAATCTTTATGAAAGTTTATCAGAACATATATCTCCATCAACTCTAAGCCAAGTTTGAAACTGGGTCATGTGGGGTCAAAAGCTAGGTCACTAGGTCAAATATAAAGAAAATCTTGTTAACACTCTGAAAGCCACATTTTTGGCTTGAGCATGTTGAAACTTCGTCAGAATGTTTTTCTAAGTAATATCTAGGCCAAGTTCGAAACTGTGTCATGTCCGGTCAAAAACTAGGTCACTAGGTCAAATTTATGAATAGCCTGTTAATACTCTGGAAGCCACATTGTTGGCTTGATCATGTTGAAACGTTGTCAGAATGTTTGTCTTGGTGATATCTAGGCCAAGTTTCAAACTGGCTCATGTCCGGTCAAAAACTAGGTCAAATTTAAGGAAAATCTTGTTAACACACTGGAAGCCACATTTTTGGCTTGATCATGTTGAAACTTTATCAGAATATTTGTCTTAGTGATATCTAGACCAAGTTTGAAACTGGGTCATGTCCGGTCAAAAACTAGGTCAAATTTAAGGAAAATCTTGTTAACACACTGGAAGCCACATTTTTGGCTTGATCATGTTGAAACTTTGTCAGAATTATTGTCTTACTGATATCTAGGCCAAGTTCGAAACTGGGTCATGTCCGGTCTTGTTAACACTAGGTCAAATTTAAGGAAAATCTTGTTATCACTCTGGAAGTCACATTTTTGGCTTGATCATGTTGAAACTTTATCAGAATATTTGTCTTAGTGATATCTAGGCCAAGTTTGAAACTGGGTCATGTCCGGTCAAAAACTAGGTCAAATTTAAGGAAAATCTTGTTAACACACTGGAAGCCACATTTTTGGCTTGATCATGTTGAAACTTTGTCAGAATTATTGTCTTACTGATATTTAGGCCAAGTTTGAAACTGGGTCATGTCCGGTCTTGTTAACACTAGGTCAAATTTAAGGAAAATCTTGTTAACACTCTGGAAGTCACATTTTTGACTTGATCATGTTGAAACTTTATCAGAATATTTGTCTTGGTGATATCTAGGCCAAGTTCGACACTGGGTCATGTCCGGTCAAAAACTAGGTCACTAGGTTAAATTTAAGGAAAATCTTGTTAACACTCTGGAAGCCACATTTTTGGCTTGATCATATTGAAACTTTGTCTGAATTATTGTCTTACTGATATCTAGGCCAAGTTTGAAACTGGGTTATGTCCGGTCTTGTTAACACTAGGTCAAATTTAAGGAAAATCTTGTTAACATTCTGGAAGCCACATTTTTGGCTTGATCATGTTGAAACTTTATCAGAATATTTGTTGTCTTAGTGATATCTAGGCAAAGTTCGAAACTGGGTCATGTCCGGTTAAAAATTAGGTCACTAGGTCAAATTTAAGGAAAATGTTGTTAACACTCTGGAAGCCACATTTTTGGCTTGAGCATGTTGAAACTTTGTTAGAAAGTTTGTCTTGGTGATATTTAGGCCAAGTTCAGTTATGGGTCATTTTAAATCTTTGTCAGAATATTTGCCTTGAAGATATCTAGGCCAAATCAAATATGGGTTTGGTCAGGTCAAAAACTAGGTCACTAGGCCATATTGTATAAAAATCTTGTTAACACTATAGAGATTGCATTTTTGACTTGGAGCAGCTTGAAATTTTGTCAGAAAGATTGTCTTGATGATATTGCCATTGGCGCTGAACGAGTTAAGTCTTAAAAAGCCCATTCTCAGGTGCGATCCAGGGCCTCGTGGCCCTCTTGTTTGTGAACAGTATAGATCCAGATCAGTATGTACATCCACAAAGTCTGATCAGGATATACACTGTTTACATACTACTTGCAAACACACGATTGTTGTAACATTCTGTTGACGTGTGTAGATTCGAAAGAGACTGAGCAGATGGGTAAGATGATCTGAACATTCGCTAGTACCTCTTCCCATAATTTGGCTCATAGTCTATTTGTTTGCAGGTGGTACAGTTATTTTGGATTCGTACTTTGGAAACGGCACGCTTCCGTTCACATCCTTTTCGACGTCTATTTGTGGAGTTCAGGTGTACGTTTCTGTTACGCCTGGCTCCAACGGCACGTTTATCCCAATGAGTAATACCATCGCTAATCAAGGAGGTAAGTCGTTTGTTGACACGTTAGGATCGTATTTGGTCGTGTTTGGACCGTTTTTGGTCGTGTTTGGACCGTATTTGGTCGTGTTTGAATCGTATTCGGTCGTGTTTGGACCGTCTTTGGTCGTGTTTGGACCGTATTTGGACCGTCTTTGGTCGTGATTGGGCCGTATTTGGTCGTGTTTGGATCGAGTAATTGAGGCTTGACGCCGTTTGCATCAATTTGTTTACCATGCCAAAGCGGCCAGTTCACCTAAGCATGTGTTCCCAGGCTTTCGCTCACCTGTTGACAGCGTGATAGCCTGTCCAATGAAGTTACTGCTCTCCACTGTAAGCTTATTGGTGAAAGACAAATCGGGCAAGTTGCATTGACTTTTGTCGAACGTCGGAAAGAATGTTGGTCAATCAATTAAATGTTCAATATAAATTTCAGTAGCCTATATATCACGGCGTTTATTTGATAAATAACCAAAACTGATTTGTGGTTAAAATTTCATTGCACATGCGCATCTGTCGTTTTACTTTCCCCGCAACGATTAGCGGCACTTCTTCATTTTTAAAATGTTTTTGGTGACAGTTCTTTAATCGAACATTGGTCTCCAATTCTGAAAGCCAACACTCTTACAACCATCTAAATGGTAGGTCAATAACGCTGATGTTAATTATTGCAAAGAGTTGAAAATAATTTTGCCAAAATACATTGCTCATTATGGGAAATTGTGTTCCTTTGTCACATTGTTTTCAAAAGTAGTCGTCAGAAAGCGTATGTATGTGGGTAAAGTGTATTGAATTGATTTACGCTATTTACTTGAAACCCATACCATCGGTTACACGTTTACGCCTGATTAAGATAACTTTGAAGCTAATGTCGCAGTCAATGTACAATAAATAATTGAAACTAATCAAAGGGCACATAAGAGTGTGTTTTTTGCTTTTATAAGGGGCCGGTGTTGTTAACACTAATGATCAGGGACTTTAATAATTACTTGTAGGATTCCGCTGTGGTCGAGTGGATACCTACAGGGATTTTGAAGCAGGCGTCCCGGGTTCGTTCCTTAGTCGCGGCGATCATGGGACAAAGCACACTTCCTAGCCTAGTTGTGGTTTGTCGCTAATAGGTCATAGAAACAGAGTCCATTTGACTCCATTATTAATGAACCGTAGGCAAGTCTTTTCCCTCAAGTGTTATATTACTCTAAGGACAGTTTTCTTGGATCATAGCCAAATGAGCCATCCCGCGAGAAAACCAACATTATGGACTCTGCATAAAGTATCGACCCGGATCAGCCTAAGTATGCTGCGCAGGCTTACCCGGATAGACACTTTTCGCCTCCTGTGGATTTTCTGTTTCAGGAATCATTACTCTATACCTTTATTCCCCTGAGACGGAATGTGTCGTTCCGGATCAGTCTGCGCGGATGTGCAAGCTGATTTGGGTCGATATATTACGCAGAGGTCATACTGTTGGACGGCTCAAATGGTGCACCACCTCTCAAAATTGGGCAAGTCATATTTCTTATCCTAGTACTGGTTTGCATATCCAGGGATCATTGATGCGTGAACTGTCGCCGTGATATAACTGAACTGTCGCCGTGATATAACTGAACTAATGTGATATAACTGAAATAATGTGATATAACTGAACTAATGTGAAAAAGGCGTAAAACCTTAAAACAACAAACTTATTGCCTATCTCCGCACACCAACCTTTCAACCAAAAGTTTAAATAAACGATAGGATTAGTGTTGTACACCATTGTAGAAGAAAAGGAGAAAATGCCTATCAGGAGCAATTTCTCGTTTTCTTACACTATTTTCAATAGCAATCTTATACAGAGGTGCTAAACAGCCATCTGCATAATGTTGTTTATCAACCCTTTGAATTTCAGAGTACAAGATGATGACCATTGGCTACTTCAGCTACTCGGGTGGAATCAAGGACCCATCTGTGTTTACCATTCCACAGGCATGCTACAAAACAACACAGTCAGAGGTAATAGATATTTTTTGTTGACAAAGCGTAGGAGCTGAATATCATTATCTTCTTGTTTATTCGAGCTATAAAAACATACGTACAGGATTTATAAACTTATCATCTTCTAAAAGTAAAAACGTACAAATTAATATTGAAAATTATATTTCAAAAGCATCCGAGTATAGAAAATAACGTATTTATCAAAAGTTGGTTAATGTACTAACTAAAAATCATTTTCTAATATAAACGTTCACAAATAAGTCTTACTAAACATTACCTAAACATAATTGTACTTCTCTTCATATTAGAATTATGTTTTGTATGTATGTATATATATATTGATTATGTAAATGAATGTTGTTTTCAGTATTGAGTCATATTCTTTACGTTTATATACTTGTAAATGACATATGGCTGGTCGAATATAATTGAGTTGATTTGGTAGATGTAAGATTTGAGTTGATTCATGAAAAAAAGGTCCGCATCGGGTGTGACAGGTAGTGGACTCGACCCCGGCCGGGTCATACCAAAGACTTAAAAAAGGGTAGTAATGTCTGCCCTCCTTGGCGCTCAGGGTTGCTGGGTTAGCATAACGACTTACTGGCTGGTGTCAGGATAAATGGACCAGTAGAACTGTTTACTTACCAAGGAAAACGCCTTGATATGACGGAAAACTTTTTGAAACCGGCGTAAATCAACAGACTATCAATCGGGCGTCTAGCTGCACGCCGTCATATAGCAAGTTCTTCCTTTGCCTCAACGTTTTCATAAGTCCTCTCCTGAAAATACGTCAAAATGCATCTACAAGGACAATGGAGTGATAATCAACAAGTAATTTAGTGTACACAGGATAAGTTATGTAGATTGAGGTATTTCGATTATATAAACAAAATATATTCTGAAACAATAACAAGTTTTTCTTATTTTAACTCTTTCAGCGCCACAGGCAATATTGAGGTTTTTGCAAACAATGCAGATTCAGGCGAGTCAGCTCAAAACGAGCTGTATCACCTGAAGTCAGCATTATTTGCCTTTTATTTACCAAAATAGTCCAAAACGTTCATAAATTGAGAAATGAACAAACCTGATTTTGAACATGGAAGAGTCTACTTTAAACAATTCGGCGCTGAAAGAGTTAACTTCTGTAAATTATGTTTATTTCAAAAGAACGACGAGTTTCATCAAATAAAAAAAGCCGGGACAGAAATCGAGGAATTCAACAGAATAAGAATCTCCTTTCTGCATTAACGTGACGTTACAATGGGAGACATCGGTCAGTAATACTCTCTACATCTAGCTAGGTCCTATCATTTGGTTTCCTCTGTTTTTATCATTGGTTTCTTTGCACTGGATGGTGCACTTAAAATTGCATTTTCTTGGCCAACTGTTATTAGATTGAAACAGTAATTCCACATTTGTATTCTTTAAACACAGCCATGTAAATTTTCTCTTTTGAATCATCACTTTAATTAACACATTTATGATTAATGTGTACAGAGTAATTGCAATATCTCATTGCGAAATAGCGATAAAGACAATGGCTTCCAACTAAAAGGACCTACCAACTATTTGGTTTTCCTTGGTCTTTATCTGACAAGGGAGATAATATAATTATCACTAATGTCCCTAATTATAATAACAATAAACAATTTTTAAACTTAAATACAGATGAAATATTGTGGTGTAATTATGTTTCGTAGTTGTCGAGGAAATAATGAAGCGGTGTGTTGTACAACCGCACTTAAAGTTAATCCTTTGAGTTTTCAGTTGTCTTAAAATATATTCATGTTATTCTGATTTGTTTGTTACTGTTTTAATTAATGGGGTTTTACGCCCAGTGTTTATAATTGATCATTTACCTGAGAAAACCAACATAATGGACTCTGCGTAACGTTACGACCTAGATCAGCCTGCGCAGTCCGTCTCAGGGGGATAGAGGTATAGAATAATGATTTCTGAAACAAAAAATCCACAGAAGGCGAAGCATCTCTCCCCGGATTAGTCTGCGCAGCATGCTTAAGCTGATCCGGGTCAATACTTTACGCAAAGTCCATAATATAGGTTTTCTCGTGGAGCGGCTCATATAGATCAGCAATAACATCCGCGCAGGCTGATCAGGGTCTGAACTGTTCGACAATCATTCACAGAAGGGTTCGAGAAACATCTGTTAAGCAGGATCGATTTGAATCATCAGCAGGCTTAATTTGCATAATATGCATAAATGTGCATGCATATATTTTGTCAACAGGTGTTATAGTCGCGCGTTTTCATAGAGCGCCGCTCGTGTACGTTATTGTGAAATGATCGTATTCGGTGTAATGCTTCCTACAAGCCAGTGACGATCCAGATCACGCTGCGCTTCACTTATCACAAAGTCATGAATCTTTTGTAAGATCGTGTATCTGCATGCTGGTTTGTTTGCGATGTTATCACTCGATGAAAAACGAACCGTGCTTCATAACTGACAATCTATATAAAATAATCAGCCATTTAGATCCCATAATTACAGTTTGTTTAAAAGTGATTATCCGAAATCATATCAGATCTGAATCAGACTATGCGCATGCGCAGGTTGATTTAGATCTACGTTGATCGTATATGATCAAGGATTCCAAATTGATCCAATTTACTACCTTGCTAGCAGATTGTTTGTTTTTAAACCTGGTCTTCCAAAGGAAAAATATGGTTATTAGTTTGGCGAAGTTGGCGGGCTGAAGGGCGGGCGGGCTGAAGGGCGGGCGGGCGGGCGTGCGGGCGGTTGGGCGGTCGGTCGGGTGGGACGGCGGTCGGGCGGGCGGGCGGGCGGGCGGGCGGGCGGGCGGGCGGGCGGGCGTCAACTTTCCTTGTCCGGACCATAACTTTGCCATGCATAGAGATATTTTTAAATAACTTGGCACAAACATGCACCATATCAAGACGATGTGCCAAATGCAAAAAAAAAATCTGTAGATTCAAGGTCAATGTCACAGTGATAAGAAATATACTTTAATTGAACTTTTCTTGTCCGGACCATAACTTTGTCATGCATAGAGATATTTTCAAATAACTTGGCACAAACATGCACCTTATCAAGACGATGTGCCAAATGCAAAAAAAGATCTGTAGATTCAAGGTCAAGGTCACAGTGATAATAAATAGACTTTAATTGAACTTTTCTTGTCCGGACCATAACTGTGTCATGCATAGAGATATTTTCAAATAACTTGGCACAAATATGAACTATATCAATATGATGTGTCACATGCAAAACTTTTGTCTGTAGCTTCAAGGTCAAGGTCAAAGTGACAACGAAAAGACATCAGTTGAACTTTTATTGTCCGGACAATAACTTTTTCATCCATAGAGATATTTTCAAATAGCTTGGAACAGATATACACCATATCAAAACGCTGTGTCATATGCACAATTTATGTGTTTAGCTTCCAGGTCAAGGTCTTTAGCCTCCAGGTCAAGGTCACAGTGACAGAAAATATACTTTACTTGAACTTTTTTTGTTCAGACCATAACTTTACCATGCATATGGATATTTTCAAATGATTTTTGTTGTGAATAATCAAAACTATAACATTATATAAGCAAACAGAGCAGACCCTGATCAGACAGCTCCTACAGAAGCTGTCTGGTCTGGGTCCGAGGTCATGAGACTTACTCAATTTGAGCATGTTAACATAATTATTACTATTGTAGTTACACACTTAGATTACAAGGCTAGGAAAATGACTCGTTGCAAAGTAGATTTCAGTTACAAACTAAAAGTAGATTTTTTTTTTTCAAACTTTGTCCTCAAGCTAACAGAGCTTTTTTAGTTTGAGCATCATGCTCAACTTTAGCATCATGCTCAAACTAAAAATGCTTCGTAACCATGGCGACAAACTTAAAACATGGATTTTATTCTTATCATTGGTTTGTAATTTCACCCTATTTTGCAATGAGCATATTTCATGCACAACTTTGTAACTTTTGTAACTCAAGCATCAGTAAGTTTCATAACCTCGGGCCCTGGATCTAGTCTGTTTGCAAAGGCATAAACGCGTTACTATCAAGTAAAGGGTTAAGGCAGATCACTGATTATCAACCTGGCATTAGGGATCCTAAAATGTGGCTGCTTACAACAAAAGGTTGCTTAATATCTGTTATCTATATATGTTCTTAATAAATGAGGCCATCAACACACGGTTGACTGTATTGAACAGATATTTGTTAGATAAAATTGTGATATATTTAATTGACAAAGTAATTATGATTATTCATCAATAGAAATATTCCCTGTTACTTGAATAACTAGCTTTGATTAACTATTAACAGAAAGATTTGACAGATCTGTTAATTCTTAATCAAACACCTTCCATTATAGAAAAACTGGTTTCATGAAATGTCCATGTCTTGTTTGTTTTATTGGAGTTTTACGCCGCTTTCAATATTATTTCAGTTATATCACGGCGACAATTCACTTATTCATGATCCCTGGGTAGCTAGCAGATTGGTTTACTTAGAACAGTTCATGGCTTTTGTTTAATCGTCTATTGTCATAAAACATACATTTTCCTAGATTGTATGCAGGAATAAGGGCACCATACCACACCATTCCACATTCGTGATTATAATATATATATATAACTGGTTTAATGATGCCCATAGGTTTATTTATAGTTCAGTAAATCCTTTTATAATAATTGTACAAATCAAAGTATACTTTATTGCCAGTAACATATAGATACTCCATTTCCCAAAAAAAGGTTACATTGGTCAAGATATTTTAAAACGCTAGGTTATTCCCCTTGATTCGTAAATATGATGCCAATAGGTTTATTTATTGGTCAAAAAATCCTTTTATATTAATAAGTTTTATGCAATTCAAAGTATGTTTATAATTGCCAGTTACATATAGATACTTCATTTCTCAAAATAGGTTATATTGGTTTAAAAACTTTAAAGCGCTAGTATGCTTATAATTGCCAGTTACATAGAAGACGTTTTTCAATAGACACATTCCGTCTCCGGGGAATCGAGGTATAGAGTAATGATTACTGAAACAGACAATCCACAGGGGGCGACAAATGGCTTTCCGGGTAAGCCTTCGCGGCATCCTTAGGCTGATCCTTGTCGATACGTTAAGCAGAGTCAACAATGTTGGTTTTCTAGCGGGACGGATCTCATATTATGTTCAAATATATCGGCCGCTCCATGAGAAAACCGGTGAAAGCTGACATAGCATAAGAAATGACGTAATCATCAATCAAAGTGTGTGAGAGACGCTGAAGTAAAATTACATGTTTACACAGAGTTTGATTTGGTTTATAGTAAACATCATGTTCATCGAGGGATGAAATGAAAAGCGACATATATAATAATACTGTTACAAGCCGTTTAATCTGCCTCATTTATTGGAAGAATTTATTATTAATTCAAAACATCCAACAAACACGAGGGTGTAAGATTAGTAAATAGACAAGCCGGTAGGCGACGTGGGATTCGCCTTGGTTGTGGGTCCTTTACAACGAAACTCAAACGCGCGCACCCTGAGCCCGTATGGCACCTGTTCATCAAGTTTCATCGGAATCGGCCCGTCGGTTTGGGCTGTGGAGCGTCGCTTTACAAACAAACAGACAGACAGACAGTCGGAAAAGCCTGACAATAAGGGATATCTAAGGAAGCGGGTTTGATTATGTGAAATGTGTGTGTATACCTATTCATTGCCATCAACTTTCAATTTAAATACATACTGAATTTATTTTAACGCTACTATGATGTTATACAAGACTATGAAAAAAGTTTATCTGCATCTGCGAAAAGAAAATTGAATAATATATAGCCCTCAATAAGGTGTTGAACTTATAGTCATAGAAAAACAAAAGTATATGAAATAAAACCATGTGAATCGGTTGAAATTGCGGATACAAAACATATTATTTTGTGTCATTATTCAATAATAGATGTATAACTGAGCGTAGCTTAACGAAAACAAACCTTCGTGCATTTGCGAACGTTAAAGAAACAGATCAGCGTGCAAATCCATACAATTTAATCCGCATCTAGGTGTATATGTGGAACCCTTTGTTATACTTCGGACAAACAGTATACACCTGGCCCATGTGTGATGTATGTGCGAGTAGATCTTAATCTACACTTATCGAAAACATCATAGACAGTAGAAAACAGCTCAATATATTATGTACACAACATACCGACTCCAGATATAAACAGTGCTGTTAGTACTAGATTGCGTTACGGCTTACGTTATTTGTATGAAAAATTGATCATGAACTAATTTCTCAACGGGTGTTGCATTTGCTGGAGGCTGACCTGGAAATATGTTTGTTTCATTCTACATGTACTACATCAATCTGCATTTATAATAGAAGATATACACTATGTATAATCTGTTTAAGATGCGTGTTTCAATTTTGAAAGACTTACATATATGTACATGGATTATGTGTAAAGGGAAAATACATACGGTGCAATAAATTACAAGCCAATTTAACACATTTCTAGTTTCGTTTTTCAACTATTTCACCAGATAAAAAAAGCAACGTTCGTGGCATATTGAGGATTTACATGCATCACTCAGTTGTAAAACCATAAAGCTAATTCAGTGGCTATCCAGATTTTGATAAGGATTTAGATCATGGAGAAATGGATCTTATATCAAAATGTTTTTTTAGAAATATCATGTATACCTCTTCTTTTTTTTATGGTCTTTTGGGGAAGGGGGGTTCTTTTGGGGGAGGGGTGTTCTTTTGGTGGAGGGGGGGGGGGAGGCGAGGATTTACATGCATCACTCAGTTGTAAAACCATAAAGTGATAGTATAACCAGTGATACTGCTAATTCAGTGGCTATCCAGGTTAATGCGAGGATTTACATGCATCACTCAGTTGTAAAACCATAAAGTGATAGTATAACCAGTGATACTGCTAATTCAGTGGCTATCCAGGATTTTGATAAGGATTTAGATCACGGAGAAATGGATCTTATATCAAAATGGTTTGTATAAGATGACAAGAAGAATCCTGGAATCACCGTTTATGTTGTAATTCAATGATCTCCTGAGGCAACACTGATTCTAGATATTGTTTAAACCATGGAGAAAACACAGTTTGGTGAAAGTATCTTGACCAGTGGTTAGGTTTATGCTGTAACCTGTGATTCATGTTGGATAATTGTACTTTCAACGATACTTCTGTTTATACGGTGATAACATGTAGTTTTTACTATGAGGTTTTTCTTGCAATATTCAACCCATTATTCATTCTAGGCAACTGACTGTCTGTAAATGTAAAGGGTATTTTTTTCTTTTCAATACAATGTAATGCCGCCATGCAGCGGTGGTGTACACTCTTACATGATGCCAACATGATGAAAGATCTGCCTGGTGGTTGTTATTTATTCTGCATCCAAATCAAGATGTTACATGGTACATGACATAGGACATTAATGTAGAGTTAAGCTATATTATATATATATATGTTAATATCATCTTCATAAATTTGTGACTAATGAAATCCCGATAAGCTTATGTATTTGTTCAGTCTGGTCAGGATCGCCCTTGTCCATGCAGTTTTACATTCTTAATGAGAGTAAGTTTGAAAGAAATGTTAAAAGCCAACTTAAGTATGAAATATAAATGAAATCGGTATTGATTGAAGACCTCTACTGGTCGGTTTTTGTATTGCATGACACATCAACGTGCGTCGTTATCTAGCTATCCCAGCTGTCATGAATGCAGAATATAGCATATATGAATGTTTTATTTGACAAAACCACACCTGAACATGTTGTTATCTATTTATACCAGCTGTCATGAATGCAGAATAATGCAGATCTGAATGTTTTATTTGACAAAACCACACCAGAACATGTTGTTATCTATTTATCCCAACTGCCATGTCTTCCCCCACTGATGAACCAAGTGTTGTTTTAATTATCACAAAGTAAAGCAGAATGTTGCTTATCTGAATTTAAATAAGAGAAAATAGTAACAAATATCATCATTTGTTAAATTATATTTACTTATATAACAATGCTTACTTCGATTGTGATGCAAGTTTGTTGTTGTTATTTGTTAAAAGTCATTCAACACTTCAGTTAAACAACACAGACAGACCGGAGCTTTCGTAGTACTACCCAAACAACCAAGCGTACTAAAGAGTGGTTTGACTATTGTCAATTGAGAATTGGTAGTGCACCGACAGGAACTCGGACACTGATCTCAGACCTTTATGAGTTCGCTATAATCTCAAACCACACAGGTTTGAGGGAATTGGATAAATTTGAAATAAGACCTCGCTAACGATTACTGTAAGAAAAGCCGTATCTAAATATATGCAATTCATTTCCTTCAATATAGTAGATCTAGATTGAATATATTTTCTGGATTTGTTCCCAAGTTCGCAATCGATGCACCCGACGGCTTTCAAATAATCATGTTGATGCGTAGAATTAGTGTTCGTGTAGCACAGGAAATAAGACTCCAACACCATGTCATACATGTACTTGTACTTCAGCATGACCGTAACATCTTGTTCGAAATTGCACCACCATTCGATGTAGTACTGTTTTACAGGTGAAGTTATACTTTGCATGACTTAAAATGTATTCAAACAAATTTAATATAATTAAGGATAATTTTGCTGTAAAAGAAGAAATTGTTTGAGCGTCGAACATAAATCATGAAAATGACGTCGTCGTCATTTCAGCAATTAGTAACACAAGTCTATTGTTCACGTCCATTACGGCGTAAATATGTGTCATACGAAGTCTACATATATATCAGACAAAACTAGACAGGTTGGACTATATGAACATGTAAAAATCCCAAAACCGAAAATGCTGTCACTATCACCGGTTTTCTCATGGAGTGGCCCATATAGATTTGCACACAGGTCAGAATCAATTCAATATAGTTGTGCAATACACTACATCTAATGCGTCGGTCACAGTTGACGGTTAATTGATTGATTCGGGTTTAACGCCTTTTTCAACACATGTTCCGTCATATCACGGCGGCCATTCACCTACTGATGTGTTTCCTGGTTTTCTCACACCAGTAGTCCACAAGAAAGACGTTCCAAGCAACTGGCAGCTTATCGACATAGTGACTTTTTGTCGAGCTAGGGTTCGAACTTACAACCCCTGGTTTGGTAGTCCGTGTCGCTACCGACTAGGCTATCGGGTATCGGCGAGTCCGTCACAACCTAAGTTAAACCAATCACATTGAGTAAACCCGCGATAGCTCAGTCGTGGATTCGAACCCTGGTTCGGCTACTCGATCGATCGAATGTGGTTTGTTTACCCTCGCCTTACGGCATACAATGCATTTGAGTCGTTCCGCGAGAAAACCAACAGTGTGGACTCTGCGTTAAGTATCGATCCGGATCAGGTAAAGCATGCCACGAAGGATAACCCGGACAGACACATTTCGCCTCCTGTGGATTTTTGGTTTCATGAATTAATACTCTATACCTCTATCCACCTGAGACGGAATGTGTCCGTCCGGATTATCCTGCGTGAACTGCGCACGCTGATCTGGGTCGATAAATTACGCAGAGTCCATGATGTTGGTGCGGGACGGCTCATTTGGCAAGTAACTATTGTTTTCTCTCTCCAATTATTTTTTTTATTTAGGGAACAGACACTATTTTGATTGTCATACTATTTGTTTTTCTTTTTATATTATTAACTTTTGATCTTATTTTGCATTAAATCTTTATTACATATCCCGTTTTCTCTTAAAATTATGTTTAAGTTATTTTCAAAACAATTGATAAAAAGATTATTTTGTGACGAAAAAGGCACTTCCAAACAGTCTTTATTATGTACATATGTACACTGTGCTATTTCAACGTATTTAGATGCATACAATGTAAAGTTATTTTGGTGCAACTCTGACTCGTTGATTTGTATGGGCTCCCTATTATATTAAAAGATAAGCGTATTTACGATGATACGAAACGGAAAACCTGGGTTAGACTAGTTGAGTGCTTCAGGAATTGTGTATGCGAAACAAACAAACAAAAACAAACAGATCCACACTAAAACATGTTTATTCATTCTTTTCGATGATTGGTAAAAGCCATTGTGACTAACGTCATTCGTCTTCCATCAAACGGCTAAATAGTATATGGAGGAATAAATCCAGTTACGTCGGGAGTATCATGTGTTGGGAAACTGGTGCGAGAAAGTCAGGAAAAACAAGTCACGTAAAATGGCCGTCTTCAACTCCAATCAATCAATCAATCAACCAATCAATAAATCGTTCAATCAATCAATCAACTAATCAACCAACCAATTAATCAATCAATCAATCAATCCAACAATCCACCAATCATTCAACCAATCATACTGAACAGTAAACAACTTTAGCTGTTCAGTCTAAACTGACAAGAAATAGTTGGTTCAGCGTAGGTTTTCTACAATAGTAATTTTAAAGTCATTTTAAAGCTTTTTTACATAACATGAGTCTTGATTTAAAGCAAACTTCCCAACACCACGCGTTTTGGGAAGTTACTAGTACTACCGGTTTATTTTTCCTAACACCACGTGTTCTAGGTAAGTTACCAGTACTACTTGTTAATTTATCATAACACCACGTGTTCTAGATAAGTTATCAGTACAACTGGTTCATTTATATTAACACCACGTGTTCTGGGTAGGTTACCAGTACTACTGGTTCATTTATCCTAACACCACGTGTTCTGGATACGTTACCAGTACTACTGGTTTATTTATACTAACGCCAAGTTTAATTTATCCTAACACCACGTGTTATGTGTAAGATACCAGGACTACTGGTTTATTTATCCTAACACCACATGTTCTAGGTAAGTTACCAGTACTACTAGTTCATTTATCCTAACATCACGTTTTCTGGTTAAGGTACCAGTACTACTTCTTCATTTATCCCAACACCACGTGTTATTGGTAAGTTACCAGTACTACTTCTTCATTTATCCTAACACCACGTGTTCTAGGTAAGTTATCAGTACTACTGGTTTATTAACCTACCACGTGTTCTGGATAAGTTACTAGTACTACCGGTTTATTTATCCTAACACCACGTGTTCTAGGTAAGTTACCAGTACTACTTGTTAATTTATCATAACACCACATGTTCTAGATAAGTAATCAGTACAACTGGTTCATTTATCTTAACACCACGTGTTCTGGGTAGGTTACCAGTACTACTGGTTCATTTATCCTAACACCACGTGTTCTGGATACGTTACCAGTACTACTGGTTTATTTATCTTAACACCACGTGTTCTGGGTAAGTTACCAGTTCTACTGGTCATTTATTCTAACACCACGTGTTCTAGGTAAGTAACCAGTAATACTGCTTTATTTATCCTAACACCACATGTTCTGGGTAAGTTACCAGTCCTACTGGTTCATTTGTCCTAACACCACGTGTTCTGGGTAAGTTACCAGTACTACTGGTTCATTTATCCTAACACCACGTCTTCTGTTACCAGTACTACGGGTTCATTTATCCTAACACCACGTGTTCTGGGTAAGTTACCAGTACTACTGGTGCATTTATCTTAACACCACGTGTTCTGGGTAAGTTACCGGTACTACTTTTTAATTTGTCATAACACCACGTGTTCTAGGTAGGTTAACAGTACTACTGGTTTATTAACCTAACACCACGTGTTGTGGATAAGTTACCAGTACTACTGGTTTATTTATCCTAACACCACGTGTTATAGGTAAGTTACCAGTACTACTTGATAATTTATTATAACACCACGTGTTCTAGGTAAGTTTTCAGTACAACTGGTTCATTTATCCTAACATCACGTGTTCTGGGTAAGTTACCAGTACTACTGTTTCATTTATCCTAACACCACGTGTTCTGGATAAGTTATCAGTACTACTAGTTTATTTATCCTAACGCCACGTGTTCTAGGTAAGTTACCAGTACTACTGGTTAATTTTTCATAACACCACGTGTTCTAGGTAAGTTATTAGTACAACTGGTTCATTTATCCTAACACCAATGTGTTCTAAGTAAGTTATCGGTTATACTGGTTCATTTGTCCTAACACCACGTGTTCTGGTAAGGTACCAGTCCTACTGGTTCATTTATCCTAACACCACGTGTTCTAGGTAAGTTACCATTACTACTTCTTCATTATCCTAACACCACGTGTTCTGGGTAAGTTACCAGTCCTACTGGTACATTTATCGTAACACCACGTGTTCTGTTACCAGTACTACTGGTTCATTTATCCTATCACCACGCGTTTTGGGTAAGTTACCAGTACTACAGGATCATTTATCCTATGCGTGTTTTAGATAAGTTACCAGTAGTACTGGTTCATTTATCCTAACATCGCGTTTTCTAGGTAATAACCAGTACTACTGTTCATTTATACTAACACCGCGTGTTCTAGGTAAGTAACCATTACTACTTGTTTATTTATCCTAACAACACGTGTTCTGGGTAAGTTACCAGTACTAATGGTTCATTTATCTAACACCGCGTGTTCTGGACAAGTTACCAGTACTACTGGTTCATGTATCCTAACACCGCGTGTTCAGGGTAAGTTACCAGTACTACTGGTTCATTTATCCTAACACCGCGTGTTCTGGGTAAGTAATCAGTACTACTGGTTCAATTATCCTAACACCACGTGTTCTGGGTAAGTTACCAGTACTACTGGTTCATTTATCCTAACACCATGTGTTCTGGGTAAATTACCAGTACACTGGTTTATTTATCCTAACACCACGTGTTCTGGGTAAGTTACCAGTACTACTGGTTCATTTATCCTAACAACACGTGTTCTGGGTAAGTTACCAGTACTACTGGTTCATTTATCCTAACAACACGTGTTCTGGGTAAGTTACCAGTACTACTGGTTTATTTATCCTAACACCACGTGTTCTGGGTAAGTTACCGGTACTACTTTTTAATTTATCATAACACCACGTGTGCTAGGTAAGTTACCAGTACTACTGGTTCATTTATCCTAACACCAAGTGTTCTGTTACCAGTACTACTGGTTCATTTATCCTAACACCACGTTTCATTTATCATAACACGACGTGTTCTGGGTAAATTACCAGTACTACTGGTTCATTTATCCTAACAACACGTGTTCTGGGTAAGTTACCAGTACTACTGGTTCATTTATCCTAACAACACGTGTTCTGGGTAAGTTACCAGTACTACTGGTTCATTTATCCTCACACCACGTGTTCTAGATAAGTTACCAGTACTACTGGTTTATTTATCCTAACACCACGTGTTCTATGTATGTTACCAGTACTACTGGTTCATTTATACTAACACCAAGCGTTCTGTTACCAGTACTACTGGTTCATTTATCCTAACACCACGTGTTATTGATAAGTTACCAGTACTACTGGTGCATTTATCCTAATACCACGTTTCATTTATGCTAACACCACGTGTTCTAGGTAAGTTACCAGTACTACTGGTTCATATATCCTAACACCACGTGTTCTAGGTAAGTTACCAGTACTACTGGTTCATTTATAATAACACCAAGTGTTCTGTGTAAGTTACCAGTACTACTGGTTCATTTATCCTAACACCACGTGTGCTAGGTAAGTTACTAGTACTACTGGTGCATTTATCCTAACACCACGTTTCATTTATGCTAACACCACGTGTTCTATGTAATTTACCAGTTCTACTGGTTCATTTATCATAACACCACGTGTTCTAGGTACGTTACCAGTACTACTGGTTCATTTATAATAACACAAAGTGTTCTGTGTAAGTTACCAGTACTACTGGTCATTTATCCTAACACAACGTGTTCTGGGTAAGTTACCAGTACTACTGGTTTATTTATCCTAACACCGCGTGTTCTAGGTAAGTTACCAGTAGTACTGGTTCATTTATCCTAACACCACGTCTTCTGGGTAAGTTACCTGTACTACTGGTTCATTTATCTTAACACCACGTGTTTTTGGTAAGTTATCAGTACTACTGGTTCATTTATCCTAGTACCAGCCACTGTGATATGAGTGAAACATTGTTGAAAACGATGTTGAACCATATCAATCAATCAACCTCGATGAGTCACCATTGATACATGTTAGTTGGTGTTCTTCATAACAGCTCAGTCGTAATCGACTAAGGTTATCACCCAAAGGGTCTTCAGTTCGAAATGTACCTGAGCCTTTAATTATTTCCGATATATCAGCTTTTCCACATGCAACAAATCTGCGCCAAACGACTTTGACCTCATCTTGTAAAAAAAAGGATTATCCATCTTTGTAAATGAAAGTATAATTAATTGAAGTTGAAAACAATGTTGCAAAAATAGTCATTTATCATAACACCACGTGTTCTGGGTAAGTTACCAGTAATACTGGTTCATATATCCTAACACCACGTGTTCTAGGTAAGTTACCAGTACTACTGGTTCATTTATAATAACACCAAGTGTTCTGTGTAAGTTACCAGTACTACTGGTTCATTTATCAAAACACCACGTGTGCTAGTAAAGTTACCAGTACTACTGGTGCATTTATCCTAACACCACGTTTCATTTATGCTAACACCACGTGTTCTAGGTAAGTTACCAGTACTACTGGTTCATTTATCCTAACACCACGTGTTCTAGGTAAGTTACCAGAACTACTGGTTCATTTATAATAACACAACGTGTTCTGGGTAAGTTACCAGTACTACTGGTTTATTTATCCTAACACCGCGTGTTCTAGGTAAGTTACCAGTAGTACTGGTTCATTTATCCTAACAGCGCGTGTTCTGGGTGAGTTACCAGTACTACTGGTTCATTTATCATAACACCACGTTTCATTTATCCTAACACCACGTGTTATTGGTAAGTTACCAGTAATACTCGTTCATTTATCCTAACACCACGTGTTATAGGTAAGTTACCGGAACTACTGGTTCATTCATCCTAATACCACGTGTTATAGTTAAGTTACCATTACAACTGGTTCATTTATCCTAACACCACGTGTTATAGGTAGGTTACCAGTACTACTGGTTCATCTATCCTAACACCACGTGTTCTGGGTAAGTTACCAGTAATACTGGTTCATTTATCCTAACAGCGCGTGTTCTGGGTGAGTTACCAGTACTACTGGTTCATTTATCATAACACCACGTTTCATTTATCCTAACACCACGTGTTATTGGTAAGTTACCAGTACTACTCGTTCATTTATCATAACACCACGTGTTATAGTTAAGTTACCATTACAACTGGTTCATTTATCCTAACACCACGTTTTATAGGTAGGTTACCAGTACTACTGGTTCATCTATCCTAACACCACGTGTTCTGTGTAAGTTACCAGTATTATTGATTCATTTATCCTAACACCACGTGTTCTGTGTACGTTTCCGGTACTACTGATTCATTTATATTAACACCACGTGTTCTGGGTAAGTTACCAGTACTACTGGTTCATTTCTCCTAACACCACGTGTTCTGCGTAATTTACCAGTACTACTGGTTCATTTATCCTAAGACCACTTGTTTTCGGGTAAGTTACCAGTACTAATGGTTCATTTATCTTAACACCACGTGTTCTAGGTAAGTTACCAGTACTACTGGTATATTTATCTTAACACCACGTGTTCTGGGTAGGTTACCAGTACTACTGGTTCATTTATCCTAACACCACGTGTTCTGGGTAAGTTACCGGTACTACTTTTTGATTTATCATAACACCACGTGTTCTAGGTAGGTTAACAGTACTACTGGTTTATTAACCTAACACCACGTGTTGTGGATAAGTTACCAGTACTACTGGTTCTTTTATCCTAACACCACGTGTTCTAGATAAGTTACCAGTACTACTGGTTTATTTATCCTAACACCACGTGTGCTAGGTAAGTTACCAGTACTACTGGTTCATTTATCCTAACACCAAGTGTTCTGTTACCAGTACTACTGGTTCATTTATCCTAACACCACGTTTCATTTATCATAACACCACGTGTTCTTGGTAAATTACCAGTACTACTGGTTCATTTATCCTAACAACACGTGTTCTGGGTAAGTTACCAGTACTACTGGTTCATTTATCCTAACAACACGTGTTCTGGGTAAGTAACCAGTACTACTGGTTCATTTATCCTAACACCACGTGTTCTAGGTAAGTTACCAGTACTACTGGTTCATTTATACTAACACCAAGTGTTCTGTTACCAGTACTACTGGTTCATTTATCCTAACACCACGTGTTATTGATAAGTTACCAGTACTACTGGTGCATTTATCCTAATACCACGTTTCATTTATGCTAGCACCACGTGTTCTAGGTAAGTTACCAGTACTACTGGTTCATATATCCTAACACCACGTGTTCTAGGTAAGTTACCAGTACTACTGGTTCATTTATAATAACACCAAGTGTTCTGTGTAAGTTACTAGTACTACTGGTTCATTTATCCTAACACCACGTGTGCTAGGTAAGTTACCAGTACTACTGGTGCATTGATCCTAACACCACGTTTCATTTATGCTAACACCACGTGTTCTAGGTAAGTTACCAGTTCTACTGGTTCATTTATCATAACACCACGTGTTCTAGGTAAGTTACCAGTACTACTGGCTCATTTATAATAACACCAAGTGTTCTGTGTCCAGTACTACTGGTCATTTATCCTAACACAACGTGTTCTGGGTAAGTTACCAGTACTACTTGTTTATTTATCCTAACACCGCGTGTTCTAGGTAAGTTACCAGTAGTACTGGTTCATTTATCCTAACACCACGTCTTCTGGGTAAGTTACCTGTACTACTGGTTCATTTATCTTAACACCACGTGTTTTTGGTAAGTTACCAGTACTACTGGTTTATTTATCCTAGTACCAGCCACTGTGATATGAGTGAAACATTGTTGAAAACGATGTTGAACCATATCAATCAATCAACCTCGATGAGTCACCATTGATACATGTTAGTTGGTGTTCTTCATAACAGCTCAGTCGTAATCGACTAAGGTTATCACCCAAAGGGTCTTCAGTTCGAAATGTACCTGAGCCTTTAATTATTTCCAATATATCAGCTTTTCCACATGCAACAAATCTGCGCCAAACGACTTTGACCTCATCTTGTAAAAAAAAGGATTATCCATCTTTGTAAATGAAAGTATAATTAATTGAAGTTGAAAACAATGTTGCAAAAATAGTCATTTATCATAACACCACGTGTTCTAGGTAAGTTACCAGTACTACTGGTTCATATATCCTAACACCACGTGTTCTAGGTAAGTTACCAGTACTACTGGTTCATATATCCTAACACCACGTGTTCTAGGTAAGTTACCAGTACTACTGGTTCATTTATAATAACACCAAGTGTTCTGTGTAAGTTACCAGTACTACTGGTTCATTTATCCTAACACCACGTGTGCTAGTAAAGTTACCAGTACAACTGGTGCATTTATCCTAACACCACGTTTCATTTATGCTAACACCACGTGTTCTAGGTAAGTTATCAGTACTACTGGTTCATTTATCCTAACACCACGTGTTCTAGGTAAGTTACCAGAACTACTGGTTCATTTATAATAACACAACGTGTTCTGGGTAAGTTACCAGTACTACTGGTTTATTTATCCTAACACCACGTCTTCTGGGTAAGTTACCTGTACTACTGGTTCATTTATCTTAACACCACGTGTTTTTGGTAAGTTACCAGTACTACTGGTTCATTTATCCTAGTACCAGCCACTGTGATATGAGTGAAACATTGTTGAAAACGATGTTGAACCATATCAATCAATCAACCTCGATGAGTCACCATTGATACATGTTAGTTGGTGTTCTTCATAACAGCTCAGTCGTAATCGACTAAGGTTATCACCCTAAGGGTCTTGAGTTCGAAATGTACCTGAGCCTTTAATTATTTCCAATATATCAGCTTTTCCACATGCAACAAATCTGCGCCAAACGACTTTGACCTCATCTTGTAAAAAAAAGGATAATCCATCTTTGTAAATGAAAGTATAATTAATTGAAGTTGAAAACAATGTTGCAAAAATAGTCATTTATCATAACACCACGTGTTCTGGGTAAGTTACCAGTAATACTGGTTCATTTATCCTAACATCGCGTGTTCTGGGTGAGTTACCAGTACTACTGGTTCATTTATCCTAACACCACGTTTCATTTATCCTAACACCACGTGTTATTGGTAAGTTACCGGTACTACTCGTTCATTTATCCTAACACCACGTGTTATAGGTAAGTTACCGGTACTACTGGTTCATTCATCCTAAAACCACGTGTTATAGTTAAGTTACCATTACAACTGGTTCATTTATCCTAACACCACGTGTTATAGGTAGGTTACCAGTACTACTGGTTCATCTATCCTAACACCACGTGTTCTGGTAAGTTACCAGTATTATTGATTCATTTATCCTAACACCACGTGTTCTGTGTACGTTTCCGGTACTACTGATTCATTTATAGTAACACCACGTGTTCTGGGTAAGTTACCAGTAATACTGGTTCATTTCTCCTTACACCACGTGTTCTGCGTAATTTACCAGTACTACTGGTTCATTTATCCTAAGACCACTTGTTTTCGGGTAAGTTACCAGTACTACTGGTTCATTTATCTTAACACCACGTGTTCTAGGTAAGTTACCAGTACTACTGGTATATTTATCTTAACACCACATGATCTGGGTAGGTTACCAGTACTACTGTTTCAATTATCCTAACACCACGTGTTCTGGGTAAGTTACCAGTATTATTGATTCATTTATCCTAACACCACGTGTTCTAGGTACGTTTCCGGTACTACTGATTCATTTATATTAACACCACGTGTTCTGGGTAAGTTACCAGTACTACTGGTTCATTTCTCTTAACACCGCGTGTTCTGCGTAATTTACCAGTACTACTGGTTCATTTATCCTAAGACCACTTGTTTTCGGGTAAGTTACCAGTACTACTGGTTCATTTTTCTGCGTGTTCTAGGTAAGTTACAAGTGCTACTGATTCGTTTATCCTAACACCACGTGTTCTAGGTAAGTTACCAGTACTACTAGTTCATTTATCCCAACACCACGTGTTCTGGGTAAATTACCAGTATTACTGGTTCATTGATATACGTTTGGTGGTGCTCTTCATAACAGCTCAGTCGTAATCGACTAAGGTTATCGCCCCAAGGGTCTTGAGTTCGAAATGTACCTGAGCCTTTAATTATTTCCGATATATAGAGAATACAAGAGAAAGTTGATGCAAGGCATCAATGTCGCCGGAAAAGACTGCATTGATTTATTTATGTATTCTTGACTTTCCTTAGTCTATTCAAACATTTGCTTATAAATTTTATATTCATACCTATACATTAGGGTATCTATAAAAAATTAACGAAATGTGTACACATTTATCTTAGCTTAAATTTAATTTTGCTGTTGTTACTTATTTAAATAATAGTATTCATTCATATAATTTCAATGTTTGTCAATCTTATTCGAATCACAAGGTAAATATCCTGGTATTGCTTTACAGGGAGGTAATTTGAAGAAAACAAAAGTCTTCAAAAGGAGAAATATATCAGCATTACCGTCTACAGTTTAAATTGTTCTATTGTTTGTGGATTTAAAAATGTTCTTTTTTTCTTATTTCTACATGTACAACGAAATATTGCGGCTTCTCTTTGACGCTTTGCGTCAAACATTCGTCTTGTACTTGTCTAAAATAAAATAATATCACTCGCTTTTTCATATCGAAATGCGCATGCGCGAAAATCGATGTTAAAGGTCACGAAACTACACAACAGAATAGGGTCTATATTTAGCTTAGAAACAGTTCCTACTTTAGATATTCATGGATTAACATTATTAAATGAATTCTACACAAATCAAGACATCTCTTTGAACATGAAAACAACATTTAGTAAGTTAAAATTGCTATTAAAAGGAGAATCCGAAATTGACCTCAATGATGACACATAAGAGTCTGCATTAGGGGGTGTTGGTTCACGTCTTGAAGGGACCACTTTTGTCTTCGTAAATAAGACAACAAACTTAAATGCGAGTGAAATAAAAAAAAACTGCAAACATTAAAAAATCGGAATATTTATTTCATTTTAGATGTGTCATTTATTAGTGTTCGTAAACAACCACAATTGTAATATGTTCAAATCATCTAGATTTGTTTCTTTCTAATAATAAGCCGCCCTCCCATGTGATTTCCGAAAAGCTATTAAAAATAGAAGTCGCGGGCTTCTGCCCGGCGACTAATTATGTCCCTGACGTAAGATATGAACTTTATCTGACGAGGTTGGGAGAATTGATAATTGGCGAGCCTTTGGCGAGACAATTATCCTTTCTCACAGCCGAGTCTGATCAAGTTCATGTCGAAAGTCAGGGACGTAATATTCTATTTATCTTGCATGTAAAGTTACGTTTTCAGGTAAATCTACATTCATTTTAACTAGTTTTAATAAATGACATACAAAATTACAAAAGTCCATTCATGAATGACCTCACCTTAAATAGAATGACGTCACGCGCGTGCATAAATCCGCGCCGAATTACACTGTGTACACACGACATACGGAAGCTAAAGAGTTCCGACTTCAACTCCATATTTCTCGATTATTACTACTTAATGTGTATATCTGGTGTGACATAATACCTTAAAATGGCAATATTAACTCGAACATATTCTTAGTAGAAGTGTAAGTATTGCGAATTGGCCGTCGCTTCAGTACACAATATAGGTCAAATGTATGTCAACCGCCGTGTTTTGAAAATGAATAGTTGTGTTGGATCTGAAAGTCAATGTATACAGTTAGTTCAGGCTATGGAAGTTCAAGTAACACTCAAAGTTTAATACAGATGACTATATTCAAGACCAGTGTGATGCTTAGGCTTAGTCGTCGTTTAGATTGGAGACATTCATTTTTGAAAAAGGATACCGTCACTGTTGTGGGTAGACATGTCGAAGACACGTTACGAAACTTTTAGTTTTAAGAATGATCATTTAAACCCTAGGCTAGTTGTACGTAAATGATAAAGTTATTTAACAAGAAACATTTTCTGGATATCTCGAGCGCATAATGATTTTCTGTCGGAACTGCTGTATGAAAGAGGAATCCATGGGTATATGAGGCTGTTCGAAAACCCTTTCTCGTGGTAGAACACAGACTGACGATAGAAATTAAACATTTGTCGTTTAACGTGGATTCATTTAAGTGTATTAAAATTACTTGTGGAAACATAGATAGGACATTACTCGCTTCAGATTGTATTTAAACAAGGTTACCTATGAACTGATCACGTGAGAATAAACAGGTCTATGTATGCTACATTTTCAACGAAGAAAGACAGTTCATCAAGTATGACTGAACATGCAGATTCCGTGTGATTTATATAACGATATTCTTTTCGATTTGTATTTGCATTGTACAATTTATTGAAATGTAATTAAAACAATAATAACTTTATTTCTGATTGTTATTTTATGTTTGTTCATTGCTTTGACTGCTATACTATCAACATAATTGAGCCGTTCCACGATAAAAAACAACATTATGGATTCTGCGTAATGTATCGAACCAGATCAGCTTAAACAGAAAATCCACAGGAGGCGAAACGTGTCTGTTCGGGTTAGCCTGCACGGCACGCTGAGGCTGATCCGGTTCGATAGTTTTCTGGTGGAACGGCTCATTTATATTTCAGAAAAAGTAGTTCCAGCGATTACGTCATTTCTAAAAATAAGTAGACTGATAAGGATAAAAGTTTATCATACCAGTAGACATGTAAACAAAAGGTTTATCATACCAGTGTTATACGTCACGTAATCTGCTCATTGCATGATAAATCAGTAATCTTCAACAAATGGTATAAAAGCTTTCCCACAATCAACGAATCTGCGGCAAACAACTTTGACATCATCTTGTCAAAAAAAGGATAATCAATCTTTGTAAATGAAAGTATAATTAATTAAAGTTGAAAACATTGTTGCAAAAAGAGTAATGGCTCATTATTAGCAATTTCTACTTTTGTCACCATGTTTTCAAAGATGCATCTACGGTTAAGGTGTCAGAAAGCGTCTGTATGCGGGGAAAGTGTTAAAGACGCGTAAACATGCTACTGTAAAATCGTTATGTGCAAAAGCAACTCACACATCCCAGATGACATTTTAATTTATAAGTATTCTGATCAGGTTCGTTGGTAGTTAGCCTGTTTTTTTTAGGGAAAAGGAAATCCGCTGTGGTTAGTGTCGGGGATTTCGAAACCGGGTTTCCCTGGTTCGATCCTCAGTCGCGGCACTACGGTCATGGTGGAGTGCCGTTGTGCAAGGCACATTTTCTAGCCTAGTACTGGTTTGTTTACCCAGGGATAATGAATAAGTGAACTGTCGCCGTGACATAACTGAAATAATGTTGAAAGCGGCGTAAAACCCCAATAAATAAATATTTTGGGGGGAAATATTATATAGAGAGAGAGCTATGATACACGTGGTGAGGTGAAAACGGACCACCGCGATATATGAGCCGTTCCAGGAAAAAACCAACAGTGTCGACTCGGCGTCAAGGATCGACCCGGATCAGCCTAAGCATGGCGCGCAGACTAAACCTGATAGACACTTCTCGCCTGCTGTGGATTTTCTGTTTCAGGAATCACTACTCTATACATCAATACCCCTAAGACGGAATGTGTCGGCCCAGATTAGCCTACGCGGACTGCGCATGTTGATCTGGGTCCATATTGTTGGTGTTCTCAGGGACGTAGATAAAACTTACTTTCGTCCCTGGTGTTCTCGTGGAACGACTCATCTCTGAAATACAGTTGAAAACCGTGATAAGCTCTCATCTGTCAGGAGTTATCCACTTTGATAGTTCGAATATGGAAACTTTTCTCTGTGATAAGTTGTTTATTTTGACTCATGTTAAGTGAAGCTTTTAAATGTAAGTACTTTACATTAACCATTTACTTAGAAATTTTGAAATCCATTAAAATATTACCGTAAAGGCATCTCTATCTCTGTTTATCTTAATTCTGATTGGTTCTTCATGATCACGTGTTAGAATACGGTTTTCAGATTTTGGTCAATTTTGATTGGTTACCATGTATAAAATATCCTCGTGGAGAATTTTCATTTGTTCATTTTCTGATCTTTCCACGTGCTTTACCTGGATCAAATTACAATACAATATAAATAAGAACGCCAACACAGACACACTGCATACCTGCACTATAGAAACACTCGACAAGTCAAATAGACAACCTGACATTCGTAAACATGAAGATTGCTGCTATTATCTGCGTGGTTGTTGCTGTAATAAGTTGTTCATCAGCGACAAGTGTTAAGTTTCAATTCGAGGACATTCCGTTAACACCAGATGAGGATAGAACTAATGCTGAGATGGGAAAAACCTTTGCACTGGTGGACGAAGGTGGCTACTCTAAAAGCTTATCGTTCTGGCTTTGTTTAGATCCAGAGACTGGATATACGACCGTCGAAGTTCAATTCAAGATACGGTATTCAAACCAAGCAGATATTGACACAATCCGTGTCTATTTCGATGGCACATTCGTGGATAATATAAAAACTAAACAAACCGGTGGATGGAACACATTCTTTTGGTCTAAAATCATTGGTTCTGGCATAGGCAAAACTGCAGGAGACTACAAGGTGACCGTAGATGCCAAAACCGGTGAGGCAGGGGTTGAACTGGATAGCCTGGAGTGCATACTCACCAACCAGAATCCGACTAGTCTGGTCGACTGTAAACCAGCGGAGTACCAAGAGAATTGATTTGAATATAATTGGAAAACATGTGGGATTCTGGACTTGACAAGTTAGTTTGGACAATTTATTTCAATTAAGAGATCCGATAAAATTTTGAACTGCACGAATAATAAAGAACTGAAAAGAAAGTATACACTATAACTCTCATATCCAGCTACTACAAACATTCAATGTACTGATAACATTACTTAAAATATGCCTTTTATCATCGGTTTTCCATAAGAATCAACAAAGAAATCAAGATCTGCCTCTAGTTCCATGCTGAAACAAACGGATACAGGTTTTTTGGAAGCTTCATGAAAGATTCGTTGACTGATTGACGAACAGTGTATACTCTGACCAAGCTGCGCCTTCAACTGTTGCTGGGAAGCGACAACAAATTATACATGTCTATTTAAATTTAACATTTTACGTTTTGAAAATTCAGTCGTTGACTTTCGTTATAAATATGCATGTACTTAATGAGTGAAATCTACACAACAACACTGAAAATTTCCACATTGCTTTCCATGTAATTTTAAAAATCAAAATCTTCAAAAGTTAATTCATATCTTGGCGTTTATTTTTAATCCCAAACAATCCATCCTGTCCATTTCTAAATGGTATACATGTATTCTACATGCTGTAACATGTTATGTTGACAGAAAAAAAAGGTAAAGGGGGGCGTGTATTAAGTAAATATTTTAAAACTGTTCAACATTTATAAAATATGTAGAAAAAAAAGGAAATACATCAATTTACTCAAAATAGTTATTCGACCTATTTCAAATAACTCTCTGAGTAATATTTTACTTTCAATTTCAAAAATGCTTAATTATTAGCTGGTAGACACACACTATGTACCATAATTTCTCCAGCCAAGAGTCTTGGCACTCAGGGTTACGGTGTTAGCATTGCCACTGACAGGCTTGTTTAAGGATAAATGGACCATTATAACTGGTAACTTACCCAGGACACTGAACAAATCTTGAAAGCGGCGTAAAACGCCAAACAATCAATCAATCGAACTCAAAGAAATGTACGACCTTAGGAACCAATCACATCCTTGTACTGGTTTTCATATTTCTGTCGAGCTTTTCAAAACTCCATATGAATAAGGGCATCAAACCAAGTGTGTGACTGATGTGCGTGTTTAAAACCATGCGATCCTACCTATAAGCAACAGTGATAACTATGGAAAAACCTGTTATTTATCACTCCGACCGTTCTACTATAATTGAGCCGCCCGCGAGAAAACCAACAGTATGGTCTCTGCGTAATGTATTGACCCATATCAGCCTGCGCAGTCTGCGCAGACTGATCCGGGCCGAC
This sequence comes from Serripes groenlandicus, assembly GCA_031761405.1. Taxonomy (NCBI): domain Eukaryota; kingdom Metazoa; phylum Mollusca; class Bivalvia; order Cardiida; family Cardiidae; genus Serripes; species Serripes groenlandicus. Next base: position 891,081 of record JASEVX010000026.1, read on the forward strand.
ACATTCCGTCTCAGGGGATAGAGGTATAGCGTAATGATTCCTGAAACAGAAAATCCCCAGGAGGCGAAAAGTGTCTAACCGGTTAAGCCTGCGTGGCATACTTAGGCTGATCCGAGTCGATACTTTACGCAATGTGCACAATGTTGGTTTTCTCGCAAGACGGCCCATATTGATTGGAATTGTTAAACTCTTCACCATCGATCGGATTATACTTGCATTCCGCGGATTGCATTTCTTCCACAATCTGAAACTGTTGCCTGTTTTTGGTAAAAACGGTTCGTAAATATGCAGACATATGATTGGTAGGAATTATTCGTAAAATCGCCTTTAAGTACTCCCTGTACTTGTATTTATGACATGTAACCGATTAACCAATTCACGAGAACAAACTCTAAAGAAACATTCAGTGTGGCAGACAGTGACACCGTGGTAGAGCGTCGACATCTCGTTCCAAGGATCCCGGGTTCGAATCCCGTGATCAGCGGCTTCTACCCTTCCATCCTAACGGCGCAATATCTGATTATATCCAGGACGCAGACATAGGGCATGATACATTGAATTAAAAAGATGTTTCCGTAATAAATGTATAATAAGTAAATTTAGAATAATTTAAACTTAAACTAACCGGTAAGTTTATTGTAATGTTATTATATCTCCGCAGTTCAGATTACCAAAGAGCGGAGCCATATTTTAGTATTTTGTATTACGGGATCTTCGATCGATCTACCCTGTAGCTGTCCTTCTCGACTCAGACACTCTCACAACTATACCACTGAGTCGATTCCTGTTAAGTCCATACCGTTATAGAAGGAAGTCAATGTTTACAGCCTTTCGTATTCTGATCTCGTATCCTACCTGTGTCTGTCGTTTTCGTCTCGGACAATCTCACTACTACTACTACACTGAGTCGATTCGTTTTTAGTCCATACCGTTATAGAAGGAAGTCAATATTTACAGCCTTTCGTATTCTGATCTCGTATCTTACCTGTGTTTGCCGCTGTGGTCTCGGACAATCTCACCACTACTACACTGAGTAGTTTCGTTTTAAGCCCATGCCGTTATAGAAGGAAGTCAATTTGTACAGCCTTTCTTATTCTGATCTCGTATCCTACCTGTGTCTGCCGCTTTGGTCTCGGACAATCTCACCACTACTACACTGAGTAGTTTCGTTTTAAGCCCATGCCGTTATAGAAGGAAGTCAATTTGTACAGCCTTTCGTGTTCTGATCTCGTATCCTACCTGTGTCTGTCGCTTTGGTCTCGTTACTCTCACCACTACTACACTGAGTCGATTCGTTTTAAGCCCATACCGTTTTAGAAGGAAGTCAATTTGTACAGCCTTTCGTATTCTGATCTCGTATCCTACCTGTGTCTGCCGCTTTGGTCTCGTTACTCTCACCACTACTACACTGAGTCGATTCGTTTTAAGCCCATACCGTTTTAGAAGGAAGTCAATTTGTACAGCCTTTCGTATTCTGATCTCGTATCCTACCTGTGTCTGCCGCTTTGGTCTCGTTACTCTCACCACTACTACACTGAGTCGATTCGTTTTAAGCCCATACCGTTTTAGAAGGAAGTCAATTTGTACAGCCTTTCGTATTCTGATCTCGTATCCTACCTGTGTTTGCCACTGTGGTCTCGGACACTCTCATCACTACTACACTGAGTAATTTCGTTGTCAGTCTATACCGATAGATTCTTACCACTACACCACTGAGTCGGTACGTTGTCAATGTCGTCATCACTGAATAATCACATCTCTTGAGGAGTGTTTTTTAGATCGTCTGCTTTTAAAACGTCTTAGAAATCAATTAACACTTTCCCACATACATACGCTTTCTAACGCCTATGTAGAAGACGGCTCTTGGAAATATCGAGGCCAAAGGAGTATTTGCTCATGATTAGAATTCTTTTCTCTTTTCGACAATATTTTCAACTCCATTTAATAGTTATACCTTCTTTTATAGAGACTTACTTAATTTCTGCCTTGGTGTTTTTAAAGTCGCCTGCTGCACACTTGTTGAGGCTTAAAATATGTAAGTTTGGGTTTGATACGGAGTAAAGAACTCAAATTTAGCAATTTATCATTGTCCTAAAATGTTTTGAAAACTCGTCTGCTTTAAAGGCATCAACAAAGACTATTTGAGCCGTTCCACGAGAAAACCAACATTATAGTCTCTGCGTAATGTATCGACCCAGATAAGCATGCGCAGTGCGCGAAGGATAATCCGAGCCGACACATTACTAGGGTGGCAATACACGGTTAAAAGCTGATTTTCTGTTTCCCGGGGACACCCACACTGTTATTACTCATGTACCTTTCCATTCACGGACTTATTAATGTCTTTAACTTACTAATGACAAAATGAAACAAATAACACTTCATATTGAAAATACATTTTCTATATTTGCGACAAGCTTATGGACAGTCGACTTAGTCGAGTAAATATGTACAGTACAAAGCATTCTTAATTAATAACATATTTGGATGGTTATACATGTGGCAATTACATGTTTGCCATATAACACCCGCACAATGGAGGATTTTGCACTTTCTGCCTCAGACCATCATGAGAAATACCATGTTCACTCCTCGTTACTTATTTGTGTTCATTACACCTATTCAAAAACAACACATGTGTATTAAAAACCCAACAGCAACAAATAGAGAGGCAATCGCCTTGACGATAACCACAATATCGCTTTATCACCAGCAGTTCTTAAGGCAGCCACACCTGTTTCAGGTCACTCTAATTCCTGCAATTCTTTACTAATATCTCTGAAAGAACACATGAATAAAACATAAATAGCGTTGAAATATAATATCAATTGATTTAAGAATTTCCTTATAAATGTAAATAGGAATGCATTAAATCAAACCGGAATCCAAATATTAATTCTCCTACTTTTCAGATACGGGAGATAACCAGTGTTAACTTCATTACATGGAAAGTCAATATTGAGGCGATACCGCTTGACTTTACTACATGGAAAGTCAATATTGAGGCGATAGCGCCTGACTTTACTACATGGAAAGTCAATATTGAGGCAATACCACCTGACTTTACTACATGGAAAGTCAATATTGAGGCGATACCACCTAGTACCTTTAGCAGTTCTTTACTAACAATCTCTGAAAGAACATATGATTAAAACATAAATAGCGTTGAAATATAATATATTGTTTGTGGTACTGCTTCTATAAATGGGACTACTCTTGTTATTCGTAATCCCGTGTACTAACAACGATTATTTCCCTTGCTTATAACTAATCATGGTAGCCAGCATTCTGATTCCATTGCCATTTTTACATCTTACGTAATTGTGCATTCCAGTTGGCAAATCAAACCAGTCAACAATTTCTCTCACAAATGAACCATTCTGAGAAATAAAAGGCCAAAAATGGGCAGATTTACAGTAAGGTATAACTAAAACACCAGTAGCTTGATCTATTTATATAGCTATTTCTTAATAACTCTTATTTATTTCACTGATAGGTGGAACAAATAACCCGAACTGATCACCCCAATATTCTGCAAATGCATCTTTACCACTGCAATATGGGTTCCAAAACCTTGAATAAAACTACAGCAATTTTGCATTGTATAAAGATGCGAAAGAATCAACTTCTAATTTCCCGGAATTATTTTCTATTATTTGTGAAATATCATAGGGAATTCCCCCAATCATCGTAATCTGTTAGTTTAGACAAATAATTTGCTTTATAATTCTTAGACCTCGGAAAACATTCCATTTCAAGACTTTAAATTTGCCATACAAAACAGAAATGAAATAAGCAATATCTTGTAATTCTCTTTTCATTGAACCTTTTACTGTAAAGGATTTCACCCTTTGATTGTCTGTAAACCATTTCACCTTTTGTTTTTTTAGTATATTTCTTAGAGAAAACAGAACTCTATAAACCGCTTCTAACTCTCTCCAAGTGGAGGATTTTGCACTTTCTGCCTCGGACCATACACCATGAGAAATACCATTTACACTACTCTTTACTTATTTGTGTTCATTACAACTAGTAATAACCGACACATGTTTATCCTAAAACACCACGACAACAAACCACAGAACTACAATCCTTATTATCAACCCTACTATGGTCCATAGATCGGAAAGGCAATCGCCTTGACGATAACTACATATCGACATATCACCAGCAGTTCTAAAGGCAGCCACGCTAAAAAGGGGGGAGAGGGTAACCAGTGTCCGACATTTGCATTTTCATAACGTATTATTGTCCCTTACCTATCATTTTCCCTCCCTTTTCCACTTTAGTCAATACATAAAGATAACATTCTGAATTTCGAACTTTCAGAACCAAAAATGCCTTCTCCATTTTAACATCTTGTATGAAATTCTTTTGAAGTAGCAATGATATAAAAATCTTGAAGCAATGATGAAAACTCTTCATCGAAAGAACATAACATTGCCCAAAAAGCAGCCGATTTCCATTCCGGGACTACTAGCACTCCCCGCGCATATTGAACTTACGTCTTCCCTAGCATTCTGGGTATTGAGTGATAGGTGGGACAAGAAGTCAACATCCTTTACTCTAGTCGTACTTGTATCCATACATAATATTATCTAGAATACATTCATTCGTGTCAATTCTTTTCCAGAATGCAATATGTTCCATTAACCTATTTTCGCAATATATTAAGAATTGCCTTCTGACATTACGCGTAATAGAAATGTTCATGTGTAAACCAATTCATATCATAAAGACAACTAAAAATACAAGGAATCGGTTGAACCGAATGATGCTCCTCATAAGGGCTTTTTCAAGTTATAATAGGCATTGTCTGATAGAACAACCTTTAACTAGTGATCATACCTGCAAATTAGTAGCATAAATTTGTACAGATATATTATTTGTTTTATTTGTTATTTCATTGATGTGTAAAGGAAAACTTCCGCTGATCCATTGCCATATTTCATTGTCGTGTAAAGGAAAACTTCCGCTGATCCATTGCCATATTTCATTGTCGTGTAAAGGAAAACTTCCGCTGATCCATTGCCATATGTCATTGTCGTGTAAAGGAAAACTTCCGCTGATCCATTGCCATATTTCATTGTCGTGTAATGGAAAACTTCCGCTGATCCATTGCCATATTTCATTATCGCGTAAAGGAAAACTTCCGCTGATCCATTGCCATATTTCATTGTCGTGTAAAGGAAAACTTCCGCGATCCATTGCCATATTTCATTGTCGTGTAAAGGAAAACTTCCGCTGATCCATTGCCATATTTCATTGTCGTGTAAAGGAAAACTTCCGCTGATCCATTGCCATATTTCATTGTCATGTAAAGGAAAACTTCCGCTGATCCATTGCCATATTTCATTGTCGTGTGAAGGAAAACTTCCGCTGATCCATTGCCATATTTCATTGTCGTGTAAAGGAAAATTTCCGCTGATCCATTGCCATATGTCATTGTCGTGTAAAGGAAAACTTCCGCTGATCCATTGCCATATTTCATTGTCGTGTAAAGGAAAACTTACGCTGATCCATTGCCATATGTCATTGTCGTGTTAAGAACCTTTTAATTTCTTAACATATGCAAAATAGTTGTCCATTATATTTATATAATACATAATACAGACTTCATGAGTTATGGTTCTTGTGTAATGCACTTCCTCTCTGTAATATCTCTATACATTTCAAGTTTCATCGAAATATCTTAAGTACTTTTCGAGTTATTGTCCTGACATGGAAATATAAAGTTTAACAAGGGAGATAATTTGAAAAGTATTCACTATAAAGTTATGGTTCTTGTAGTATGCACTCTCTTTTTTTGATATGTATGTATATTTAAAGTTTCATTGGAATATATTAAGTACTTTTAGATTTATTCTCAATGCAAATAAAGTGTGACGGACACAGTGTGGCGGACAGACGGACGGACTGTCGGACGTATCCATGAAGTGTATTTGTGGGGTTATTTCTTTTGTTTCAAACTTGTGGGTTGCAACCCACAAGTATGCTATTCATTCCGTAATAATTCCCCTTTTACGGAAAGAAAAGCATAAATATGCAAATAAGATACCCGTTATAAAACAAACAAAAAACATATTTATCTAACTGTCTTTATAAGGGTGATGGGTGATCTGAAACAGCATGTACAAAGTAGGACAAAACGAGCCCTTTTTAGTTTTTACCCTTTACTCCAAAAAACACCCAACAAAAACGCCGGAAGTGTGATGTGTGGGGAAACTCGTACGTGAAAGTCAGGAAAAGCAAGTCATGTAAACTGGCCGTCTTCATACTACAATCAATCAATCAACTAATCAATCAATCATTCAATCAAGCAATCGGCCAATCAATCATTCAATCAATCAATCGTCCAATCATCCAATCAATCATCCAATCAATCATAATGAGCAGTAAACAACTTTATCTGTCCAGTCAAAAGTGACAGGAATGAGTTGGTTCAACGTAGTCTTTCTACAATAAATGTGAATAGCATTTTTAAATCATACAGGCAGCTTGTTAGTCTTGATTTAAAGCAAACTTGGTGAACAGGTACCAAATAAGCTCAGGGTGTGCGCGTTTGAGTTTCGTTGCTAAGGACCCAACCGTTGCTATGCAGCTAGCAAAAAAGCGCGTTTTAAGAACAAAAAACATTTTTCTATGTTCTCCTACAGTGTGGAATGTGGAGAGCTGAAACTTCGGTTTTAGATACTTCAAGATATTTAGAAAAACGTATCTGTTAGGATTTTTGATTTAGGCCTTTGTTTTCAATTAGTAGCCTTTCAAACATAGCCGTTGCTATGCAGCTAGCAAATAAACGCGTTTTAAGAACAAAAACCTTTTATCTATATTCTCCTACAGTTTTAATTGTAGAGAGCTGAAACTTCAGTTATAGATACTTCGAGATATTTAGAAAAAATCTATACGTTACGATTTTTTATTTAGGCCTTTGTTTCCAAATGATAGCCTTTCAAAGATAGGGTATTTTTATAGTCGTTTTTGACGTCAATCGCCCCTAGAGCTGCAGTGGTAGTATTCGATAGCGATTTTATTACACTATCTCATAGAGCTATTCAAGAGCTACAAAAAGTTAATTTACGTCATTGACCTCCGACCTCGGGTTTCCGAGCTACAGCTGGAAGTTTGCAAAATATACCAAGGCGAAACGGTTCTGTATATACGGTTGCGTCTTTGCATGGTAATAAAACATAGTTGGTTGACCAGAGAGTGTTTTTACAAGCTGCACACTTTCGACCAGTGTTCACCAAGTCACCACAATAGTGACCCTATCAGACTTGTTCTTCATACATATATATATATATATATGTGCAAAGGCGAATCCCACGTCGACTACCGGTTTGTGTGTCTGTTCGTTTGTAAAGCGACGCTCCGGATCCCAAACCACAGAGCCGATTCTGATGAAACTTGGTGAACAGGTGCCATAGGGTTTCAGGGTGTGCGCTTCTGCATTTCGTTGCTAAGGACACACCCGTTGATATGCAGCTAGCAAAAAAACGCTTTTTAAGATACCAAACCATTTGTTCTATCTTCTCCTACAGTTTGGAATGTGGAGAGCTGAAACTTCGGTTATAGATACTTCGAGATATTTTATAGAATACCTATCCGTAACGATTTTTGATTGATGCCTTTGTTTCCAAATGGTATCATTTCAAAGATAGAGTATCTTTTTACAGTCGTTGTTGACAGTAGTAGTATTCGATAGCAATTCTAGTGCACCATCTGATAGAGCTATGCAAGGGCTACAAAAAGTGATGTTACGTAATTGACCTCCGACCTCGGGGTTTGCTAAATATGCAAAGGCGAAAATCACGAAGGCGATTTGCTATGAATTGATCAGCCTTGGTTTATCAGAACTGGTAATCAGGCGGAAAAAAAATAACATTACAATAAATCACTTTCCCTGTTGGGTCGTTGCAATTTTATTCTCAGAACTTGAAAAGTGTTAAAACCTAAATAAGTACATTTATTTTCCATTACACGTTTCTGATCAAATTAAAACAATAAAAGAAATCACAAAGGATGGCTCAAACAAGGATGAAAAGATGGTTTACACTTCTAAAACTTTTTACTCTTATTGTGTAAATTTTAGAAAATAAAAATTTGATAAAAAAACATACTGATGTTTTTATCAACTCGGATCAGCCCAAGTATGCCGCGGCTAACCCGGACAAACACTTTTCGCCTCCTGTGGATTTTCTGTTTCAGTAATCATTACTCTATACCTCTATCTCCCTGTGACGGGAATGTGTCGTCCAGATTAGCCTTCGCAGACTGCGCAGGCTGATCTGGGTCATTACATTGCGCAGAGTCCATAATGGTTTTTTTTTTCGGTGAACAACTCATAGCTGTCTACCTCTATGTATCGCAAGCACTGTACATATTGTATCAATGATTAATATGGTATGTTCCACACTAACATCTCTCTAATTATCAAAATAGAAGGTGAGTTTAAGAAAGAAGCACATGTCTCCACAATTTCAGAGTCATGGGGTCGTCTGGTCACATAGGCTAATCAGCCTGTGAACTTTGAAGACTCCGATTCAAAGGAGACATTGATATATTAAGCAGAGAGCGATTTTACCTTTGGCCCTGTGACCCATAAAACCGTTGTGGTCATCTCGTCATTTAGTCAAATCGTCCTGAGAAGTATGAAGACGGACGCATACACGGACGTATGGACGGACAGTTATACACGCAAAAGTAATTTTGAAGACCATGGACCTCGCTCATGGTGTTAAATGATTTATACAACACATTCCGTAAAAAATAATTTTATAATCTAGTGATGATGATACCTACCGCAGTGAAGTTATTGGTTCGAGGCCGAGTTAATCCGGATTCGTTTTCCTGGCCAATCACCTCTAGATTATACTTTTAAATGTTTAAAGGGTGCCAGGAGTCGGTCTTTAAGTCAGTTTTAAATGGGGGTCAGAATTTATTGTTACACTGGTCGCATATTACTTACAAGATCTACGTTTAGTTCTATCAATACAGGTGAATGAATCCGTTAAATCTTTTTTCTTGGTGAACAATGGAAATTTAGGAGCCAATGCTCGTTCTGAGTAATGGCACATAAATTTGCATTGTTTACAAAGCGGTCAAAATTGCCCTTAAACCAGGGTTTTCGAAATAGGATTTTAGTTACATCCCTTTCACGCAAAGCCCTTGATTTTCATTGACTTGTTTGTTGTTGTTGAAGGTAAATTGTATAATTATTTTATTTTGAAGCTTCATACTTTTCTAAATAAAAATGTTTTCCCCTTTTACGCAAATTTTATGAAAATAGTATACTTTAGTATTGTAGTTACAAAATGTTTAGAACCACTGACACTAGAAGCATAGAGTAAGATCTTTGTGTTGTTTTATATCATTTACACGAGAGAAAAAAAATTCTACTTTATAATCTTGATTTTTCTCTCTTTTTGATTTATCAAGATGTCGAATTCAGTAAACTACAATGTCTTAAAATAGATAATAGAGAGAAAACTGCGATATAAGATCGATTTCCTTTGATAAATCTATAGTTGAAATAATAGTTGAGCTGAATTTACAATTAATTTGATACTGATAATACCGGCTTGACTATCTTAACAACATCACTGGACAGAGTTAACTCGGCTGACTTGACCAGAAACCAGACGGACCAGGGTTCGATCTACGGTCGGGTCATACCAGGGACGTTAAAACGGGTACTAATGACTTTCCACTTTACAACTCAGGGTTGCTGGGATAGCATTACACCTGACTCATCGGTGTCGGGAAAACTGGCAATTTACTAACCCTTTCCCACATACATCAAATCTGCAGCAGATGACTTCAAAGATATCTACTAAACAATATGGAAATCCTCTATAATTATAGGCCTAATTACTCAAACAAGTTGAAAACCTTGTGGCAAAGGGAGAAATTGCTCGTTTTGAGCAATTTCTCCTTTTGTTACATTGTTGTCAAAAGTCATCTGCTGGAGATGCGTCAAAATGCGTCTACATGTGAGAAATTTACTAGGTAAGACTGTTGAAATAAGAAAGTGTTCCTTTTGTGGACGCTGCGGTTTCTTTCTAAAAATAATAACGTACCCGTTAAATATAATCGGGGATTGATCAAGGATCCGTCGGTGAATCACTGTATTAATGTATTAAACCAGGATATTACGACACACCGTTTCACACCAATGAATCCTAAAATCAGCACAGCTTCTTCACAAGGGACGTACCTAGTCCTATGCACATTCCGTCACTTTGAGCGACCATTCGGGTAAATATGTCTCAAAGCGACGGGAAGACAGTGGTGCAAAGGTAGGGCATCGGTCCTCGTACCATAGGTCCCGGGTTCGAGTCCCATGATGAGCCTTTGTTTTCAAATGGTAGCCTTTCAAAGATAGGGTATCTCTTTACAGTCGTTTTTCTTCAATAGCCCCTAGCGCTGCAGTGGTAGTATTCGATATCGATTTTATTGCACCATCTGATAGAGCTATTCAAGAGCTACAAATAGGTTTCTTACGTGATTGACCTCCGACCTCGGGTTTCCGAGCTAGAGCCGGAAGTTTGCAAAATATGCAAAGGCGAAAATTAACCAAAGCGAAATGGTTGGGTGCAGACGAATGCGCATGGCGATAAAATAAGGTTGGTTAACCAGAGAGTGTTTTTACAAGGTGCACATTTCACAAGTGTTCACCAAGTCACCACAATAGTGACCCTATCACAATAGTACGCCATAGATATATATATATATATATATATGCAAAGGCGAATCCCATGTCGCTTACCGGCGTGTGTGTCTGTTTGTTTGTAAATCGACAGGTTTTTATTTTTGTTCTCCTCAGTGATGCCGATACTTAGATTGGTTATTTTGTTCTTAATGCAATACTATTGCCATGGTTACACCTGGACACGGATCAATTTACCGGACAGTCACGTGCCGTTTTTCTTCCGAAATCATCCAGATATCAAGACAGATTGCTACGCAGACAATAGCTGTCCTTTTAAGGTAATTATGATGCATTGATATTATTCCAATCATGTGATTAAAAGCAACACAAATCATGTGATTAAAGGCTACATCACTTCGTGTGATTAAACGCAACACAAATCATGTGATTTAAGGCTACACCATTTCATGTGAGTAAAGGCTACACCAATCATTTCATTTAAGTAATGACTACTTCGAGCATGTAATTAGAGGCTACACCATTTCATGAGATTAAAGGCTACACTAATCATGTGATGAAAGGCTACACGAATCATAGGTTTAAGGGCTACAACAATTATGTAAATTAATTCAATCCTTGAAAATTTGATTATGTATTGAATTGTATATTGAAAATTACTGAATAAAATATTGTTTAAACTAATCATGTAATTAAAAGCTACACAACTTCATGTGTTTTAAGGCTACACCATTTCGCGTGATTAAATGCTACACCATTTCATGAGCTTAAAGTTTACAACAGGCCGTATGGCTAAAGGCTACACGAATCATGTGATTAGAGGCTACACCCTTTCATATGATTAAAGGCTACACTCATCATGTGATAAAAGTTTACATCATTTTATGTGATTAAATGCTACACCATTTCATGGGTTCAAAGACTACATCATTTCATGGGATCAAAGACTTCATCATTTCATGAGATTAAAGGCTAGACCGTTTCATGAGATTAAAGGCCAGACCATTTCATGAGATTAAAGGCTAGACCATTTCATGAGATTAAAGGCTAGACAATTTCATGAGATTAAAGGCTAGACAATTTCATGAGATTAAAGGCTACACTATATCATGAGATTAAGACTACACCAACTCATGTTATTTAAAGGCTAGACCATCCAATGGTATCTCAGTTGGAACTCACAAGTGTTCATAATCCAAAACGTACATCTTAACCGTTTCACGGCCAAGGAGGATTTTGCAAACAAGGCAGATTCAGGTGAGTCAGCTATTAGTCAGAGTTTTTCTTAACAATATTATTGTTGGTTGCTCCCTTTTCGATTACGTCACCCCATGGTACAAAATTAAAACCTATCCCATACTGACGCGGCGCTTCCACGCGGCGTCAATAATACCTCTGTAACATAATCGGTTCACTAAGTGCACTTCTCATTTGTGTTACCGAACAAGTAATATACAATCTACGAATAGAAAGACATCTCTCTGAACCCGAAATGGTGTTCAGTAATGGAGAGCTACTGTAGAAAGAGATATATGAATTAATTCATTGCCGATATTGTAGTAAGATGTAAACAATACGGACTTCGGTGAGTGTCTACGGAATTCGCCTACTAAAGCAGCCCCTTGCTAAAAATCAAATGTGTGACGAATTCATTTGTGTGAAAAATAAGTCTAAAAATCGCTCTAATCTTTAACGGCTGTTTCATCTATGTTAACCCTTTCCTTCTTTCTGACGCCTCTGCAGCAGTCGGCTTTTTGAAAACATTGTGACAAAAGAAGAAATTGCTCAAAACGAGCAATTTATCCTTCTGCCACTATGTTTTCAACTTTTAGTCATAGGTTATCCATTCAATTAAAGAGATTTTCCATTTTTTGACAAAATATGTTCAAAGTCGTCTGCTGCATAATTGTCGTATGAGGGAAAGGGTTAAAGAGTGGTAGTTAATTAACTCTTTCAGCGCCACAGGTAATATTGAGGTTTTTTTTGCAAACAATGCAGATTCAGGTGAGTTAGCTCGTAACGAGCTGTCTCACCTGAAATCAGAATTGTTTGTCTTTTTAATAGTTACCAAAATAGTCCCAAACTTTCATAAATTGAGAAATGGACACACCCGATTTTGAACATGGAAGAGTCTACTTTAAATAATTCGGCGCTGAAAGAGTTAATCCGATATGTACATACATGCATACAGAGGTGCGGTAGTGTATAGTTTAACACGCGGAAAGCAGCCCTGTTTTCCATAGTCACCAAACCCAAAACCTGTTTTGCGAAACCTATATAGGTTTCGTCGATAATCCGTGCATTAGTCGGTAAACCAAACCTGTTTGACGGGAGTATATGCATAATACAGGTAGGTTTCGTTCCGCTCCATAGACAAAACGTGTTTACGTTGTGTTTACTATGGAACACAGGGCTGGGTAATACATTGTACCAAATTTAGGATTTTTTAACATTGTACCGCTCAAGAATGGGTAAGTTTTTGCTTTAAACTTAGACTCTGTATTTAAAGGCGTATGCTACAGGTTTTCCCCAAAAAAATCCCTATTATAGAATTTCTCTATACTTTGCATTTTGTTAGTACATACAATAACTGGTTAAAATAAGGAAAGAAAAATAGGTCATAGATGACATGACCAATATCATCAAAGGCACACATATAAGCATTTTGGCCAATAATATGTGGAAAAATGGCGCCCAATTGTAACCTGAGGGTCGTGGGTCTCATTCGTTTCCGGGAATAATAGTATAGGGAAGACGTTTAACTCGTTCTTTATATTTATTATATAGTTATATACAGGTGGGCAGATAAGCCTGTCCTGAAATTACATAAAAACATACTAAGACATTGCTCAAATACATATACATATATAAAACACGATTTATACATCATACGTACACAATGACATAACATCCTCGACTTAATCAATAATATAACATAACAATAACATAGCGAAACATACAATGTACATATCACGATTACAAAAGACAAACATCACATTGATTAACATAGTTACATCCTTACCAATTTATGGAACTGAACACTCAGCCTTCTATCAATCCCACGCTTCTTCCTTCTGTGTTTTAATGCTGTGAATTAGAAAGGTGAAAATGGTCAAGAATGTGATTGATTATTTAAAGAGATATAAGATATATTAGTTTTGAATAGAGAAGTAAAGAACCGGTACTGCCGCTACTTTGAAAACCACGAAAACCCATAATACACAATGCCTATTCAAAATCACAAAGTCTTCTGACACACAGAGCAAACTTCAAGTATTGTCAAAACCACAAAGAAATAAGTAATTCCCAAATCAACAAATACCGACCCTCTATAATAATATGCGTTCAATCAAACTATTTTCCTTCCTACAATCAACTCATCTATCTTGCATGATTTTCTGAACTGTGGTCACATGACCCAAGCTGCAACAATTGTCATGTGACTAGAAACTAGTCAGGCAAACCTAATCCATGAAAAACCTAATACATACATAATTCAACCCGGTTACATACTCCCGCTCTTCAGTAAATGACGTCTCGTCATTATAAATGTCCGTCAGTCCACTAGTAAATATAACTATATACATATACTCATATAAATGAATACCAAGGTCCTCCTACCTATTTTTCTGTTCTATAAACCTTCTTGTAACTATATAGATTACCTTAATCTGAATATTACATAACCCTTAAGCATTACATATATTACAATACTACCTCAATACACTAATTATTTACACTAAATACACAGATTACATAAATCTGAATCCTACATAGCACTAAATCCCTCCCCTCAAACTTTAACTGCGACCACGCAGTTTCGTACAAAAACTTAGTTTTGTATTCTTTGGCATTAAAAATATAAAAAATAAAATTAAATACAAAAGTATTAATATAATGGTTTTAAAAAATAATCAGTTCATTACTGCTCCAACTAACCGATGAGCTGTTTCACAGTCTACTTCATCTAGTACTCCAGAATTCATTAAAGCATTTAATGCTTGTATTTTATAATCTAATGGTCGCGGTACCATTTGATTCATCTGATAGTCCTTATATTTGTCTGGTGGTTTACGTTCCCTAATTGAACGTCTTGGTTGCGGTACGGGTGTTGTTTTGTGTTCCTCTATACCTATTCCAACATCTTCTGTTTTTACATCAACCCTGATCTCCTGTCTGTCTTGTTCATCTACCATTACCATACCTTCCTCGAGAACCATACCCACTTGTCCATTCTCTGAAGAACTATCCTCATCTGCATCTTGCAATCTTACTTGACTGTTGCCAGTGCCAGTATATATACCTGTAACTGTTTGACTGGATCCTTTCTTAGTTCCAGTATCTCGTTCGTTCTCTTCTCTTTTTGTTCCAGTATCTTTTTCGTTCTCTTCTCTATTTGGACTTTCTTCAGTACCTCTTTCTTTCTCCTTACTATCTTGATTTTCTTTAGTAGTATCTCCTTCTTTCTCCTTACTAGCTTGGCTTTCTTCAGTATAATGATAATAGGCGTCCCCATTCTGATATGTATTATACACATATTCATGTTCATCTTCACTGCTGCTCAAGTCCTTGTCCGATTCAACGACGTCGCTTTTTATCTCTATGTCCACATTCTCTGCTTCTAACTGAAATTGATCCTCCTTGGATGCATTGGATGTATCCATCTCTTGAACATCATCTGTACTATGTTCTACATCATCGTCTTTTTCATCTCCAATATCCTGACAATCTACCAGGAACAGATTATTGCGATGTAATGTCTTTTCCTTATCTGATTCACTAGATCTTACTACAAAAACAGGAATATCAGGTCTTGGTTGGTCTATCACCAGGTATATGTCTTCCTCAAACTTGTCTTCAATCTTATGTTTTCCTGTAAACGCTAATTTCTTTACTAATACTCTATTACCAACTGATATTTTGGCAGCTTTAGCTTTCTTATCATAAGAGTGTTTCTGCTTACTCTTAGATTTCTCTACATGTTGTTTTACAATATCTCTTGTCTTTTTAATTCTGTCTGTTAGTTCCTGTATATACTCTTGAGCAGTCTTGTTACTTGTTTCTTCTCTAGCTTTTTCAAATGATGCGTCAATTGGCAATTTAGGAGTGCGTCCAAACATTAGCTCGTATGGCGAAATTCTCGTAGCTTCATGTGGCATACAGTTATAGGCATAAACAAGAGAATTTATGTATTTTTTCCAATCCTTCTTTTGTTCTGTCTCCAATGTTCCAAGCATGTCTAAAAGTGTTCTATTGAAACGTTCGGGTCCTGCATTACCCTGTGGATGATATGGTGTAGTATGACTCTTTTTCATGTTGGTGATGTTACACAGTTCTTTAATTATATCACTTTCAAAATTTGCTCCTTGGTCCGAATGTAAGCGTGTAGGTATTCCGTAGTGAATAATGAAATTGTTGTAAAATGCTTCTGCCGTTGTTTTTGCTGTTTGGTTTCTTGTTGGAATTGCTAAAGCGTATTTTGTATAATGATCTGTTACCACTAGAATATTTCCTATTCCTCCTTTAGATTGTTCAAGTGTCAAGTAGTCAAAGCAGACTAATTCCAAAGGATATGTTGTGTTAACGTTCACAAGCGGTGCTCTGCTATTCACTGTGGATTTTCTTCTCAAGCATCTGTCACATCTATTTATCCACTCATCAACATCGGAAGATATACCTGGCCAATAATACCGTTCCCTCATCAATCTTGTTGTCCGTTCTTTTCCAGGATGGCCTACTTCGTTGTGGAGTCCCCTTAACACCTCTTCATGGTAGCACTTTGGCAGTACTAGCTGCTCAATTTCCCGGTCTTCCTCTTGAATAGTTCGAAATAGTAGTCCTCTTTTGATCTTTAAATGTTTGAACTGTCTTTTCATTGTCAAATCCTCTTTGGTCAAATAGATGCTAGGAATGATTTTGTCTATAACTGCTCTTCTCCATCTTTCTATTACTGTATCTTGTCTCTGCATCCTCCTTATCTCTCTCATTTCTTTCTGGGCTAACAGTTGCCCTGGTTCTTCTGTGGCCAATACAATATTAATGTTTGCCATGGGTAATGTCACAATATACGGTGGTGATGTTATGCAGCTACATATAGCTTTAATAGTGTTATTTTTAATCTGTTCACGTTTCTCATCATTATCATCAGTTAAATCTTGATATGGGTATCTGCTCATACCATCAGCATCACTGTTCTTTAACCCGGGTCTATATGAAATATCAAAATCATATAAACCAAGTGCTGAGGCCCATCTCTGACCAGTGGCGTCTAACTTCGCGCTAGTTAGTACGTACGTCAATGGATTGTTATCAGTCAACACAGAGAAATGGTTCAAAGTTAAATAGTCCGAAAACTTTTCAGTCACGGCCCATTTCAGGGCAAGAAATTCCAGTTTAAAAGCGCTGTAATTTTTCTCGGACTTATTCAACGCACGACTTGCATAGGCTATAACCCGTTTCTGATCCCCTTGTTTTTGATATAAAACAGCTCCAAGAGCTTTTGCTGAGGCATCTGTGTGCAATTCAAATGGCACAGTGAAATCTGGATATGCCAGTATAGGTGGTGAGGACAACTTCCTCTTCACCTCCTCAAATATTCCATGTTCATTTTCTGTCCACTTCCAATCTTTACTTAATCTCCTCTGTCCCTTCTTTGTAGAAGTTGGTGGTAATAGTTCTGACAAGGATCGAGTAATTTTGCTAAAATCCTTTATAAATCTGCGGTAATACCCTGCAAATGCTAAAAAGGATCGTAACTCATCTGCATTTGACGGTGTAGGCCAATTTTTAACTTTCTCTATCTTTGCCGGATCTGTATGTATGCCATCACCACTCACTTCATGTCCTAAAAACTGAATCTTTGGTTGAAAGAAGAAACATTTCTCAGTTGCTAATTTAAGATTACATGCCTTTAACTTGGTCAATACAATTTCTAGTCTTTCTAAATGTTGTTCAAATGTTTCGCTAAATATAATCAAATCATCCAAATAAATTAAACAAATATTCATATTTAGATCTCCTAAACATTCCTCCATTAAACGTTGATATGTTGCTGGTGAATTAGTCAATCCGAAAGGCATTTTGTTAAATTCATAGAAACCAATGGAACCCACTGTAAATGCAGTTCTCTCCTTATGTATTTCCTCGACCTCTACCTGATGATAACCGGACTTCATGTCTATAGTTGTGAAATATTTTGCACCGTGTAAACAATCGAACATTTCCTCAATACGTGGTAATGCGTAAGAATCTTTAACTGTTTTCGCATTTAGCATACGGTAATCCACACATAACCTAAGTTTTCCATTCTTTTTCCTCACTAACACAACATTTGATGTCCATGGTGATTTTGAAGGTCTTATAATACCGCATGCTAATAACTGTTCAATATGCTGGCGTACTTCAGAAATCATTGAAGGTGGTATTCTTCTATGTCTTTGTTTAAATGGCACATCATCCAAAAGGTCTATCCTGTGGTTTATTTCATTACATTGTCCTATGTCTATGTCACTGACAGAAAATATATCCTTATGATGTGTAAGAAGGTCTTTTAATTTCATTCTCTGAATTTCATCTAGTATATTACTTTCATCTATAATTAACTCCTCCACTATATCTTCTTTCATGCTATTCTTTTCGATCCGCTCAAACACTTCTTCAGCAACAGTGACTGGTTGTAACTCGCAAAGGATTGATTTTGGAGCTATCGTGATGGTATTGGTTGTCAGGTTGGATATGTGTACCGATATATTCTTATTTCTTCCATATTGGTATCGTATAACAGTTGGAGCTATATCAATAAAGGCTGGTAAATTACTATCTTCAGACTCATGTATAATGGCTGTAGTATCCGGATGTGAAACCTCCTTATCAGTATATCCTTTAACCTCAAGTGACTCATTGGGTTTCAGAATTATCCTTTGTGGGACTGCACTTCTTACTATAGCAATTCTATTCTTGTTTCTTTTCAGTTCTTTCTCCCTTATAACAATCGATCTAAAACTTAAATACCAAGCTGTCTGCAATTTAGCTTTCTGTAAGAATTGATTACCAAAATTTCCTTTACACTCCAATAGAAATTCTTGTAAGACGTTTGTGCCTAATATCACAGGTGTGTTGGCAGAATAGTTTGTATCAGGTACAACTAAAAGTAAGCACTGTTGTTTTTCAGATTTCGGTAAACCATTTAAAACCGATATATCAACCTCTATGTATCCAAGGTAAGGTAACACTTGTCCATCTGCGCATTCAATGTTTAAAATAGTACTTAACGCTTGGATCTGTACTTCATTCAAATGATTTCTATGAAAACTTTCACTTATAACGCTTACACAACTTCCAGTGTCCAATAATGCCTTAACTTGAATTCCATTTAAATCAATATAAACTTCATTTGTATGTCCAACTAATTTGGGATCGTTCTCCTCTGTGCCCTTGTATGATCCCGTTACCTGAGCACTTACATGTTTGGGCAATTTCTGGCAATGTGACCCATCCCTTGGCAATGATAGCATTTTCTGTTACTCAATTTTTGACAATTTACTGCAATGTGTCCTTTTTCCTGACAATTGTAACAGGTAGGCGCAAAGGTATTGCTACCTATTGGCCTGAAATTTCCACGCCCTCTTCCTCTTTCTATTCCTCTACCTCTGTACCCTCCTCTTTCATAATTGTACTGGTAGTGTTGTTGTTGTTGTTGTTGTTGAGGTGACTCAGGCCTGTTATTGTCTTTATTGTTCTCAAGTTTGTCCATCCTTAAATGAAGTTGTTTTAAAAGTTCTTTAACATCTGACAATTCACTTGTTTCTTGGTGCTTCATATTAACTGCCACCTTACATCCTTTATTTTCAGTGCTACTCAATTTCAATTCATTTTCCATCTTCCTTAATTCTATTTTAAATCTATCGTAATCACTGATGATGTCATTTTTATACGCAGCTTGATGTTTCAACTCTGATAGTAATCCTTGATACAAAACCTGTTTCATTTTTTCATCATCCTTTCTATCTAATGCCTTCAGCTCTACAGCCTGCGCAAATATTTCCTCCAGTCTTGATGAATACTGTACTATAGATTCATTTAATTTTTGCTGACATGAATAAAATTTCCTCAAAATACTCTCTTTAGTTTCGATGTTTCCAAATGTGCTTTCAAGCTTTTCCAGTACTTCATGTATCGTCACGCCAGTGCCTAATCTTCTGACTACATCTCCCGCATTTCCTTTAACAGCCCTTCTCACTCCTAAAAGTAACTGTTCATCACTAAATGTCTTTTCCACCAGCAACGATTTCACTTCGAATTTAAATGTTTCCCAACTAACATCACCCTTGCTTTCATCACCATAAAAATTTGATAATTTGGGATAGTGGTATAATGCTCCACGTGATTTCGATTTCTCTGTGATTTCATGATCATCAATTAAATGTCCAAATGTTTTCAAAAAATGAAGCAAATCCGAAGGACCTTCAATTTTGGGGCTTAACTCTAGGTCATGGAAAGCTTTTATTAGCTTTTCATCCTTCTCTGAATAACCTTCAGCCATTTTAATAATAGTATTTATGTGTATCACTATCTGATCACTATCCGTATATGTTCCCAATCTGATCTGTGTCTTCAATTACTATCTGATTCTATCAGTTGAATTCAGCCCTATTCATTAAAGTGTTTATTTGTATCGCTATCTGATCACTATCCTTATGCGTTTCCAATCTGATCTATGTCTTTAATCACTATCTGATTCTATCTGTTGAATTCAGCCCTATTCATTAAAGTGTTTATATATTATTATATATCACAATCTGATCACGATCTGTATATATGTACCACAGTTACAGCTGATCCTATTTGTATATATATATATATGAGCAGCAAAGTCCGATCCGGATTCAACGCGTTTTCACAATTTGAAATATATTGTCCATCTGATCCTATACTGTACTGTCTGATCACTGTTGACGATTCCACCTTATTTAAGTCTAAGTCTGATACCAGACTACACAATCTCAATTCTGCCTGTCAGAATTGTATAATCACAATAGTTATAGTTGTAGGTGTATACTTTAATGAACTATATGTTCTGTCTGATCTGAGTCTTGTTCATTCTTGATCACTCATCTTCATGGCTATGTGTCCAGTGATATCAATCTTCCATTCACTTAATGAACCGATTTAACCACAATTGAATTTCAACTCGGTATTCAATTCTATTCAATTCACTTAATTCTCTTGTTGCAAATTCAATTCTATTCAATTCAAAACTGAGAGTCCTATCTCCAGTTATCCAACTCAGTATGACATAATTTAAATGTTCAATTTACTATTCTGATTCTGTTCACTATTTGCTCTGTTATTGTCCTTCTTTCCTTTCAATGTTCTATTTCTACTTTCATTAGCCTATTTTCAGTGTCTTTCTTTCACTTTCAAATTTTCATTTTGGAAATCCTAATTCCTCTTTGACATACTTTCATATCCTACTTTAATTATGAAATAATTCACTGTTGCACTGACATTTCATTTAAGTACAACCTATTTTTCCTTTGCCCTGCAACCCTTTTTTCCCTTTGCACTGAAACCTATCTTCTCATTCAGTTCTAATTCATAAAAGTGGTATCCAATTTACTGAATTTCTCAAAAATATCTCGAACGTATTTGTAGCTATGATCACATATGTTGAGCATTAATGTGTGCAAGCTAAATTAACCCAAGCTGTATTTCTCCCAATGTATTTTATTACATTAGTGAAGTAGAAATTAAATTAAATTCAACTCCATGTTCTCTAGATTAATGTTTGTTTTTAGTGCTAAGCCTTATTGTTTTGATAAACACTACCACTACTGTACTGATCTATAAACACTATGACTACTGTACATCTATGCTATATATTGTTTTTATCTACCTGGAATCTATAAATAGATTCTATCTGTACCTGTTTAAGAAAATAAATTGTATCTGTCCAAATATGGTTGTCATAATTATGTCAATAAGTGGTCAAAGGTCAACCTAAATACAAACCAATCAATAACATTAATCAATGGTCACCTGAGATATGATGTCATATTGAGGGAAATGAATATCCAATCAAACTCATGAAACTAGGCGGGAAAATCTATCAATCACCAGTGGGCTAGTCCATTTTACAAAAAATGGCTATATAACAAGCAATCTAATCTTGATGAATAAACAATTATTTCTTTTTCTGAATGTCAATCTATTTCTGCTGCTTTACAGAATGAACCCTCAAACTGTAACCAAAATATGAAAAAAACAGTAATATAATGAGATGGCTAGAGAATAACAGTAAACTCTAAATTCTATGAATGAATTCCACCACTTATAAACCAGAATACTGATAGCTTTTCTGAAAATTGGACACTTTCACAGTAGCAACATTTCAACCGGACTGTTAATTAGTTGTTATACAAAATGTTATCTCTCAAAAAGAGTAAATTAGATGCCTTCACCAATTAGTTATATGCTATAATGCATGCAGTGCTCTGTGAATTGTGTCACTTTCTCACTTACAATTATAACAGCTCTCTGACCTATATTACATGATATTTTATTTTACCAACTATGTGAAATAAGAATTTGCAGACATTCTTGTTTAGAGACCAGTATTTCACTAATAGGAGGGATAAATAATTGCCTTGCTATCACAGAAATGGCAGTTATTTGGTCAATTTCAATATTATACAAAGAATCATTGCATTTTCTATATATTTCAAGAACAAAATTTGGTACTCACAAATCAGTTGAAAATAAACTATAGTCTAACGTTATCCTCGAGTTGTATACAAGTCCAATGACACTTTCATCAAAATATGTCTACGGTCACTCTTATAATACATAAGTCCAATGTCACGGTAATTCACTGAGTCCAATTGTTCCTATACTGCACAATCCATGGTCGACGAACATCTACATCTATGTCTCTTAGATCCGTCCACTTCTTCGCTCTTTGGACTAAATATCTCTTTACCCTCACGGCTAGAATATATCTTTCCCTTCACGGCTAGAATCTATCTTTCCCTTCACGGCTAGAATATGTCTCTCCCTTCCACAATAAAGAATGTCCTCATTCGTCAGTTAACCTGTCCTCATTCGTCATTTATCCTTCCCTAATTATTCCATCTGCTTATTGGGCGCCATTTGTAACCTGAGGGTCGTGGGTCTCATTCGTTTCCGGGAATAATAGTATAGGGAAGACGTTTAACTCGTTCTTTATATTTATTATATAGTTATATACAGGTGGGCAGATAAGCCTGTCCTGAAATTACATAAAAACATACTAAGACATTGCTCAAATACATATACATATATAAAACACGATTTATACATCATACGTACACAATGACATAACATCCTCGACTTAATCAATAATATAACATAACAATAACATAGCGAAACATACAATGTACATATCACGATTACAAAAGACAAACATCACATTGATTAACATAGTTACATCCTTACCAATTTATGGAACTGAACACTCAGCCTTCTATCAATCCCACGCTTCTTCCTTCTGTGTTTTAATGCTGTGAATTAGAAAGGTGAAAATGGTCAAGAATGTGATTGATTATTTAAAGAGATATAAGATATATTAGTTTTGAATAGAGAAGTAAAGAACCGGTACTGCCGCTACTTTGAAAACCACGAAAACCCATAATACACAATGCCTATTCAAAATCACAAAGTCTTCTGACACACAGAGCAAACTTCAAGTATTGTCAAAACCACAAAGAAATAAGTAATTCCCAAATCAACAAATACCGACCCTCTATAATAATATGCGTTCAATCAAACTATTTTCCTTCCTACAATCAACTCATCTATCTTGCATGATTTTCTGAACTGTGGTCACATGACCCAAGCTGCAACAATTGTCATGTGACTAGAAACTAGTCAGGCAAACCTAATCCATGAAAAACCTAATACATACATAATTCAACCCGGTTACACAATGATCAAATTATCATCTTGTCACAATGTTTAAAACAACTCCATCAATAATTATATATTTCATTTATAGATGTTTCTCATATTTTATCTCGATGTTTTCGAAGTCGTCTGTTGCAGAGTTTGTGTGTAAACTTGATGGGTATTTGTACCGAGAACGTGGGAGAGCCCCATATGTTGATTACACACGATGAGATTCGGCGCTTTGGCAAACGAGCCAGAACATTTCGTTCCTATTATAAAACAGTTCTCGTATATGATATCTGAGTATATAAATGTGTATGTATATTTGAGGCGTATCGGGCAAAACTAGGCTTTGCGGGCAAAGCTAGGCATTGATGTTTCTACGAACCGCCGGGATGACTTCTAAGCGAGTCTGTGCAAACGTAATTTGTAATTCTAGGGCCGTCTCTGACAATGTACATATGTGTACAAGAAGTCTATTGTTTATCAAGGATATAAGAAGGAACAATCCGTCCAAGCATATATGTAATTTTAGAGTTTTAGCTGTAGCTGTCAATAATCACTTGTTGGTTTAGTCATCATTTGTACTACTCTCTAGTCAGCATTAATTATATCTCAAGCTTAAAACCGGGTTTTGCCGTGTTTAAGGTCTGTGATAGTTTATAAATGTGATACCGTTGAATCATTTTGGGTAAATAATCGCGCCTTTCTATGCTGTGCCATCAATGTCTATGATCACAGTGGAAATAAGGGAGAATCACTTCGTATTGATGTGTATAACATGGTTTATAAATCACGTATGCACATCGGATGATCTGTGTATGTTTGTACCATGATTTTTTTTTTACAAGGCATCTAAATATGTAATATACCGAAATAAACTCTAGTATTCTATTTATGTTAACATATCTATTCCGCAATTTCCGGTATACAGTATGTTTAACCCTTACCCTCATACGACAATTCTGCAGCAGACGACTTTGAACGTATTTTGCCAAAGCATAGAAAATCTCCATAGTTGAATGGATAACCTATGACAAAAAGTGGAAAACATTGTGACAAAAGGAGAAATTGCACGTTTTGTGCAATTTCTACTTTTGTCACTATGTTTTCAAAAAGCCGTCTGCTGCAGAGGCGTCAGAAAGCGTCTATATGAGGGAAAGGGTTACAGATTTACCACCATTACAATGGCTACACATGTTTGAATACTTGTAAAAGGGATTATATATTTTCAAATCCGGATGTTTCAACGTGAAAATATAGCGGTACAATGTGAAATATATCTGTACATTGTGAAATATTGACTTAATATATGGGCCGCTCCATAAGAAAACCGGTGATAGTGACATAGCATAAGAAATGACGTAATCATCACTCAAAGTTTGACGTCATTTGTGTGTGAGTGACATTGAAGTAAAATGACATGTTTACACAGAGTTTGATTTGGTTTATAAACATCATGTTCATCGAGGGATGAAATGAAGAGCGATATATAATAATACTGTTACTGCCGGTTAATCTGCCCAATTTATTAGAAGACTTTATTATTAATTCAAAACATCCAACAAACACGAGCGTGTAAGATTAGTAAACAGATATATTTGTCTATCAATATGTTTAACTATTTAGTGTGTGAATATTCCCCCTTTCAATGATCCATTTATGTTTAAGAATTAAAAATATGTTTCTGAGGTTGTCTTGAAATGGTTTTTACCATTGACACATACGCATTTTCGTTCTTTTTTTTTTTTGGTTTGATCATGTGAAATTTGTGTGTATATAATACCTATTCATTGCCATCAACTATCAATTTAAATACATACTGAATATATTTTAACGCTGCTATGGTGTTATACATGACTGTATGAAAAAAGTTTATCTGCATCTGCGAAAAGTAAATATAATATATAGCCCTCAATAAGGTGTTGAACTTAAAGTCATAGAAAAACAAAAGTCTATGAAATAAAACCGCGTGAATCGGATGAAATTGCAGATACAAAACATATTGTTTTGTGTCATTATTATTCAATAATAGATGTATAACTGAGCGTTGCTTAACGAAAACAAACCTTCATGCATTTGCGAGGGTTAAAGAAACAGATCAGCGTGCAAATCCATACAATTTAATCCGCATCTAGGTGTATATGTAGAACCCTTTGTTATACTTCTGACAAACAGTATACACCTGGCTCATGTGTGATGTATGTGCGGGTATATCTTAATATACACTTGTCGAAAACATCATAGACAGTAGAAAACAGCTCAATCTATTATGTACACAACATACCGACTCCAGATAAACGGTGCTATTAGTACTATATTGCGTTAATGCTTTAATACGTGATTTGTAAAAAATATTGATCATGAAATAATTTCTCAACCGGTGTTGCACTTGCAGGAGGCTGACCTGGAAATATGTTTGTTCCATTCTACATGTACTACATCAATCTGCATTTATAATAGAAGATATATAATATGTATAATCTGTTTAAGAGGCGGGTTTCATTCGTGAAAGCCATAAACAATCGGGTTTCAATTTTCATAGACTTACATACATGTACATGGATTATGTATAAATGAAAAATACATACGGTACAATACATTACAAGCCAATTTATCACATTTTCATTTTCGTTTTTCAATTATTTGACCAGATAAAAAACAAACGTTCGTGGCATATTGAACCAGTGTAGATCTAGATCAATCCGCGTATCTCAGTATGATCTTAACTTCAACCATTGGAGATATAGTTATCAATGCTTTCGAGAAGTTTACGTTTGAATCCAATTACACGATTGCATAGACCAGTCTTTTCTCAGATTGAGATCATGGAGAAATGGATCTTATATCAAAATGGTTTGTATAAGATGGCAAGAAGAATCCTGGAATAACTGTTTATGTTGTAATCTAATGAATTCATAAAGCAACAATGATTCTAAATATTGTTTAAACCATGGAGAAAACGCAGTTTGATGAAAGCTAGGATCTTGACCAGTTGTTTGGTTTATGATGTATCCTGTGATTCAGGTTTGATAATTGCACTTTCAACGATACTTCTGTTTATACGGTGATAACATGTAGATTTTACTATGAGGTTTTTCTAGCAATATTCAACCCATTATTCATTCTAGGCAACTGACTGTCTGTAAATGTAAAGGGTATTTATTTCTTTCCAATACAATGTAAAGCCGCCTTGCAGCGGTGGTGTACACTTTTACATGATGCCAACATGATGAAAGATCTGCCTGGTGGTTGTTATTTATTCTGCATCCAAATCAAGATGTTACATGGTACATGACATAAGACATGATGTAGAGTTATGCTATATTATATATATATGGTTATATCATCTTCATGAATTTGTGACAAATGAAATCCTGATAAGCGTATGCATTTGTTCAGTCTGGTCAAGGTCGCCCTTGTCGAAGCAGTTTTACATTCTTCCTGAGAGTAAGTTTGAAAGAAATTTTAAAAGCCAACTTAAGTATGAAATATAAATGAAATCGGTATTGATTGAAAATCTCTATTGGTTGGTTTGGTATTGCATGATACATCGACTTGTGTTGTCCCAGCTGTCACGAATGCAGAATATTGCAGATATGAGTATTTTAATTGACAAAAACATGTTGTTATCGATTTATACCAGCTGTCATGAATGCAGAATAATGCAGATCTGAATGTTTTATTTGACAAAACCACACCTGAACATGTTGTTATCTATTTATCCCAACTGCCATGTCTTCCTCCACTAATGAACCAAGTGTTGTTTGATTATAACAAATTAAAGCAGAATGTTGCGTATCTGAATTTAAATAAGAGAAAATGGTAACAATTATCATCATTTGTTAAATTAAATTTACTTATATAACTAGGCCTACTCTGATTGTGATGCAAGTTTGTTGTTGTTATTTGTTAAATGTCATTCAACACTATAGTTATACAACACAGACAGACCGGAGCTTTCGTAGTACTATCCAAACAACCAAGAGTACTAAAGAGTTGGTTTGACTATTGTCAATTGATAATTGGTAGTGCACCGACATGATCTCGGACACTGATCTCAGATCTTTATGAAGTCGCTATAATCTCAAACCACACAGGTTTGAGGAAATTTGATACATTTGAAATAAGTCCTCGTTAAACGATTACTATAAGAAAAGCCGAATCTAAATATATGCGATTCAATTCCTTCGATATAGTAGATCTAGATTGAATATATTTTCCGGATTTGTTCCCAAGTTTGTAAGCAATCGATGCACCCGACGGCATTCAAATAATCATGTTGATACGTATAATTATTGTTCGCGCAGCACAGGAAATACCAACACCATGTCATACATGTACTTTTATTTCAGCACGACCCTAACATCTCGTTCAAAACGCCGTGATTTAAAGTGCACTACCATTCCATGTAGTACTGTTTTACAGGTGAAGTTATACGCTGCATGACTTAAAATGTACTCGAACCATTTTGATACAATTAAGGATAACTTTGCTGTAAATGACGTAAATGTTTGAGCGTCGAACATAAATCATGAAAATGACGTCGACGTCATTTCAGCAATTAGTAACACACGTCTATTATTGACGTCCATTACGGCGTCAATATGTGTCATACGAAGTCCACATATATATCATGCAAAACTAGACAGGTTGGACTATATGAACATGTAAAAATCCCAAAATCGAAAATGCTGTCACTATCACCGGTTTTCCCATGGAGTGGCCCATATGTTTTTACACGGCACTTGCTCACTTAGTTAATTTTGAAGTTCTTCAAAATTAACTATCTTTATAAATACTACTGATTTAGAACGAAATCAGTATTTGTTGTTTGAACGGTTTGATCACAACACGGGAGATAACTCCTCCCGGTTCCCTCTAGCAGATGTATACTGACGCATCCACAGCAGACGATCTATGAACATATTCTGAACAAGAAATATCTTCAACATCCAGCTTCAATTTCTATAAATAGATTATAAGTTTCAATTGACGATAAATATCTGAAAACTGATCATGTTTCAAAAATAATTAATATTTTGCTCTTAATTATTATATTTCTTATTGAAACAATTAAAAGTTAGTATGCAGAACATTTCATTTTAAAACTTCATCTTATTAGTGCCTCTCGTAGGATCGCCAACTTAACTATGAAAATATCAAAACGTTTCATTTCCTTTATTTCTTTTGACATTAATCATTAAATACAACATTAGATTGGTTTACATTCTAGATCATTTGTTTAACATCTAGTACAACACTGAGGTTAAACAGCTATCGCCGAAAAACAAAAAGAGAAATTGCTCATAAGGATCAATTTCTGCTTTTTTGCCACAATCATGAGTTCAACTCTTTTCAATAGCAATACCAATTGTATATATATTTCCTTATTTTTGCATACACATTGTCAAATTCGTCTGCTGTGGAAGTGTTGTAGGTTTCAAATTGTTAAATCAATGGAATAACGCACCATTGCACACCTATAGACAGTAATGTTTAGTCTGATCACGCTATATTGACGTAACGGTAATATGGAAAAGGCATAGCCTCAAAACGAGCACAAAACAGAACAGAACAAGATATTACATAATACTATTAAACAGAAGAAACATATCAAAAACCTTTCAATTATTTTTACAAATCAGAACAGTTACATTTTATCAAAGAGCTCTTTAATCTTTATGACCAGGGCCTTTTGTATAATCCATGCTCAATCCTGAAGGATATTTGTAGTAAGTCACAAAATAAGCTCTCTGGGTCACTAAAACAGAAAGGAGTTGCTCTGAATCTAAACAACTTATTGTTTCATCTAAAGCGATCCAAACATCCACCTTTATCACTCTAAAGACTTACCTGCTAGACTGTCAGATGACAGATACAATGTAATCTGCAGTATCTAGAATATAGTTCCAACGTTTTACATTGAAGTTTTAAAACCAGCACAAATTGAGACATGACTAGAGGGGACTATATAAAAAAGTTCCAACTCTGATCATATTCCGGGTCGTGAAAGTTCATGGTGTTGGCAAGTCTTTTCTTCACTGATCATCCTTCAGATCCCGGATGTGGTCGGATGGATGTCTCCTCTAAATTGTCAGATACTCCAAACTCTCAATGTTAAACTACTGTTTTAGTTATTATAAGATGAAATGGAATGTTTAATTTTTACACAAATAATATAATTATATATTGCACTTGTTAATTGATTGTTGGGATGGGTCCACTGGGACATGTCTGTTTTGAACAAGATACTTGTCTTAGTGGAAGCATCTCTACAATGGTCAAATCACTGTTGTTTACAATTTTAAGCCATGGGAAAATCACATTCCAAAGTGATGACATCATCATATCTATTTCCCTCATAGCGTTTTACTAACAACTCTATTTTTGGTCTAATAAATCATAGAATACAAATTAATTTAGTTGTTGACCCGATATGACCCAAATTCGAACTTGACCTAGATATCACTAAGTCAAATTTTCTGACATAGTTTCAACATGCTCAAGCCAAAATGTGGCTTCCAGAGTGTTAACAAGATTTTCTTAAATTTGGCCTAGTAACCTAGTTTTTGACCAGACATGACCTATATTCGAACTTGGCCTAGATATCATCAAGACAAACTTTCTGATAAAGTTTCAACATGCTAAAATTTAAAATGTGGCTTCCAGAGTGTTAACAAGATTTTTCTTGAATTTGGCCTAGTGACCTAGTTTTTGACCGGACATGACCCAAATTCAAACTTGACCTAGATATCATCAAGACAAACTTTCTAACAAAGTTTCAACATGCTCAAATCAAAAATGTGGCTTCTAGAGTGTTAACAAGATTTTCCTTCAATTTGGCCAAGTGACCTAGTTTTTGACCCGACATGACCTATATTCGAACTTGGCCTATATATTACTAAGACAAATATTCTGACAAAGTTTCAACATGCTCAAGTCAAAAATGTGGCTTCAAGAGTGTTAACAAGATTTTCCTTCAATTTGGCCTAGTGACCTAGTTTTTGACCCGACATAACCTATATTCAAACTTGGCCTAGATATCACTAAGACAAACATTCTGACAAAGTTTCAACATGCTCAAGCTAAAAATGCAGCTTCAAGAGTGTTAACAAGATTTTCCTTAAATTGGGCCTAGTGACCTAGTTTTTGACCTGACATGACCCAGTTTCGAACTTGGCCTAGATTTGATTGAGATATATGTTCTGATAAACTTTCATGAAGATTGTATGCAAAATCTTGCCTCTAGAGTGTTAACAAGCAAATGTTGACGACGGACGACGAACGACGAACGACGGACAAAAGGCGATCACAAAAACTCACCTTGAGCACTTTGTGCTCTGGTGAGCTAAACACAAGGTCACTCGGAAACATTTGAGAACAATCTTGTAAACACTCTTGACCTCAATGTTTGCTTCAGTATTTTGAAACTTTGTCAGAATGTTTGTCCTGAGGATAGCTAGGCCAAGTTCAAATATGTGTCATTTCGGATCAAACATAAGGTCATTAGAACATATTTAAGGAAAATGTTGTTAACACTGAAAGCTTTTCATTTAATGTTAGCATGTTGAAACTTTGACAGATGGTTGTTTTGAACATTGCTATAAACCTGTCTGAAACTATGTCACAAGGCCAAATTGAAGGATATCTTGTTAAGACTATTAATATGTTTGACTTTACTGTATTATATATATATGTGATTGCTTATGTGATGAAGTGAATGTTTAAATGTTTGATGATTTGACTTTACACCAAAAGATAAAGTAGGGATAGTTTACAATAACGGTCCCAGTTCCGACAGCTTGTAACATATTCCTTAATCATGGTAGTCATATACCTACAGCTTAGACCCATTATAGGCGCTGTGCTCGTGACGAGGCTTTGTTTTTTTCATATTACTTTAAACATTCCACCAAACTATTCTATTTCAGGCCTGTATCTAACTTCTTTTGTTCAGATGGTTGTTTTGAACATTGCTATAAACCTGTCTGAAACTATGTCACAAGGCCAAATTGAAGGATATCTTGTTAAGACTATTAATATGTTTGACTTTACTGTATTATATATGTGATTGCTTATGTGATGAAGTGAATGTTTAAATGTTTGATGATTTGACTTTACACCAAAAGATAAAGTAGGGATAGTTTACAATAACGGTCCCAGTTCCGACAGCTTGTAACATATTCCTTAATCATGGTAGTCATATACCTACAGCTTAGACCCATTATAGGCGCTGTGCTCGTGACGAGGCTTTGTTTTTTTCATATTACTTTAAACATTCCACCAAACTATTCTATTTCAGGCCTGTATCTAACTTCTTTTGTTCAGATGGTATCAATTTCAGTTTTAGTACAGTGAACATTGTTGAATATGATACTTTATTTCAAACATGAGTGTTTTAACCCTTTCCCTCATGTAGACGCTTTCTGATGCCTTTGAAGCAGACGACTTTTGAATGAGTAATTTTTCCATTTGTCACAATAATTTCACCTCTCTTCAATAATCATGCTATCATTTATACAGATTTTCTATATTTTGGATATGATAATTTGATAAAAGTCGTCAGCTGCAGATTTGTTGTATGTGGGGAAGGCTTAAGGGAAAAATATATTTTGTCAGCAAATATGCCAGTTATGATCCCAAGGCGACACATTGTCTGGTTTCAACCCCCACATGCTAATATCACATGATCTATCCATTGTGAATGTTAAATGAAATGATCCACTTTATCCGCCTGGTGTCAGTGATATGATATGTTTTAGTCAGCATTTAATTTATTCACTGTCCATTGCTCAAAACCCTGAAAATGTGAAAAATGACTAAAAACGGTTATAGACCTTTCTCTAATGCAGACGTACATTTTGACTCATCTCCAGCAGACAACATTTGAATAATTGTTACAAAGGGAGGAATTGCTCATTATGATTAATTTCACTTTTCGCCACAATGTTTTCAACTCAATGAATTCAATAATTATACTTTCATTTCTAGAGAATTTCCATGGCTATCAGTTTTTAACGTAATAGTTAACCCTCTTACAACAATTCTGCAGCAGACGACTTTGAACATATTTGTCAAAAAATAGAAAATCTCTATAATTGAATGGATTACCTATAACTAAAAGTGGAAATATTGTGGCAAAAGGAGAAATTGCTTGTTTTGAGCAATTTCTTCTTTTGTCACTATGTATTCAAAAAGTCGTTTACTGCAGAGGCGTCAGAAAGCGTCTAATTGAAGGAAAGGGTTAAAGAAATATATGAAGCAAAGAACCTGCGGGAACTGGTTGCATGATGTTGCATAACAAGGTCAGTTTGGTCTATCTGAGAACGAACATGTAATCCTTTTATTTTTTTTACCTGACATGACCCATATTCCAACATGGACTAGATATCATCAAGACAGCATTCTGACGTTTCAACTTGCTCAAAGTAAAAATGCGGCCTCCGGAGTTTGAACCATATTTTCCTTTATTGACCTAGTTTCTGATCCAATATGACCCATATTCGAACTTGACCTAGATATAATTCAGACAAACATTCTGACCAAATTTTAAGCTGCTGAAGCAAAAAATGTGGTATCCAAAGTGTTACAAGATTTTCCTTCAATTTGATCTAGTGACCTAGTTTTTGACCCATTATGACCCATATTCAAACTTGGACTACATATCATCAAGAAAAACATTCTGATAAAGTTTCATCATGCTGAAATTTAAAATGCGGCATCCAAAGTGTTAACAAGATTTTCCTTCAATTTGACCTAGTGACCTAGTTTTTGACCCTGCTGACCCATATTCGAACTTGGCCTAGATATCATTCGGCTCAACATTCTGAACAAATTTTAAGCTGCTGAAGCAAAATATGTGGCTTCTACAGCGTTAACAAGATTTTCCCTCGATTTGGCCTAGTGACCTAGTTTTTAACCCGGCATGACCCAAATTCGAACTTGGCCTAGATATCATTCAGCTCAACATTCTGAACAAATTTCAAGTTGCTGAAGCAAAAAATGCGGCATCCAAAGCGTTAACAAGATTTTCCTTCAATTTGACCTAGTGACCTAGTTTTTGACCCGGCATAATCCATATTCGAACTTGACCTAGATATTTTTAAGACAAACATTCTGTCAAAATTTCAAATTGCTTAAGCAAAAATTGCTGCCTCTGAAGTGTTAACAAGATTTTCCTTCAATTTGACCTAGTGACCTACTTTTTGACCCGACGTGACCCATGTTCGAACTTGACCTACATATCATTAAGACAAACATTCTGATAAAGTTTCAACATGCTCAAGTTGAAAATGTGGCCTCCAGAGTGTTAACTAGATTTCCCTTCAATTCGACCTAGTGACCTAGTTTTTGACCTCATATGGCCCAGTTTCGAACTTGTCTAAGATTTTATGGAGATGAACGTTCTGATAAACTTTCATGAAGATTGGATGCAAAATGTAGCCTGTAGAGTGTTAACAAGCTCAAATGTTGACGACGCACGATGCACGACGGACGAACGCCGGACAAAATGTGATCCCAATAGCTCACCTTGCACTTCGTGCAAGGTGAGCTAAAAACAATTGAACCCATATTCAATACAGAAGCAAATATGCACTACCTTGTATATTTATAAACATGTGGATTACTTTGATAACTGAAATAACCTATTTTGGTTGCTTCAGTCATTATCCATGTTTGGAAAACACAATTCGTTAACTTCAATTTTCAGAGCTCAAGAAATGGCATATTTTGCATGTTATTAAAGCCTTATTTCACATCCTAATGCTAATGTTACAGCTAAATTACTCAAAAGAATCATCAGAGTGAGACCAATCTTTGAGTAGTTACTGTACCCATAAACATAGGATTAAATGAGTGCTAACTGAGATATTGTGGAAGCAATTAAGACCTGCTTACTCTTCCTTACATAGTTCTTTGGCTGTTGCAGTCAATGTTGTATGCAGGGCTAAACTCAGGCAATAAAAGAAGAAATTTCCATAACAATGCTGAATGGGAACATCCTTAACTGGATATAAAGTCAATACATTGTGGAGTTATAAAAAAAACCATTGAATTGGATATGGTGAGGCATGCTTGGAACTAATTAGTGTTATGTAAGTGAACAAACATAATACAAAGAAACGCAAAAACTGACACTTAATCGGTAAGATTGTAGATCAGGCAGGCCAAATGTCAAAGTTCTTGTCACCATTTCATTTTCAATGTATGGAGAAAGCAGATAAACCAGCCAGCTGTGACGTTTGAGTAGTAGTGTAACCAAACAATGTCAGGGCGAAAAACTAACAAGACCTAATGACAGGATGTCTTTTTATTATCGTAAAAAGCTGAATTAAAAAAAACCATAAAATTCACTACTTGTTGGATTGACTTGTCATTGGTTCAAACCTGTGCAACTTGGATTGGATATATAAGTGAATTGACGCTGACACAGATCTGTCAATGCATTTCCATCGATGGACCCTGTAATGTTCTTCCGGCTCATTTAAGCATTCATCACCGAGGTATTCCGAATGAGGTGACACATAACACTTGCTTTCGGGATATTCGGATTTTGGCCAGGGGTCAAAAATAGAAATAATAACAAATAGTAAGTTTTGGGTACATTTTCGGGTAAATGGTTGATTTTGATGTTTATAAATGTGAAAATTGAGCTCTAAGCATGGGATTGAATTTTTCAGTTGAACCCACTTCTCCTTCCGGTTTGACAACACTGGTTGCAGAGCTAGGCGTGAATTTAGAGGTAAATTTGAATACCAGCTTTCGCGTTCAAAATTGCTTGAAAAGGAGCTGGAAACGTGGTATTTCTGACTGCATCCACAGCTTGCCTATCGTTTTGAGAGTCTTAGCAGCCTTTCAATTTTACCCTTATCCCCTGCGTTTTTGTTGGGTGATTTTTGGAATAAAGGGTCAAATTGATCTTTCTGTCCTACTTTTTTCACCCTGTTTCAGACCACTTTTGTGGCCACTTCTTTCCATAATATGGACTGAGAGTGTGACTTCCAGTCCGTTTCTTATAATTCTGGCACTCCTTGATACAGGCAAACCCTTTTTATCGAACCAGTATGGAAATTATGAGAAATATTGAGAGAATAAAAGTTGGGGTTTCCGAGGAAACAGAAAATCAGCTTTCAACTGTGTTATGCCACCTTATAGGTCAACTGACATGAAACTTGTGTCAACAGTAATCCATAAAATGCCCTTTTTAGAGCATTTCCATCAATTTCTATGAAGAAAATGAACATAAGACTGCATTTGACTGCTTTTTCTCTGGTCAAATGTTTGATCAAAATAAGGGAGGTAATTCAATAACAAAGAAAATTGCTATGTTTGAAATGTAAATGTTTCAATTTTCCTGCTATTTTGGCATTCAGACAGGGTAAAATTGCAGTTTCATTGTGGAAATTAGTTAATTCCATCACATGTATGCTTAGATTTGTCATTTCAGGCATTGTTGCATTAAATCCACTCTTGTTTGCCCAATCTCTTCATTCAGTCTCTGAAATGTGCAGTTTAGAGGCGCAAATGTGTTGAAGTAGTGCGATTGACAAGACTGCAGTCTGCGACAAATGCTAACTTTTCACCGGTTTGATCGACAAATCTGACCATACATGTGCATTCGGTTTTTCATGTATCCTTTGGCTTTTCAGCGGGTTTTTTGATGGACTTTGTTATTGCGTTGAAATTAGTCGAATTCAGGCTTGTCTGAATACATATTTTTCATAATAGCTATGATGGTTGTGTTTTTAATGCTTATATTCTTTCTAATGATTAGAAATATATCCTTAAACTATATAGCCAATTTTCAAAGGTGATTTATGCTCCTGTTTTTGTAGTAGCAGTTCTGTGAACAGTTAGAATAAAGGATTTTCACTCAATCTGACACAAAAATTGACAAGGTATGTGCAAAAGAGCTGACTTTATTGTTAAAATTTGTCTTTCAGACTGCTAGTATAGCACATAAGGAAAGTAACACAGCATTATTGACCACAATTCCATTTGAAAATAAGACCAGTCCAACCAGGAGCAGTTCTGGCCATTTTTACCCTTTTTGATTGCGAGCATTATTTTGCAGAAATTTAGGGTGAAATGTGCTAGTTTGAGAAGGGTTTTAAATCAGTACCAGAAGAGTTGTGGGTCTTTCAGCCCAAGGAAAATTGTTGAAATGAGTTGTTATCAGATTCTGTTATTGATATAATAGGTTTTGGCCCTATTAGACGGGAGATTATTTTTCCTTAAGGTGACACATAACACTTGCTTTCGGGATATTCGGATTTTGGCCAGGGTCAAAAATAGAAATAATAACAAATAGTAAGTTTTGGGTACATTTTTGGGTAAATGGTTGATTTTGATGTTTATAAATGTGAAAATTGAGCTCTAAGCATGGGATTGAATTTTTCAGTTGAACCCACTTCTCCTTCCGGTTTGACAACACTGGTTGCAGAGCTAGGCATGAATTTAGAGGTAAATTTGAATACCAGCTTTCGCGTTCAAAATTGCTTGAAAAGGAGCTGGAAACGTGGTATTTCTGACTGCATCCACAGATTGCCTATCGTTTTGAGAGTCTTAGCAGCCTTTCAATTTTACCCTTATCCCCTGCGTTTTTGTTGGGTGATATTTGGAATAAAGGGTCAAATTGATCTTTCTGTCCTACTTTTTTCACCCTGTTTCAGACCACTTTTGTGGCCACTTCTTTCCATAATATGGACTGAGAGTGTGACTTCCAGTCAGTTTCTTATAATTCTGGCACTCCTTGATACAGGCAAACCCTTTTTATCGAACCAGTATGGAAATTATGAGAAATATTGAGAGAATAAAAGTTGGGGTTTCCGAGGAAACAGAAAATCAGCTTTCAACTGTGTTATGCCACCTTAAGGTTGACACAGTGGGATAAAAAATGAGAAAGGAAAATAAGCTTAACGAAGATTCAAAGTTGAGTAATTAAAAAAAAAAATGGTTCATATTTAAATCAAGGATAATTTCAAATTAATTGGTTTAAACTATATAAAACGTTTAATTGCTTCAGTTTTTTGGTTTTCAATATGTTACGACCTATTGCCCCTTCTAAAAAAATTTTTTTTTTTTTTTGTGTGTTGCCTTTATGGAAACTGCAAAGTGCCA
The DNA here is from genome assembly GCA_031761405.1 of Serripes groenlandicus. Taxonomy (NCBI): domain Eukaryota; kingdom Metazoa; phylum Mollusca; class Bivalvia; order Cardiida; family Cardiidae; genus Serripes; species Serripes groenlandicus. The sequence goes on from JASEVX010000026.1 coordinate 928,795, forward strand.
AAATAATGACGTCACGAAAATAGGATAACAATTTCGGCTTCGGACTTGTTGAACACATGTGTATTCAAGATTTTTTTTTGTGTGAATTATTTGTTTTCAAAGGAATTTTTGCCCAAAACTTAGAGGAAATAAATAAATCTTTCAGATAAGACATGAAAATTCGTATCATTCACTAAGCCTTATGCATATTTTGTCTTTGAAGCCTTACACTCACGAATTATGGATGCTCGGGGATACATAATTAAATAACAATTACACATGTAATCAATGTGATGTAAAATTACATCATATATGAACAGAGAATATCATCAGTGGTTTAAATTAAATTTACTTATCAGAAAAGCAGATAAATAAAAGACGACATACACTGTAGACAACTTCACATATGACTATGAGTGCGATACACATTTGGAACGCAATCCCAGTTTCATTTTAGGCAACAAAAAGCAATGAACATGTCTGACATAATAAGAATGTTGCAAGGTGCTTAATTACTATATACTATAGTACTATACTATATGTATAATTGCGATTGTGAGGTTGCAGCCCAAACTTGCCCTATGGCCCAGCAAAACACTCCTAATCTGCACAATTTGGTTTGGTTTGGTTTCAAACAAATAGTCACTCTAACCAGAGACATATAAACATGTGTGTTTATATGTCTCTGCTCTAACCAGAACCTTGTAAAATGTTAACAAGATCTAACGTTTCGCCCCAATATGGTTTTGTGACAAGTAGACATATGAAAGTAATATAAAAGACCTGTGACAAACTTATCTCCTAGAACGAAAAGAACATTCTCAATTTTCCCTGTCACTTGTTTCATAAAGGCCATTGAAATCATTTAGCAGCCGCCCACCTGCTTCCTTTAATCATCACGCCATTTGCATACAAATAGTTTGTGAAATGTGGGCCGTGACAGGTTTGCTGACAGGTTTGCGCAAGCCACTTTTCGCATGCATGACTTTTCGTAAAATCGCTGTTGCCATCAAATGTTTATGCAGTGCTAAACTCAGGCAATGAAAAATCGATGAAAAATGCAATTTCCGTCACTGGGAACATCCGCGACTAAATACAAAACATCTAGAATTCTTACATATTATAATGTTTGTAAATGAACAAATGTGATGTTTGTTTGCAAAAATGCACTCAATATTAAAGAAAAACGCTATAATTGACACTTACTTGGATAAACGTGTAGATCCGGCGGGCGAAATCTAGTAACCTATTCGCTTTCAATGTATCGAAAATGCAGGAAAACAGCCAGTGACTGTGCTTGATTATGTATTCTGGGCATAATCTTGCATGTTTTAAATTGTTGTTATCCCTAAATGTGTAAATAATTTATTATTTGAGATGCATATTAGACAAACCAAGGAACAAACTAAATAATCTAGGAGTTAATGATGACTTTTCCGCGCTAGATTATCGCGCATCTGTACTGAAGTTCTCTCATAGCAACAAAGGAACATTCTTATTTTACCGGTCACTTTTTTCATAAAATAAACATGATTGCACTTGATTCTGTTGTCAACATTTTGTATTTCAAGTGGAATTACGTTTTATTCAGACACTGGACTATAATGTTAAGCCTTTGTGGCTTTATATTGTTATACAATGACATTCACAACATTTCGAGTTGCACTGAAGACAGTTCATTGACAACAAAGCCCTCGTCGCTGCGGACTACTTAGATAAACAATAAATGTTCTTGTTTAATTTATCTACGCCAATCATTTATAAGAAATGTCATAAAAATATGAGATGATGAATAACCATAACACTTTTACGAATGCATCAACAAAAATATTTCAATTTTCGAATTATATCCAATCAGAGCGTGGGCTGCGAACCTGAAAGTCGCCCATGAAATGACATCCGGAAAAAAGGCCATACTGATTTAAATTTACCATTGAATTCTGATATATATCTTGATCTTGACTAAAGATGTTATCTAATAACTCGCTAAAGCGAGGCCGATTGCTCCGCAATCGGCCTCGCTGTGCTCGTTATAATTAACTCTTTCCCTGATACGACAATTCTGCAGCAGACGACTTTGAACATATTTTGTCAACGTGCTCGTTTAATTTGAGCAATTTCTTCTTTTCGCACTATGTTTTCAAAAAGCCGTCTTCTGCAGATGCGTCAGAAAGCGTCTATATGAGGGAAAGGGTTAAGCTGTATTCCACATGCATTGACGCCATTACCTTTCTGGGTTCCTGTAATGGGTAACGTGGTCACTCCTTACTTATTTATAGAGGTACATGCGTATAGTCATCATCGATACCCAGGCTATTCATAAAATATATGATATTATATATGTTATGAATAGCCTGGGTACCGAGGATGGAGTATAGTAGGATATAGGAAACAGCTGAAATATTTCTTTTGCAATTATTCTAACTGTTACTCGACACTATTTAAATAATTGATAGGGGCGTGCTTGCATTCGATTTTTCAAGTTAAGTTTCAACCTTATTATTTATTCCACATCGATTTTAACGCATATATGCAGCATATAATAGACGACTATTGTCACAATCTTTGCAACTTTTTGAGATGATTTTACTCACATATACAGATTTTTTCCTTATGTTTGCCTAGATGTTTCCTAAAATCGTCTGCTGCAGATGTGTTGTATTTGGGAAGAGAACATTTTATTTCGTTAAAATCATTGCACTTAATTGCTAGACCGCCTCGATGGCGTATGTTTTTGGAACCTCCGCCTCGGGTGCGGCATGTCGCGGGTTCGATTCCCGGTCAGGTTATACAACCAACGACTTTCCTCCTTGCCGCTCAGGAATTTTGGGTTAGCATAACGACTGAATCGCTTGTGTCAGGATAGATGGAATTATAGTACCGGTAACTTACTTAGGAAACGCCGTAATATAACTGAACTATTGTTGAAATCGGGCGTAAAACCTCATTTAAACAAACAGGTTTTTATTTTTGTTCTCCTCAGTGATGCCGATACTTAGATTGGTTATTTTGTTCTTAATGCAATACTATTGCCATGGTTACAACTGGACACGGATCAATTTACCGGACAGTCACGTGCCGTTTTTCTTCCGAAATCATCCAGATATCAAGACAGATTGCTACGCAGACAATAGCTGTCCTTTTAAGGTAATTATGATGCATTGATATAATTCCAATCATGTGATTAAAGGCAACACAAATCATGTGCTTAAAGGCCATATCACTTCATGTGATTAAACGCAACACAAATCATGTGATTTTAGGCTACACAACTTCATGTGTTTTAAGGCTACACCAATCATGTAATTAAAGGGTACAACATTTCATTTAAGTAATGACTACTTCGAGCATGTTATTAGAGGCTACACCATTTCATGAGATTAAAGGCTACACTAAGCATGTGATGAAAGGCTACACGAATCATAGGTTTAAGGGCTACAACAATTATGTAAATTAATTCAATCCTTGAAAATTTGATTATGTATTGAATTGTATATTGAAAATTACTGAATAAAATATTGTTTAAACTAATCATGTAATTAAAAGCTACACAACTTCATGTGTTTTAAGGCTACACCATTTCGCGTGATTAAATGTTACACCATTTCATGAGCTTAAAGTTTACAACAGGCCGTATGGCTAACGGCTACACGAATCATGTGATTAGAGGCTACACCCTTTCATATGATTAAAGGCTACACTCATCATGTGATAAAAGGTTACATCTTTGTATGTGATTAAATGCTACACCATTTCATGGGTTCAAAGACTACACCATTTCATGGGTTCAAAGACTACATCATTTCATGGGATCAAAGACTACATCATTTCATGAGATTAAAGGCTAGACCAGTTCATGAGATTAAAGGCTAGACAATTTCATGAGATTAAAGGCTACACTATATCATGAGATTAAGACTACACCAACTCATGTTATTTAAAGGCTAGACCATCCAATGGTATCTCAGTTGGAACTCATAAGTGTTCATAATCCAAAACTTACATCTTAACCGTTTCACTGCCATGGAGGATTTTGCAACCAAGGCATATTCAGGCGAGTCAGCTCTTAATGAGCTGCCACTCCTGTAATCTGCATTGTTTGCCACTTAGACATGAAATGTATCCAAATTTCCTGTTGGACGAAAACTGCTGGAGTTATCCAACTGTTAACATGACAAGAGTCAACTTTATGAATGTCGGCAGTGAACGGGTTAATACTGAACGGGTTAATAACCGAATCGAACAAAATCTTCATTTGATCGTCGCTCTGTAAAAAACGTCCATAATGCATTTGCGACCAGTGGGAACAGGGCGACCAGAACAGATCGAGATCAGACAGCACATCTGCAAAGCAGTACGCTTTCGAATCCTTACAATTGATGCGCTCGCAGGGTTATTATTTTCAAAACGTCTAAGAATTACATAAAAGTTGTTTTCCTGAACTTGTGGAATTATAAACAAGATGTAGATAGTTCAATGAAATGGTGAAGCATAGTCGTAAAGACTGATATATGTACACTTATAATTATATGTGTATGCTTTTACAAGAGTAATTACATATATCGTACGTGTTGTGTTTGTATATAAACTGTTATCATACTTTGCTTGTTCAGATGGTTGCATGAGTATATGTCTTTATTGTGTATTATATATATCTTTTCCAGCTTTGCTCGTTTTTTAAGTGCTCTATAATGGGGAATTCCTGTACATTGTCACTCCTGTACATAAGGCTGTCACATACATATGTCTGATAAGCCGGTGGCATCCTTCTTACAATTATTCTTGAATCCGTCTAATAATTCATTTTTCCGACAATGTTTTCATTTAAACAGTTTGTTTTGCTACATATGTGTCAGAAGTCATTTATACCAAGTAAAGGATTAAATATCATATTTGAGGGCCTATACCGGGCCATTGATAGGATCCAAATGTCACCCGTGTAATCAGCAGGTTTTTACATAATTAATACAAATCTCATTAAGTATTTAGCTCGCGTGAATGAACGTCTTATCTGTAATAGCCCCGTAACTTAAGTAACACTTCGTCCAGAACACTTTACCACGTCAGACCACGTCTAGTGTCGCTGCAGCAGATGAATTGTGATAATGTGGTCATGAAGAAACTTTCTTCCCAATTTGTCTTACCTGTTTCATAATTGTAATTAGCCAAATTTGCCTTCATGCTTTACATCCTAGGTTTCAATCTTTAGCGTTTTAGCCCTTTCCCTCATATAGACGCTTTCTGACGCCTCTGCAGCAGACGGCTTTTTGAAAACATAGTGACAAAAGAAGAAATTGCTCAAAACGAGCAATTTCTCCTTTTGCCACAATGTTTTCTACTTTTCGTCATAGGTTATCCATTCAATTAAAGAGATTGTCTATGTTTTGACAAAATATGTTCAAAGTCGTCTGCTGCAGAATTGTCGTATTAGGGAAAGGGTTAATAAGAAACATGGACACTTAGCTTTAGCACAGTTGAAGATATTGCTTGAAAATGAGAAATTAGTCGCCCTGAGTAGGTACTATTTTGCGGGTACTCTTTTCTTTTTTTAAACAGGCTGCGTTGGAATTGGACAACTGTTGGGGATACGAAGAGAAGTGTCCGAGTGACCAGCGATTGACCAGTCCGAAATGTCAGGCCAATGACCCAACGTCTAGATTGTAAGGGTTTTGCTAGGTCATATAATAATTATAATAATAATAATAATAAAATCTTTATTTAATGAAGGTAAAATATTAACACCGTTCAGATTGGTGGATACTAATAAGTTTAATATGTGCTTTTCTATTTTGGTACTATTTTGAGAATATTGTATGGACTAAACGTGTGTTGGATCTCCAAGACGATTTGGAGGTTATGTTTAATTTATGTGGCATTTAAACCTAAACCTATCTACCTTAGGGCTGTTCCAGGAAAAAATGTTTATGGGGGGTAGGAACTGCGAGCTTATTTTATTTGGTGGCTGGGGTGGGGGGGGGGGGGGGGGGGGGGGTATTTTTTAATTAAAATTAAAATTAGTGCCCAAAAAATAATTAAAATTTGGTAAGTGGTACCCTAAAACTTGGTGGTTGTTCCTTCCCCCTAAACTTATTTCTGAAACAGCAATTATCTGTTTACAACTCATCTGTTACTAATTAAAATTGACCCTTTATGATACGGCGCCCTGTTCGTCACGCATGACTGAGCTTTCCGCCCTACTGGTGAAGCGTTAAGAACAGTATGGAAACTAGTAGTATAGCTAAATCTGGTGAGAACGTCAGTGAAGCTGAGGCGTATGATAAATAGTTCGAGTATCGAACCGATGCAGACTCAACCGTGAAAACCCCCAAAATAATAGATTTTATACAATAAAGGTCCAACTTCTGCTCCTAGAAATTCTGGTGCGTCTGGCAAACGTTCCGATGTCAATACCCCCCTACCCCGGAATAGAACTTAACTGTTTGCGGATATGCACATGCTTTCTTTAATCATTAAGTGAGAAAGTTGAACAATTAGAAAAGGGTCTTGACCAAAGATGCCCAAGTTCTTGATAAGCCTGTAAAGTCAAAAAGTGGAAGACAGTGGTACAGAGGTAGAGCGTCGGCCTCTCGTATCAAAGGTCCCTGGTTCGTGTCCCGTGATGATAATTAGAAAAGATGTTGATTTACGTGTGGAATATATTAAAGTGACTACCCGAGATGGCGTACAGATCAAGGACGTTACCTGTTTAATAACACTAGGAGTAGTAATTGCTAAAACGAAATCGCATGATGACAAAAGGAAAGTTATGTCTTGCAAGCCAGTTTTAAAAATCTCATTCTCAGTATATGGCCAGTAATTCTCGTTCCATATTAAATGCTATGAAAAACCACAACTTAACAATGTAAGATTCAAGAGTAGTAAATAGTGGTTCACGTAGAGAACTAAGATATGCGCATACTAGACGATACAATAGTGGTGACATAAATATGTCTTCCGTTCCTAACATATATATATCCAACAACCTCATTTCACACAAACTATGGAACCCGTCCTTGGGAAAAGGTACAAGTTGGCTTCTGCGAACAGTGTAGATCCAGATCAGCCCGTGCATCCACACAGTTTGATCTGGATGTTCACATATAACTTACACAGGCTTATTAGCAGAGTATGTGAACCTGAGAAATGCCAACGTTTTCCTTTTCGCGTGGGCGGGCTCCGATAACTCCTGTATTAAAACTCAGTTACAGAAAAGAAAACATCCAGACGGACAGATTTTGGCGAGAAGGTGACTTCGGGTATATTAAGGGTAAACTCACCGAGCTGACAACACTATGTGAGGGCGAACTAGAGGTAATATACTACGAGCCGTTCTACGAGAAAACCCACATTATGGAATCTGCGTAATGTATCGACCCATATCAGCCTGCGTAGTTCGCGCAGGCTAATCTGGGCCGACACATTCCGTATCAGGGGGATAGAGGTATATCGTAATGATTCCTGACACAGAAAACCCGAATGAGGCAAACAGTGCCTGTCCGGGTTAGCCTGGACGGCATGCTTAGGTTGATCCGGGTCGATACTTTACGCAGAGTCCACAATGTTGGTTTTCTCGTGGGACTCATCTCAATCGAGCTCACTCAAAGTTTATTATAGGAAACCTTAGCGTTACCATTGGTTATCATTGTTTTCTGGACATACACCAGTATCTACCCAAACTAGAAGAGTTCAAAATAAAAACTACAATAACAAGACATTTTTCTATAGCTTCTTATCCAAGAGCAAACATCGTACTCAGTGCAACAGATTATAAACCATCACAATAACACGTGATTTGGACTATCCGGCTAATAAATGCTTCCTGGCATACCCTGCTATATGCTATACAAAGCCTAAAATATCGAAAGAGAAAGACGAGTGTTCGTTATATAATTATGGAAATATTTGATTGTTACATTTTTTGTATTTAGATTGATTTATTCTCTTTATTTCCTTCAACATTTAGTATTAACCAGGTTTTCAACGTAGTTGAAACCTGGTTATTAGAATGACGATGCCGTCGTTCGGGCGGCGTCAAACACACCTTTGCAACTGAATATCTTTAGTTACGGTAGACGTATTGTAACCTAAGTTGGTATGTAGAAAGAGTTCATGGAGACCTTTCATCGGAGTGTGTTTACCCTAAACACACTCCGATGAAAGGTCTCCATGAACTCCCTATGATTAAGGTCAAGGTCGCTGTTACTAAAAATAGAAACATGGTTGAAACCTAATATCTTTAGTTATCGTTGACATATTGTTACCAATGTTTGTATTTATAAAGTCTATGGAGACCTTTCATTGAATTGCCTGTTGGGCCCCTAGGGTTAAGGTCAAGGTCACTGTTACTAAAAGTAGAAACAGGGTTGAAACTGAATACCTGTAGTTACGGTTGACATATTGTAACCAAAGTTTGTATGAAGAAAGAGTTTGTGGAAACTTTTCATGGGACTGCGTTTGGTGCCCCTATGCTCAAGGTCAATGTCAATGTTACTCAACATATAAACACTATTGAAACTGAATATCTGTAGTTACAGTTGACATATTGTAACCAAAATTGGTATATAGAAAGAGGTTATAGAGACCTTTCGTGGGACTGCGTTTGGGGCCCCTAGGGTCTAGGTAAAGGTCGCTATTACTTAAAATAGAAAACACGATTGAAACTAAATTCTTTAGTTACTTTATATTTACATTCTTATGCATGCTTCCTGTCCGCAATGTATACCCCCTTACCAATTTGGTATGCTTCCTGTCCGCTGTGTATACCCCCTTACCAATTTGGTATGTTTCCTGTCCGCTGTGTATACCCCCTAACCAATTTGGTATGTTTCCTGTCCGCTGTGTATACCCCCTAACCAATTTGGTATGTTTCCTGTCCGCTGTGTATACCCCCTAACCAATTTGGTATGTTTCCTGTCCGCTGTGTATACCCCCTAACCAATTTGGTATGTTTCCTGTCCGCTGTGTATACCCCCTAACCAATTTGGTATGTTTCCTGTCCTCTGTGTATACCCCCTAACCAATTTGGTATGTTTCCTGTCCGCTGTGTATACCCCCTAACCAATTTGGTATGTTTCCTGTCCGCTGTGTATACCCCCTAACCAATTTGGTATGTTTCCTGTCCGCTGTGTATACCCCCTAACCCATTTGGTATGTTTCCTGTCCGCTGTGTATACCCCCTAACCCATTTGGTATGTTTCCGGTCCGCTGTGTATACCCCCTAACCAATTTGGTATGTTTCCTGTCCGCTGTGTATACCCCCTAACCAATTTGGTATGTTTCCTGTCCGCTGTGTATACCCCCTAACCAATTTGGTATGTTTTCTGTCCGCTGTGTATACCCCCTAACCAATTTGGTATGTTTCCTGTCCGCTGTGTATACCCCCTAACCAATTTGGTATGTTTCCTGTCCGCTGTGTATACCCCCTAACCAATTTGGTATGTTTCCTGTCCGCTGTGTATACCCCCTAACCAATTTGGTATGTTTCCTGTCCGCTGTGTATACCCCCTAACCCATTTGGTATGTTTCCTGTCCGCTGTGTATACCCCCTAACCAATTTGGTATGTTTCCTGTCCCCTGTGTATACCCCCTAACCAATTTGGTATGTTTCCTGTCCGCTGTGTATACCCCCTAACCAATTTGGTATGTTTCCTGTCCGCTGTGTATACCCCCTAACCAATTTGGTATGTTTCCTGTCCGCTGTGTATACCCCCTAACCAATTTGGTATGTTTCCTGTCCGCTGTGTATACCCCCTAACCAATTTGGTATGTTTCCTGTCCGCTGTGTATAACCCCTAACCAATTTGGTATGTTTCCTGTCCGCTGTGTATACCCCCTAACCAATTTGGTATGTTTCCTGTCCGCTGTGTATACCCCCTAACCAATTTGGTATGTTTCCTGTCCGCTGTGTATACCCCCTAACCAATTTGGTATGTTTCATGTCCGCTGTGTATACCCCCTAACCAATTTGGTATGTTTCCTGTCCGCTGTGTATACCCCCTAACCAATTTGGTATGTTTCCTGTCCGCTGTGTATACCCCCTAACCAATTTGGTATGTTTCCTGTCCACTGTGTATACCCCCTTACCAATTTGGTATGTTTCCTGTCCGCTGTGTATACCCCCTTACCAATTTGGTATGTTTCCTGTCCGCTGTGTATACCCCCTTACCAATTTGGTATGTTTCCTGTCCGCTGTGTATACCCCCTTACCAATTTGGTATGTTTCCTGTCCGCTGTGTATACCCCCTTACCAATTTGGTATGTTTCCTGTCCGCTGTGTATACCCCCTTACCAATTTGGTATGTTTCCTGTCCGCTGTGTATACCCCCTTACCAATTTGGTATGTTTCCTGTCCGCTGTGTATACCCCCTTACCAATTTGGTATGTTTCCTGTCCGCTGTGTATACCCCCTAACCAATTTGGTATGTTTCCTGTCCGTTGTGTATACCCCCTAACCAATTTGGTATGTTTCCTGTCCGCTGTGTATACCCCCTAACCAATTTGGTATGTTTCCTGTCCGCTGTGTATGTATACCCCCTTACCAATTTGGTATGTTTCCTGTCCGCTGTGTATACCCCCTAACCAATTTGGTATGTTTCCTGTCTGCTGTGTATACCCCCTAACCAATTTGGTATGTTTCCTGTCCGCTGTGTATACCCCATTACCAATTTGGTATGTTTTTACTGTCCGCTGTGTAAACCCCCTAACCAATTTGGTATGTTTCCTGTCCGCTGTGTATTCCCCCTAACCAATTTGGTATGTTTCATGTCCGCTGTGTATACCCCCTAACCAATTTGGTATGTTTCCTGTCCCCTGTGTATACCCCCTAACCAATTTGGTATGCTTCCTGTCCGCTGTGTATACCCTCTAACCCATTTGGTATGTTTCCTGTCCGCTGTGTATACCCCCTAACCAATTTGGTATGTTTCCTGTCCGCTGTGTATACCCCCTAACCAATTTGGTATGTTTCCTGTCCGCTGTGTATACCCCCTAACCAATTTGGTATGTTTTCTGTCCGCTGTGTATACCCCCTTACCAATTTGGTATGTTTCCTGTCCGCTGTGTATACCCCCTAACCAATTTGGTATGTTTCCTGTCCGCTGTGTATACCCCCTAACCAATTTGGTATGTTTCCTGTCCGCTGTGTATACCCCCTTACCAATTTGGTATGTTTCCTGTCCGCTGTGTATACCCCCTTACCAATTTGGTATGTTTCCTGTCCGCTGTGTATACCCCCTAACCAATTTGGTATGTTTCCTGTCTGCTGTGTATACCCCCTAACCAATTTGGTATGTTTCCTGTCCGCTGTGTATACCCCATTACCAATTTGGTATGTTTCCTGTCCGCTGTGTAAACCCCCTAACCAATTTGGTATGTTTCCTGTCCGCTGTGTATACCCTCTAACCCATTTGGTATGTTTCCTGTCCGCTGTGTATACCCCCTAACCAATTTGGTATGTTTCCTGTCCGCTGTGTATACCCCCTAACCAATTTGGTATGTTTCCTGTCCGCTGTGTATACCCCCTAACCAATTTGGTATGTTTTCTGTCCGCTGTGTATACCCCCTTACCAATTTGGTATGTTTCCTGTCCGCTGTGTATACCCCCTAACCAATTTGGTATGTTTCCTGTCCGCTGTGTATACCCCCTAACCAATTTGGTATGTTTTCTGTCCGCTGTGTATACCCCCTTACCAATTTGGTATGTTTCCTGTCCGCTGTGTATACCCCCTTACCAATTTGGTATGTTTCCTGTCCGCTGTGTATACCCCCTAACCAATTTGGTATGTTTCCTGTCTGCTGTGTATACCCCCTAACCAATTTGGTATGTTTCCTGTCCGCTGTGTATACCCCATTACCAATTTGGTATGTTTCCTGTCCGCTGTGTAAACCCCCTAACCAATTTGGTATGTTTCCTGTCCGCTGTGTATTCCCCCTAACCAATTTGGTATGTTTCATGTCCGCTGTGTATACCCCCTAACCAATTTGGTATGTTTCCTGTCCGCTGTGTATACCCCCTAACCAATTTGGTATGCTTCCTGTCCGCTGTGTATACCCCCTAACCCATTTGGTATGTTTCCTGTCCGCTGTGTATACCCCCTAACCAATTTGGTATGTTTCCTGTCCGCTGTGTATACCCCCTAACCAATTTGGTATGTTTCCTGTCCGCTGTGTATACCCCCTAACCAATTTGGTATGTTTTCTGTCCGCTGTGTATACCCCCTTACCAATTTGGTATGTTTCCTGTCCGCTGTGTATACCCCCTAACCAATTTGGTATGTTTCCTGTCCGCTGTGTATACCCCCTAACCAATTTGGTATGTTTCCTGTCCGCTGTGTATACCCCCTAACCAATTTGGTATGTTTCCTGTCCGCTGTGTATACCCCCTAACCAATTTGGTATGTTTCCTGTGTGCTGTGTATACCCCCTTACCAATTTGGTATGTTTCCTGTGTGCTGTGTATACCCCCTTACCAATTTGGTATGTTTCCTGTCCGCTGTGTATACCCCCTTACCAATTTGGTATGTTTCCTGTGTGCTGTGTATACCCCCTTACCAATTTGGTATGTTTCCTGTCCGCTGTGTATACCCCCTAACCAATTTGGTATGTTTCCTGTGTGCTGTGTATACCCCCTAACCAATTTGGTATGTTTCCTGTCCGCTGTGTATACCCCCTTACCAATTTGGTATGTTTCCTGTCCGCTGTGTATACCCCCTAACCAATTTGGTATGTTTCCTGTCTGCTGTGTATACCCCCTAACCAATTTGGTATATTTCCTGTCCGCTGTGTATACCCCATTACCAATTTGGTATGTTTCCTGTCCGCTGTGTAAACCCCCTAACCAATTTAGTATGTTTCCTGTCTGCTGTGTATACCCCCTTACCAATTTGGTATGTTTCCTGTCCGCTGTGTATACCCCCTTACCAATTTGGTATGTTTCCTGTCCGCTGTGTATACCCCCTTACCAATTTGGTATGTTTCCTGTCCGCTGTGTATACCCCCTAACCAATTTGGTATGTTTCCTGTCCGCTATGTATACCCGCTAACCAATTTGGTATGTTTCCTGTCCGCTGTGTATACCCCCTTACCAATTTGGTATGTTTCCTGTCCACTGTGTATACCCCCTTACCAATTTGGTATGTTTCCTGTCCGCTGTGTATACCCCCTAACCAATTTGGTATGTTTTCTGTCCGCTGTGTATACCCCCTTACCAATTTGGTATGTTTCCTGTCCGCTGTGTATACCCCCTAACCAATTTGGTATGTTTCCTGTCCGCTGTGTATACCCCCTAACCAATTTGGTATGTTTCCTGTCCGCTGTGTATACCCCCTTACCAATTTGGTATGTTTCCTGTCCGCTGTGTATACCCCCTTACCAATTTGGTATGTTTCCTGTCCGCTGTGTATACCCCCTAACCAATTTGGTATGTTTCCTGTCTGCTGTGTATACCCCCTAACCAATTTGGTATGTTTCCTGTCCGCTGTGTATACCCCATTACCAATTTGGTATGTTTCCTGTCCGCTGTGTAAACCCCCTAACCAATTTGGTATGTTTCCTGTCCGCTGTGTATACCCTCTAACCCATTTGGTATGTTTCCTGTCCGCTGTGTATACCCCCTAACCAATTTGGTATGTTTCCTGTCCGCTGTGTATACCCCCTAACCAATTTGGTATGTTTCCTGTCCGCTGTGTATACCCCCTAACCAATTTGGTATGTTTTCTGTCCGCTGTGTATACCCCCTTACCAATTTGGTATGTTTCCTGTCCGCTGTGTATACCCCCTAACCAATTTGGTATGTTTCCTGTCCGCTGTGTATACCCCCTAACCAATTTGGTATGTTTTCTGTCCGCTGTGTATACCCCCTTACCAATTTGGTATGTTTCCTGTCCGCTGTGTATACCCCCTTACCAATTTGGTATGTTTCCTGTCCGCTGTGTATACCCCCTAACCAATTTGGTATGTTTCCTGTCTGCTGTGTATACCCCCTAACCAATTTGGTATGTTTCCTGTCCGCTGTGTATACCCCATTACCAATTTGGTATGTTTCCTGTCCGCTGTGTAAACCCCCTAACCAATTTGGTATGTTTCCTGTCCGCTGTGTATTCCCCCTAACCAATTTGGTATGTTTCATGTCCGCTGTGTATACCCCCTAACCAATTTGGTATGTTTCCTGTCCGCTGTGTATACCCCCTAACCAATTTGGTATGCTTCCTGTCCGCTGTGTATACCCCCTAACCCATTTGGTATGTTTCCTGTCCGCTGTGTATACCCCCTAACCAATTTGGTATGTTTCCTGTCCGCTGTGTATACCCCCTAACCAATTTGGTATGTTTCCTGTCCGCTGTGTATACCCCCTAACCAATTTGGTATGTTTTCTGTCCGCTGTGTATACCCCCTTACCAATTTGGTATGTTTCCTGTCCGCTGTGTATACCCCCTAACCAATTTGGTATGTTTCCTGTCCGCTGTGTATACCCCCTAACCAATTTGGTATGTTTCCTGTCCGCTGTGTATACCCCCTAACCAATTTGGTATGTTTCCTGTCCGCTGTGTATACCCCCTAACCAATTTGGTATGTTTCCTGTGTGCTGTGTATACCCCCTTACCAATTTGGTATGTTTCCTGTGTGCTGTGTATACCCCCTTACCAATTTGGTATGTTTCCTGTCCGCTGTGTATACCCCCTTACCAATTTGGTATGTTTCCTGTGTGCTGTGTATACCCCCTTACCAATTTGGTATGTTTCCTGTCCGCTGTGTATACCCCCTAACCAATTTGGTATGTTTCCTGTGTGCTGTGTATACCCCCTAACCAATTTGGTATGTTTCCTGTCCGCTGTGTATACCCCCTTACCAATTTGGTATGTTTCCTGTCCGCTGTGTATACCCCCTAACCAATTTGGTATGTTTCCTGTCTGCTGTGTATACCCCCTAACCAATTTGGTATATTTCCTGTCCGCTGTGTATACCCCATTACCAATTTGGTATGTTTCCTGTCCGCTGTGTAAACCCCCTAACCAATTTAGTATGTTTCCTGTCTGCTGTGTATACCCCCTTACCAATTTGGTATGTTTCCTGTCCGCTGTGTATACCCCCTTACCAATTTGGTATGTTTCCTGTCCGCTGTGTATACCCCCTTACCAATTTGGTATGTTTCCTGTCCGCTGTGTATACCCCCTAACCAATTTGGTATGTTTCCTGTCCGCTATGTATACCCGCTAACCAATTTGGTATGTTTCCTGTCCGCTGTGTATACCCCCTTACCAATTTGGTATGTTTCCTGTCCACTGTGTATACCCCCTTACCAATTTGGTATGTTTCCTGTCCGCTGTGTATACCCCCTAACCAATTTGGTATGTTTCCTGTCCACTGTGTATACCCCCTAACCAATTTGGTATGTTTCCTGTCCGCTGTGTATACCCCCTTACCAATTTGGTATGTTTCCTGTCCGCTGTGTATACCCCCTTACCAATTTGATATGTTTCCTGTCCGCTGTGTATACCCCCTTACCAATTTGGTATGTTTCCTGTCCACTGTGTATACCCCCTTACCAATTTGGTATGTTTCCTGTCCGCTGTGTATACCCCCTAACCAATTTGGTATGTTTCCTGTCCACTGTGTATACCACCTAACCAATTTGGTATGTTTCCTGTCCGCTGTGTATACCCCCTAACCAATTTGGTATGTTTCCTGTCCGCTGTGTATACCCCTTACCAATTTGGTATGTTTCCTGTCCGCTGTGTATACCCCCTAACCAATTTGGTATGTTTCCTGTCCGCTGTGTATACCCCCTAACCAATTTGGTATGTTTCCTGTCCGCTGTGTATACCCCCTAACCAATTTGGTATGTTTCCTGTCCGCTGTGTATACCCCCTAACCAATTTGGTATGTTTCCTGTCCGCTGTGTATACCCCCTAACCAATTTGGTATGTTTCCTGTCCGCTGTGTATACCCCCTAACCAATTTGGTATGTTTCCTGTCCGCTGTGTATACCACCTTACCAATTTGGTATGTTTTTTTACATACAAAACATTCAACAAAGAAGCTTTATTATAATTCTTAAAACACAGACTGAACTTCTCCTCTGTCAATCATTGAAAACCTGATTTCGTCGCATTGCGACGTTTCTTGTTATTTCTATCATCATCATTATTATTATTATTATTAAAATTAGTATTTTTATTGCTTTACTTATCATAATCATTATTATTTTATTATTATTATTACCATCATTATTATTATTATTATTATTATTATTATCACTAATATTATCATGCCAGGGTGATTCTTCTCTGGTATGTTCCGGTGGCGCCGCATATTGTTACGCCAAGAACATATACATAGATATGGGAAATGATAAACTAGATCGACTTAAACAGACATCATGGCGGTAAGTAAGTCAACCATATTTCCTAGAACATTTTCCTTGGTGAAATCCCTATTTGAAAGCCACGTTAGGGACTGTTATACCCTTGTCCACATACAGCAAATCTGCAGCAGACGACTTCGAAATTATCTGGGCAGTATATTAAATCTCTTTCTATGAAATCAATCTACTTGGGAATGTAGATTGATTGATTGATTGATTTGGGTTTAACGCCGTTTTTAACAATTTCTCAGTTATATCACGGCGGCCAGTTCACCTACCCATGCATTTCCTTGTTTTCTCACACCAGTACTCCACACAACAATCTTCCCAAGCAATGAGAATGGAGAAATGTTGTATCTTGAAAATTTGTTTTGAAATTTTGTTCCAGTGTTGAACATACACTTATCTTAACAAAACTAATAACTGGTATGCAGGTATATATTTGACCGTATTATGGTCAATATTTGTCTGACAGTGCTGAAATTCCAAAGCCGAAACTGAAGTTCGGCGAAACAGATTATCTTGTGGATTACAAAAGAGACTGATAGCGCATGTGTCCCACTTGACTGTAAAATAACTGCTTGGCAACGCTTCCGCATTGACGTGACGTAACTCTGAACATAATTTTAGGTTATGTTTCGTTGCCAGTTGCTTTGAATTTCTGCATCAGGTTTCGTATCCTATTAAAATCATATGCTACTAAATAGATACACCGTTGATGAGCTCTTGTACCTTTGACTATGTATTCCTCTCCCAAATGAAAATACTAATATGCAAACATATTTATAGGTCACCGAGATAGATTTGTGTAGAGTAATTTCGAAAAACGACGATTTAGTCAACTTTAGTCAAAATTTCGAGCATTTTATTGGAAGTCTAAATAATAACAAGTTGGCTTGTATGCATACTTTCAAGTCTTTTCTGGAGCTAATTCCTGTTCAATTTGGTGTTCTATGTATCTGCAGCTGGAAAGGCATCACTAATTGTACAGAATACTATACAAATATAAATTAATGATGCCAAAAAGTCAGACCGGCCACAATTTTTGGGGCGCCTTTTGGAGCAATTGTTTCCACTTTTAGGGTAATAAAAAAAAATTGACCGTTGCTAATTCAAACTAAATGATTTATAAACATTTCTCCATATCTTACTGAGGTAAAAAGAGCCAAAAAAGGATAGGTTTCTATGGGTTTAAAAAAAAATGCGTTATTCAAACATCGGTATTTTCGGCAAAATATAGAGCATTCATACACAATCAATACATAACTGTATGTTCTATGAGAATCTTTGCTTGGGAAGTTTGTTGTGAGCAGTAAGGGTGTGAGAAAACCAGGAAATGCATGAGTAGGTAAACTGGCCGCCGTAATATAACTGAGAAATTTTTAAAAAACGGCGTTAAACTCCAATCAATCTATGGGCATCTACAGTCTTAGTCTAAGGGAGATAACTTATGCCGTCAAATTTGCGCAGTTGTGATGCGCAGTGGCAAATCCTGCGTATGCCTTTAAGGTGAACCCCATCATAACTGGTGGTAGCCTACATTTATTTAACCATTTGTTGTTTGGATTATTAAAATTATTATTGGAATTTTTTAATTTACCTCATATTGGTAGACACGTTCGTTGACAAGTCCAGCGGCCATTCCGCGTTGCTCAGTTGACAATCGCCTCATTTTGTGATGTTTCGATGTGAAGTAAACATCTCAAATTGACCAAGTGCTAAATTAAATAAATTTCGCGCAAACCGACCTTTCTTCCGTGGAATTATTGTTTTTGTCGATTCATGGTTTTACGCGCCGGTCTTCAAAAATTGGTTAATCTGACCAAATAGTCATAATTAAAGCTGTCTAAATAGCAAATATTCAAAATTTCATGTCAAAATGTTGATGAATAAAAAGGTTATACTCAATCAAATTGTGCACAGTAATAAGTTTTGTTAAGTGTAACGTAGATATTATCCTTGTTTAGTAATTTCTACTTCGCCACTTTTTTTCCAAAGTCGTTTGCTTCAGAAGTACCAAAAAAAGGTTATCAGAAAAGATGGTACATATTTATTCTGTCATTCCGTTAGGTATACAGACGACTTTTGGCTTCATGGGGAAATTGGCGGACACTGTAGGTTAGACAAGCAGAGATTGGAGGAAAAAGGGGGCGATACACGTGTAATATCAACCTGGTATAATATATTTAATTATTTCCCCTTCGATTCCTTGATTATCTTATTAAATGACCACTGCATTTAAAGAATAGACACCCTGTATTCAAGAAACAGGTGTCGAAAATGATTCAAATATCTTGTTTAATCAAAGCACTGAATGTGATGCTAGCAAGGTGCTTACTGCTAGCAAGGGGCTAACTACAGATCAATGATTACAGTTGGACAAGGATTCATCGATCACAACAGTTTATCAAATACTCTTCGCAGTGGCACTTTGTTATGTTTTTATATTGAATAATATTGGAGTTAAACACACACTATTGTATATCTCTTTTGCTGCCAAAGGCAACCAAAGGCTTTTGCAAACAATCCAGGTTCAGGTTTGACAGGTCGTAACGAGCTCTCTCTCTCTCTCTCTCTTGAAATATTCATTGTTTACCACTTAGACAGAAAATGTTACCAATTGTCCAGTACTAACGTTATTATTGATCCGAGCACCGATGCATCAGTCGTTATGCTACACCCACAACCCCGGGCGCCCACACCCACAACCCGGGCGCCTACAGTCGCCAAGGAGGAAAGCCACTACAGTTTAAACGTTTGGGGCACGATAGCAGACGAACTTTTAAAACAATTTAGCCAAAGAAAAAATATGCTCATTTTGAGCCACAATGTATTCGATGATAATACTTTCAAGTTTTCATATTTTTGACTTGATATGTTTAAAGTCGTCTTCTGCAGATGTGTTGTATGTGGGAACGCGTTAATTGTATCAAATCAAGTGACATGTGTAATATAATTCCACATTGTAATAATTTAAACAGGTACGGTGAACTAGCGTTAATTGTATCAAATCAAGTGACATGTGTAATATAATTTAACATTGTAATAATTTAAACAGGTACGGTGAACTAGCACGATTTACAGAACTTGACTTCCGTCCGATTAATGACAAAAACTGTGACGTCATATTTGATAAACCAGTCATTTTCATGAAACTTGATGCAGGTATAACGATTCCATATATAACTATCCGTCATCAATTTTACAGTATCATTCGTGAAACTTTGTCTTGTCTAAGATTTTTTTAATTCCCACATCAAACAAATATGCAGGAAGAATTGTTATGTAAATGAAAGTTTTAATCGTTTAATTATTTAATTGAGTTGAATACATTGTGACAAAGGGAAAAACTTTCGGAAAGTCGTCTGCTCCAGGTGCGTTTGTATGTGGGAAAGTGTTAAGAAAGACGCTTTTGTGGTATTGTGAGTTTTAGTCAAAACTCTTGTAACTACGTCAACTATATCAACCTTTATGTATCTCTATTTGCAGGTGTGATTATGTATCAACCTTTATGTGTTTCTGTTTTGCAGGTGTGAATATGTATCAACCTTTACGTGTTTCTATTTTGCAGGTGTGAATATGTATCAATCTTTATGTGTCTCTATTTTGCAGGTGTGAATATGTATCAATCTGTATGTGTCTCTATTTTGCAGGTGTGAATATGTATCAATCTTTATGTGTCTCTATTTTGCAGGTGTGAATATGTATCAACCTTTACGTGTCTCTATTTTACAGGTGTGAATATGTATCAATCTTTATGTGTCTCTATTTTGCAGGTGTGAATATGTATCAATCTTTATATGTCTCTATTTTGCAAGTGTGAATATGTATCAACATTTGGGTATCTCTATTTTGCAGGTGTGAATATGTATCATCATTTTTGTTTCTCTCTTTTACAAGTGTGAATATGTATCATCATTTTTGTGTCAGTATTTTGCAGGTGTGAATATGTATCATCATTTTTGTGTCTGTATTTTGCAGGTGTGAATATGTATCATCATTTTTGTGTCTGTATTTTGCAGGTGTGAATATGTATCATCATTTTTGTGTCTGTATTTTGCAGGTGTGAATATGTATCATCATTTTTGTTTCTCTATTTTGCAGGTGTGAATATGAATCCTCATTTTTGTTTCTCTATTTTGCAGGTGTGAATATGTATCCTCATTTTTGTTTCTCTATTTTGCAGGTGTGAATATGTATCATCATTTTTGTCTCGCTGCGACGAAGTTGCGAAAGCGAGACTAAGGTGTTGCTTTTCTGGCGACGGCGACGGCGTCAACTATTTGCGTTTAGCTCAACGTTAAAGTTACATTTTTTTAACTTTTCTGAATAAGTACTGGTACTAGGGATTTCATTTTTCGAATGTAGTTACATCTAATACCCTTCTTCACATTGTATGCTAAAGATACTGAGTGTGACCTTATTTTTGGGGTAAAAAACATGATTTTGGTGGTTTTTGGTTGACTTTGAGAATTGGTCATAACATCCTCATTTTTTGTTAGATTGATTTCAAATTTTGCACACATATTTCATAAATAAAGTACTTCAACATATTAAACGGGTTTTTGGGTCAAACACTTGGATTTTTTTATTTTTCATCTCTTGGATTTTTCAATTTTGCGTTAAGCTCAACGTTAAAGTTTTTATTTTTTTTATTTTTCTCAATAAGTACTGGTACTAGGGCTTTCATATTTGGAATATAGTGACATCAAATACCCTTCTGCACATTGTATGCTGATGATGCTGAGTGTGATCTTTTTTTTGGGTAAAACACTTGATTTTTGGTGGATTTTGAGAATTGGACATAGCTACTTCATATTTTATTGAATTAATTTCAAATTGTGAACAAACATTTCATAAATAAAGTACTTCAACATATCAAACAGGTTTCGGGGTAAAACGTTTGTATTTTTTTTTTTTTATTTCTTGTATTTTTGAACTTTGCGTTTAGGTATTTTTTTTTATTTTTTTTAATTTCTTGTTTAAAAACAATTGTGTTTAGTTGAAAGTTAAAGTTTTGTTATTTTACTTTTTGTCTTTTACACTTGAATTGATAATCAAAGCAGGTGACAGCGAGACATTTAATTACGCGTAATTCTTGTTGTTTCTCTATTTTGCAGGTGTGAATATGTATCATCATTTTTGTTTCTCTATTTTACAGGTGTGAATATGTATCAACCTTTATGTGTCTCTATTTGCAGGTATGAATATGTACCAACCTTTATAAGTCTCTATTTTGCAGGTGTGAATATGTATCAACCTTTATATGTCTCTATTTTACAGGTGTGAATATGTATCAACCTTTATATGTCTCTATTTTACAGGTGTGAATATGTATCATCATTTTTGTTTCTCTATTTTGCAGGTGTGAATATGTAATAACCTTTATGTGTCTCTATGTTACAGGTGTGAATATGTATCAACCTTTATATGTCTCTATTTTACAGGTGTGAGTGAATATGTATCATCATTTTTGTTTCTCTATTTTGCAGGTGTGAATATGTATCAACCTTTATATGTCTCTATTGTGCAGGTGTGAATATGTATCAACCTTTATGTGTCTCTATTTTGCAGGTGTGAATATGTATCAACCTTTATGTGTCTCTAGTGTGCAGGTGTGAATATGTATCAACCTTTATATGTCCCTATTTTACAGGTGTGAGTGAATATGTATCATCATTTTTGTTTCTCTATTTTGCAGGTGTGAATATGTATCAACCTTTATATGTCTCTATTTTGCAGGTGTGAATATGTATCAACCTTTATGTGTCTCTATTTTGTAAGTGTGAATATGTATCAACCTTTATATGTCTCTATTTTACAGGTGTGAATATGTATCAACCTTTACGTGTCTCTATTTTGCAAGTGTGAATATGTATCAAGCTTTATATGTCTCTATTTTACAGGTATGAATATGTATCAACCTTTACGTGTCTCTATTTTACAGGTGTGAATATGTATCATAATTTTTGTTTCTCTATTTTACAGGTGTGAATATTTATCATAATTTTTGTTTCTCTATTTTACAGGTGTGAATATGTATCATCATTTTTGTTCCTCTATGTTACAGGTGTGAATATGTATCAACCATTATGTGTCTCTATTTTGCAGGTGTGAATATGTATCATCATTGTTGTGTCTCTATCTTTCAGGTGTGAATATGTATCATCATTTTTGTTTCTCTATTTTACAGGTGTGAATATGTATCATCATTTTTGTTCCTCCATTTTACAGGTGTGAATATGTATCAACCTTTATGTGTCTCTATTTTACAGGTGTGAATATGTATCATCATTTTTGTTCCTCCATTTTACAGGTGTGAATATGTATCATCATTTGTGTTCCTCTATTTTACAGGTATGAATATGTATCAACCTTTATGTGTCTCTATTTTGCAGGTGTGAATATGTATCAACCTTTATGTGTCTCTATTTTACAGGTGTGAATATGTATCAACCTTTATGTGTCTCTATTTTACAGGTGTGAATATGTATCATCATTTTTGTGATTTTTTCAACCTTTACGTATCTCAACACATTAACGGCAGTTCACTAACTATGGACGTACAGATCATATTCTGGATACTTGTAAGTCATTCTTTGTTAAATATGAACTTTATCAGGCACTTGAACGATAGGAGGTTAACGCCGTTTCAACAATTTATAGTTTGTAATGGCGGCCATTTCACATAACCATGCGTGTCCTAACTTTCTCGCCGCAGTACTCAACACATCATCAATTCACATAACCATGCGTGTCCTAGGTTTCTAGCAACAGTAATCCACACATCATCAATTCACATAACCATGCGGGTCCTATGTTTCTCACAGCAGTACACCACACACCATCAATTCACATAACCATGCGTGTCCTAGGTTTCTAGCAACAGTAATCCACACATCATCAATTCACATAACCATGCGTGTCCTATGTTTCTCACAGCAGTAATCCACACATCATAAATTCACATAACCATGCGTGTCCTATGTTTCTCACAGCAGTACACCACACATCATCAATTCACATAACCATGCGTGTCCTTGGTTTCTTGCAGCAGTACTCCACACATCATCAATTCACATAACCATGTGTGTCCTTAGTTTCTCGCCACAGTACTCCACACATCATCAATTCACATAACCATGCGTGTCCTTGGTTTCTCGCAGCAGTACTCCACACATCATCAATTCACATAACCATGCGTGTCCTTGGTTTCTTGCAGCAGTACTCCACACATCATCAATTCACATAACCATGCGTGTCCTTAGTTTCTCGCCACAGTACACCACACATCATCAATTCACATAACCATGCGTGGCCTTGGTTTCTCGCAGCAGTACTCCACACATCATCAATTTACATAACCATGCGTGTCCTAGGTTTCTCGCAGCAGTACTCCACACATCATCAATTCACATAACTATGCGTGTCCTATGTTTCTCACAGCAGTACTCCACACATCATCAATTCACATAACCATGCGTGTCCTTTGTTTCTCGCAGCAGTACTCCACACATCATCAATTCACATAACCATGCGTGTCCTTGGTTTCTTGCAGCAGTACTCCACACATCATCAATTCACATAACCATGCGTGTCCTTAGTTTCTTGCAGCAGTACTCCACACATCATCAATTCACATAACCATGCGTGTCCTTAGTTTCTCGCAGCATTACTCTACACGTCATCAATTCACATAACCATGTGTGTTCTATGTTTCTCGCAGCAGTACTCCACACATCATCAATACACATAACCTAGGTTTCTCGCAACAGTACTCCACACATCATCAATTCACATAACCATGCGTGTCCTTGGTTTTTCGCAGCGGTACTCCACACATCATCAATACACATAACCTAGATTTCTCGCAACAGTACTCCACACATCATCAATTCACATAACCATGCGTGTCCTTGGTTTTTCGCAGTGCTCAGTACTCCACACATCATCAATACACATAACCTAGATTTATCGCAACAGTACTCCACACACCATCAATTCACATAACCATGCGTGCCCTTGGTTTCTCGCAGCAGTACTCCACACATCATAAATTCACATAACCATGCGTGTCCTTGGTTTCTCGCAGCAGTACTCCACACATCATCAATTCACATAACCATGCGTGTCCTTTGGTTTCTCGTAGCAGTACTCCACACATCATAAATTCACATAACCATGCGTGTCCATGGTTTCTCGCAGCAGTAATCCATACATCATCAATTCACATAACAATGCGTGTCCTTGGTTTCTCGCAGCAGTACTCCACACATCATTAATTCACATAACCATGCGTGTTCTTGGTTTCTCTCAGCAGTACTCCACACATCATCAATTCACATAACCATGCGTGTCCATGGTTTCTCGTAGCAGTAATCCATACATCATCAATTCACATAACCATGCGTGTCCTTGGTTTCTCGCAGCAGTACTCCACACATCATCAATTCACATAACCTTGCATATCCTTGGTTTCTCGCAGCAGTACTCCACACATCATCAATTCACATAACCATGCATGTCTTTGGTTTCTCGCACCAGTACTCAATACATCGATTTTCTTTCGCGAAAAGTCGACAACATACGAACCACGGTATTATGGACCGGATGGACGACACTTACTGCCGTTAGACCACTGCTAGTGATACGCTGACGCAATGATGCAGATGATAGATTATCTTACCTATACTATTCAAAGTTGTTATTGCTTTGTTAATGTAACAATATCTGCATTGCTTGGTTTATATTTCCATTCAAATATTTTCATTGCTTGTTTTATATTAATATAACAATATTTGCATTGCTTGGTTTATATTCCTATTCAAATATTTTCTTTCCTTGAATTATATTCCTATACCAATATTTGTATTGCTTGATTTATATTCATACACCAATATTTTCATTTTATTTCAATATTATCATTGGTTGGTTCATAATCCTATTCCAATATTTTCATTTCATTTCAATATTATCATTAGTTGGTTTATAATCCTATTCCAATATTTGTCTTGCTTGGTTTATATTCCTATTCGAATATGTACATTGCTTGGTGATTCATATACCAATATATTCATTGCTTGGGTTATATTCCCATACCAATATATTCATTGTTCGGTTTCGATTCATATTCCAATATTTCCATTGCTTGGTTTATATTCCCATTCAAATATTTCCATTGCTTGGTTTAAATTGATATTACAATATTTTCATTGCTTGGTTTATATTCCTATATCAATATTTCCATTGCTTGGTTTATATTCCTTTACCAATATTTTCAGAATTACCCACGATATGGGGACCTATTCAAAGAGACGTTCGATGCTTTTACAGAACACAACATAGACTTTCTAGCTAATTATCATGGTAAACGGGTAAGTGACTGCATGCCTGTGGATATTCCGATACAAGAAGCAAGATGTAATCAGTTATAGTTACATCTCATCATCGTTTAAATAATTCACTCCGGAATGAAGCAGTTATACTCATATATTATCTTTAAATGCGGATTTTTCTAAACGGACTTGTTCAGCTTCGCATTTCGAAGGGTCCTTCATTGTTTCGTTTCTATTCCTATTCCAATATTTCCATTTCTATCTTAGCTAATTCTAGGAATATCTCTATAAAATGTGATTTGACCAGCCAACAGTGTAGAGCCTGGTCGGGCGGTTAAGATATGCCGACTGGTCTGACTATATACTGTTGACACAGGCTTCACAAACTCGGTTTCTGCAGTCAAAGGGTTAAACAAAAAGTGTGTATGAGATCAGATTTCGTATTGATCAAATCTGATGTTGACAT
This sequence comes from Serripes groenlandicus, assembly GCA_031761405.1. Lineage (NCBI taxonomy): Eukaryota > Metazoa > Mollusca > Bivalvia > Cardiida > Cardiidae > Serripes > Serripes groenlandicus. The sequence goes on from JASEVX010000026.1 coordinate 954,935, forward strand.
TGAATATGATTAGTAGAGTTATTACAAGTGACTTACATTTTCGCTTTCTGATTACTCAATTTGACAGTTGGTGGGATCATTAGTCGAAATGACCTCACTCAATCATTGTTCTGACATGGCAGTTTTGTATACTCGTCTGGACACTTGTGTGATCATTGGTCGAAATGACCTCACTCAATCACTGTTCTGACATGGCAGTTTTGTATACTCGTCTGGACACTTGTGTGATCATTGGTCGAAATGACCTCACTCAATTACTGTTCTGACATGGCAGTATGTTAAATATGAAATATGAAATGAAATGGTATACTCGTCTGGACACTTGGTGGGATCATTGGTCATTTCACCTGACTCAATCACTGTTCTGACACGGCAGTTTTGCGCTCATATGATTATAATGGATCACAACTTTCTGATTTTAAAAGTTCAAGTAAGAATGCTTATAAATAAAATTAAAATTAAGATATTTCGTCGTTTCTGGGAAATATTTGGGAAGCGTTAAAATTGTTTCAATTGTAATTTCCATTTGGCGACATAGAGTATAATAATCGAAAATTAGAATTACCCCGGTTTACGGTCCGAGATAATTCCGTAAGACAATTATTCATTCAGACTTCTTCCGACTTTCAACGTTGGCTTGGACACTGATCGATGTCCAATGTCACTAATTGAGGTGATCTGATTGATCAAGAATTAGCATTTTAGCAGTGCTCTAAGAAAACAAACCATTGGAGCAAACAAACCATTGGAGCATCTAGAAGAAGTTCCGATAAAAGATCCGAGTGTACAGTTTGAATATGCGAACAGTGTAAAGCAAGATCAAGCTGCAAGGATATCCGGGTTAACCTGTTTCTTCACTGACTGCGAGTGCCCGATGGTTCGTTTTCGTAGAATGCCTTTAATTTATGAAAGAAAAGTCAGGGTTAAATTTTAGTACATCGGATCACAAAATGTTGTCAAATAAAATGTTGTAAAGAAATTGATATTTCTTAATTTAGCCAATGCAAATCGTGTGCTTTTTTGTTACAGCTATGTATAAAGGAAGCGATGTTTCCTGTGTTAGCCAGAGCAAGTTTAGGCCTGTTTTATGGGACACCTTTGGTAATGACAATTTATTTTAACTTGATTTAGTAGAGCTAAAGAATACGGTTGTAGGACGATTTGGCCAACGGATGTTTTGGCCCGGATGTTTTGGCCCGGATGTTTCGTCCTAGGACCTTTTGGCCCAGGACTTTTTAGCCAGCCATTCTTATCAAATATGACTTTTTGGCAAGAAAGGTTTAAAAAGTCAATTATAACAAGACAAATTGTTATTTTATTTAATATTTTATTATCAATGTATCTCTACATCTAAAATACGAAGTTTGTTCATGTTTTATTTAAAAAAAAAAGAAGGTATTGTGAACAAATTTGAAAACTTTGTGGGAAAAGAGAATTTGTTTTCAATGAAAACCTTTAATGACTCATAATTGCAACACTGAGTTATTCAAATTAAGATAGTGGTCTTTGATCTTCTTTACGTTGTTAATGACTATCAGGGTAATTAGTACTAAGTAATAACTTTATCAATTATCATATTAAAAAAAAAAATCAATTGTTGTTGTTTATTTTCAACTCTTAGTTAGATATAAATTATGTAGTTTTGCGATAAACTATTAATTTGATAACAACATTGTAGTTTGGATTAAACATATTTGAAAGTACAAAGTCGATATAAGATGTAATTTAACAGTGTACACAAGTATGATACAGAATCCATTCGGGATAAACTAAACATTCTAACAAACGGACGGAAATAATAATGAAACATGTACGTCACCGAACATGTACATATCTCTACACAACTAAGAATCGGATATCGTAAATAACTTTACATGACATGTACATATTTCTACACAACTAAGAATCGGATATCGTAAATAACTTTACATGACATGTACGTATTTCTACACAACTAAGAATCGGATATCGTAAATAACTTCACATGACATGTACGTATTTCTACACAACTTAGAATCGGATATCGTAAATAACTTTACATGACATGTACATATTTCTACACAACTAAGAATCGGATATCGTAAATAACTTTACATGACATGTACGTATTTCTACACAACTTAGAATCGGATATCGTAAATAACTTTACATGACATGTACATATCTCTACACAACTAAGAATCGGATATCGTAAATAACTTTACATGACATGTACATATTTCTACACAACTTAGAATCGGATATCGTAAATAACTTTACATGACATGTACATATTTCTACACAACTAAGAATCGGATATCGTAAATAACTTTACATGACATGTACATATTTCTACACAACTAAGAATCGGATATCGTAAATAACTTTACATGACATGTACATATTTCTACACAACTAAGAATCGGATATCGTAAATAACTTTACATGACATGTACATATTTCTACACAACTAAGAATCGGATATCGTAAATAACTTTACATGACATGTACATATCTCTACACAACTAAGAATCGGATATCGTAAATAACTTTACATGACATGTACATATCTCTACACAACTAAGAATCGGATATCGTAAATAACTTTACATGACATGTACATATTTCTACACAACTAAGAATCGGATATCGTAAATAACTTTACATGACATGTACACATTTCTACACAACTAAGAATCGGATATCGTAAATAACTTTACATGACATGTACACATCTCTACACAACTAAGAATCGGATATCGTAAATAACTTTACATGACATGTACATATCTCTACACAACTAAGAATCGGATATCGTAAATAACTTTACATGACATGTACATATCTCTACACAACTAAGAATCGGATATCGTAAATAACTTTACATGACATGTACATATCTCTACACAACTAAGAATCGGATATCGTAAATAACTTTACATGACATGTACATATCTCTACACAACTAAGAATCGGATATCGTAAATAACTTTACATGACATGTACATATTTCTACACAACTAAGAATCGGATATCGTAAATAACTTTACATGACATGTACATATCTCTACACAACTAAGAATCGGATATCGTAAATAACTTTACATGACATGTACATATCTCTACACAACTAAGAATCGGATATCGTAAATAACTTTACATGACATGTACATATTTCTACACAACTAAGAATCGGATATCGTAAATAACTTTACATGACATGTACATGCCAATGATAGTGTTTATTTCGTATGCATAACAAGATACTTGCATACGTTCGAACTATTGTTACAATTTATTGATTGATTGATTGGGGTTTAACGCCGTTTTTAACAATTTCTCAGTTATATCACGGCGACCTACTCATGCAATTACTGGTTTTCTCACACCAGTACTCCGCACAACAATCTTCCCAAGCAACCGGCTGCTTTTCCACATAGACTTAGCCCATTGGTGGAAGACGAATGACGCATGTCGCATTGACTTTTGTCAATCCTCGGAAAGAAAGTTGGCCCAGTTGGAATTCGAACTCACAACCCCTGGATTGACAGCCCGCGTCGCTACCGACTGAGCTACCGGGGCTCGGCAACTATTGTTACAAGCAGCAGCACAATTTTCCCAGCTCGCGCACACTATGTTAAAACATATATATAGGAGGGAAATGTGACTACACACAATTGACCCCAGTGTTCGACATCTCATAACCAAAACTAGAGCAAACATTTAAGTATCACTCCAGTTTAAGTGTTAGAATGGAAATAGATTTTAACTTGTTGTAGTAATAATAATAACAATAAATATCTTTAATGAAGGTTACATATTAAGATGTATTTTGACGTACAAAAATAATAATCTTATGTAGCATATGACCTTCAACTTATATATATATCTATATTCATTCATGCACACACACGTGTACACCGATATAAACACTTACATATACATATATATGCATACAAATACATACACATACATACGACCCGGCCGGGTAGCTCAATTGGTAGCGTATCTGACTCGTGATCTGGAGGTCACGGGTTCGATACCCGGTTGCGGCGACATTCTTTCGGGCGATGTTTTCCATTGCCTCTCACCTCTGATCTATGTGAGAAAGTAGTCAGTGGCTTCGAAATAATGTTGTGTAAGTACTGGTGTGGGAAAGCCAGGAAAACATGGGTAGGTGCACTGACCGCCGTGATATGACCAAAGCTGTTGAAAGCGGCGTTAAACTCCAAACAAACAAACAAACACATACATACATACATACATACATACCCATATACTTACATACACATACACATCCTCAATCATACATATATAAATATATACAAACACGCATACATAACATTTAACTTGTTATCATCAGCAGTTAATATACTTAATATGACACAATATCATGATCATTAACAGTCATATATAATTTAAGTAGGTAATACTCAAGACTGCGGTAAAGCTTTTTTTTATATTTTTGCTTAAATGTTTTAACGCTTTGCGATCACATGCGATATCATTCATATATGATACAATGCTTTCAAAATATTTTATATTTTAGACACCTGGGTGCAGTGGTAGTAGTCTGTTTAAAGCGTTTTCAGAACATTTGATCCACAGGTTAAAAGTCACTTCAGAAGGACCAAAGGTAAGTAATGAAACCTGGTATTTCGTGTTGGCCTGTTGAGCATCAGCTCTCAAGTTCTACAAAATGACGCGCCAAAACGACAAATTAGGATTTGACATTATGGTGCTACCGCAAAATTTCTTTTCTGTTGAGTGAGCGTGAAATGATGGCTTGTTTGCGCAAACGAGGACAACACGACATATAATGTGTCGTTTTTGCGTGTTGGTGACTTTCTACTCGAGATGGCAGTTCTGTCCTAATACTGTATAAAGTTCCTTGAAACTTCTAAATCATTCAAGGTATGTATTGAAGAATCGGACATGGCTTGTTCCAAGGCATATTCCTTGAGAGTCTCTTGCAAAACACACCACATACAACAAAACCCCAATATACCAAGAAATATATATTTTAAAAATACAAACGGTGTAGACAGAATGGTGTTCGTGGTTAAAAAAGTAATACACTGAAAACTAGAAAAGCATAAGCGGGTTGCTATTTTTTGAGCATGGTTGAATTCATTTACATTTAATAATATATAGATAAATTGTTGTCATTTTCAATTTCAGAAGAATAAGATACGCATAACGCTTCTCGACAGAGCTGCTAAGACAAGAAATGTTCTCAACCAGGATGAGGTAGAAATATTTTGTTTATTTATTTATTATTTCAGAAATAAATTATAATAACCAAAAAATAGAAATAACGCGCACACTGTTATTTCTGGAATTAGTAGTCGCAAGACAGTCCCACGAAGTTTTGAGCATCGTGACATCGACTCGCCGTGGGGCAACATTGAACATGCACCGTTTTGTTCCACGATAATTGGTGGTACCTTGTGACATTCTTACGACTGTCGTGCGATAAATATATTGTCGTGGGTACCATAAGGAAAAAATACTTACGACTGTCTCTCAAATATTATATTTCGTAAGAGGCTTGCACAACATTGCAAGTATGTCGTGCGCTAGTCTTGCGTTAGTCTTGCAACATGTTTTCGTTTTTAAAGTGTATATAGTTCGGGCGAATGAACGCTTGGAAATAAACTGTCTGTCCTCGCTAAGAGAGGATGGCTATTCCACCTGAATGTCTTCGCCTGGCCCTGCTGAGGGCGCGTCTACTAAACTGAAGCACGGGCATTATAAAGCGCTGTGTGGGCAGTATAGTACATCAGCTTGGGGGTAGGGGCTTCTCTTTCTGGTGCACATTAGCCACTGTTACCACCTTTCATTTGTTGGTTTTCTTCTTGCGGTTGAATTATAGGCACTCGGTGGGATGAACGACATCTTTTGACCTCTGGGGGCTAAAGTTAGTATGTTCCGTACGTTTTGAATGACAGACACTCGGTGGTATGAACGACATCTTTTGACCTCTGGGGGCTAAAGTAAGTATGTTCCGTATGTGTTGAATCACAGGCAATCGGTGGTATGAACGACATCTTTTGACCTCTGGGGGCTAAAGTTAATATGTTCCGTACGTTTTGAATCACAGGCACTCGGTGGTATGAACGACATCTTTTGACCTCTGGGGGCTAAAGTTAGTATGTTCCGTACGTGTTGAATCACAGGCACTCGGTGGTATGAACGACATCTTTTGACGTCTGGGGGCTCTGGGGGCTAAAGTTAGTATGTTCCGTACGTTTTGAATCTCAGGCACACGGTGGTATGAACGACATCTTTTGACCTCTGGGGGCTAAAGTTACTATGTTCCGTACGTTTTGAATCTCAGGCACTCGGTGGTATGAACGACATCTTTTGACCTCTGGGGGCTAAAGTTACTATGTTCCGTACGTTTTGAATCACAGGCACTCGGTGGTATGAACGACATCTTTTGACCACTGGGGGCTAAAGTTACCATGTTTCGTAAGTTTTGAATCACAGGCACTCGGTGGTATGAACGACATCTTTTGACCTCTGGGGGCTAAAGTTAGTATGTTCCGTACGTTTTGAATCACAGGCACTCGGTGGTATGAACGACATCTTTTAACCTCTGGGGGCTAAAGTTAGTATGTTCCGTACGTTTTGAATCACAGGCACTCGGTGGTATGAACGACATCTTTTGACCTCTGGGGGCTAAAGTTAGTATGTTCCGTACGTTTTGAATCACAGGCACTCGGTGGTATGAACGACATCTTTTGACCTCTGGGGGCTAAAGTTAGTATGTTCCGTACGTGTTGAATCACAGGCACTCGGTGGTATGAACGACATCTTTTGACGTCTGGGGGCTCTGGGGGCTAAAGTTAGTATGTTCCGTACGTTTTGAATCAAAGGCACTCGGTGGTATGAACGACATCTTTTGACCTCTGTGGGCTAAAGTTAATATGTTCCGTACGTGTTGAATCACAGGCACTCGGTGGTATGAACGACATCTTTTGACCTCTGGGGGCTAAAGTTAGTATGTTCCGTACGTGTTGAATCACAGGCACTCGGTGGTATGAACGACATCTTTTGACCTCTGGGGGCTAAAGTTAATATGTTCCGTACGTGTTGAATCACAGGCACTCGGTGGTATGAACGACATCTTTTGACCTCTGGGGGCTAAAGTTAATATGTTCCGTACGTTTTAAATCACAGGCACTTGGTGGTATGAACGACATCTCGTGACCTCTGGGAGTTTAAGTAAGTATGTTGAACACTATGTTCCGTACGTGTTGAATCACAGGCACTAGGTAGTATGGACGATAACCCGTGACCTGGGGGCTAAAGTTTATATGTTCCGTACGTGTTGAATCACAGACACTCGGTGGTATGAACGATAAGCCGTGACCTCTGGGGGCTAAGATTAATATGTTCCGTACGTGTTGAAGTATAGGCACTCGGTGGTATGAACGACATATGTTGACCTCTGGGGCTAAAGTTAATATGTTCCGTACGTGTTGAATCACAGACACTCGGTAGTATGCACGATAACCCGTGACCTGGGGGCTAAAGTTAATATGTTCCGTACGTGTTGAATCACAGACACTCGGTGGTATGAACGATAACCCGTGACCTGGGGGCTAAAGTTAATATGTTCCGTACGTGTTGAATCACAGGCACTAGGTAGTATGGACGATAACCCGTGACCTGGAGGCTAAAGTTAATATGTTCCGTACGTGTTGAATCACAGACACTCGGTGGTATGAACGACATATGTTGACCTCTGGGATCTAAAGTTAATATATTCCGTACGTGTTGAATCACAGACACTCGGTGGTATGAACGATAACCCGTGACCTCTGGGGGCTAAAGTTAATATATTCCGTACGTGTTGAATTATAGGCACTCGGTGGTATGAACGACATATTTTGACCACTGGGGACTAAAGTTAATATGTTCCGTACGTGTTGAATCACAGGCACTTGGTGGTATGAACGATAACCCGTGACCTCTGGGAGCTAAAGTTAATATGTTCCGTACGTGTTGAATTATAGGCACTCGGTGGTATGAACGACATATTTTGACCTCTGGGGGCTAAAGTTAATATGTTCCGTACGTGTTGAATTGTAGGCATTCGTTGGTATGAACGACATCGCGTGACCTCTGGGGGCTAAAGTTATTTTGTTGAACACTTTGTTCCGTACGTGTTGAATCACAGGCACTCGGTGGTATGAACGACAGCCCGTGATCTCTGAGGTCTAAAGTTAGTATGTCCCGTACGGTATGATCGACATCTCGTGACTTCCAGCGGCTAAAGTTAGTATGTTGAACACTATGTTCCGTACGTGTTGAATCACAGGTACTCGGTGGTATGAACGACAAACCCGGGACCTCTGACTATCTGCTGTTATAAACCTTTCAAACCTTTTTTTTTTGAATATATAATTAAAACCATCAGTATTACTTGAATATATATATGCATGTCCAATCGCATTGTCTAGGAAATAATTAGCTTACTCTTGACCAAAACGTTGGAACCTGTATTCCATTGCATATCAGACAATCTGAAACATTACAGCAATTTAAAAGTGCATATATAACATGGTGGCACTCTGTTGGAAAGAAAAAATCTTGCAATTACTTTTCATGTTATTTACAAATGAAGACGCATGTTGTGTTCTTTTGACACAAAATGTTTCCTTTTCTTAATTGTCAATACTTAATACATGTAATGTCCTTGTATATAGTAGTGAAATATGTTTCTTTGTAAACCATGCAATTTTAGGTGCCATTGCTCAGAACGACCAATGGCACCTAAATTTCCATTGTTTACCAAGAAAAATTATTTAACGCTTTAAAAGATTTTATGGCGAGGTGATTAACCTTGGTAAAAAAATACCAATTTTAGTTACAACCGTTTCACGCCAAGCCTCGAAATATTTGATGCAGAGACCCACAGGGAAGACTGGGTTAACCCAACTATGTTGCCTCTTTAAATATTTTTTTTTTTTTATTACGATTCCCCAACAGAGTTGGGAATCGTATTGTTTTTCTATTGTTTTTTATTATTACGATTCCCCAACAGAGTTGGGAATCGTATTGTTTTTCTATTGTTTTTTATTATTATTATTCTCTTTCAGCTATCCAAATGTTTGTCCAGAGCAATACTCATAAACTACTTGATGGAATTGATCGAAACTTGCAACATAGATAGATGGCAATGTGAACTTGTGTAGTTTTCAAGAATGATAACTCTGAGCCACTTTTTTGCAAAGTTATCTCCCCTTTTTCAATATTTTAATCAATTTTTGTCAGAGCCATATCTTGTGAACGAATGGTCAGATATTATTGAAACTTGGAACATAGATAGATGGCACTGTGCAGTTGTACAACATGCAAGAATTATAACTCTGGGCCACTTTTTTGCAAAGTTATCTCCCCTTTTTCATTTTTTTAATAATTGGGTGATTTGAACTTGTATAACTCGATAACGAAAAGAGATAGAGACTTGAAACTTAGTACAAATGTTCCCAATCAAGTGACCTACTTTCTCATGTGTATTTGAGCTTGACCGAATACTCGTTTCTGATTGGTCGATTTTTCGGACTTGTATAACTCGAAAATGACTAGTGATAGAGACTTGAAACTTAGTACATGTGATTCTAATCAAGTAGTACTACTTTCTCAAGTGTATTAGCGCATGACCGAATACTCGTTTCTGATTGGTCGATTTTTCTGACTTGTATAACTCAAAAACGACAAGTGATAGAGACTTGAAACTTAGTACATGTGTTTCTTATCAAGTAGTTCTACTTTTGCATGTGTATTAGCGCATGACCGAATACTCGTTTCTGATTGGTCGATTTTTCGGACTTGTATAACTCAAAAACGACAAGTGATAGAGACTTGAAACTTAGTACATGTGTTTCTTATCAAGTAGTTCTACTTTTGCATGTGTATTAGCGCATGACTGAATACTCGTTTCTGATTGGTCGATTTTTCGGACTTGTATAACTCAAAAACGACAAGTGATAGAGACTTGAAACTTAGTAAATGTGTTTCTTATCAAGTAGTACTATTTTTGCATGTGTATTAGCGCATGACCGAATACTCGTTTCTGATTGGTCGATTTTTCGGACTTGTATAACTCAAAAACGACAATTGATAGAGACTTGAAACTTAGTACATGTGTCCCTAATCAAGTAGTAGTACTTTCGCAAGTGTATTAGCGCATTACCGAATACTCTGGGCCATTGTGTTATCTGCCCTTGTTCAATAAAATGGCAAGGGAATCGTTCGTAACTGTTGCTACAGTTACAATCTCTAGTTATTATTATTATTATTTTCTTTCTCCTATCCAAATTTTTGTCCAGAGCAATACTCATAAACTACTTGATGGAATTGATTGAAACTTCCAACATAGATAGATGGCAATGTGAACGTGTGTAGTTTTCAAGAATGATAACTCTGAGCCACTGTTTTGCAAAGTTATCTCCCCTTTTTCAATATTTTAATCAATTTTTGTCAGAACGATATCTTGTGAACGAATGGTCAGATATTATTGAAACTTGGAACATAGATAGATGGCACTGTGCAGTTGTACAACATGCAAGAATTATAACTCTGGGCCACTTTTTTGCAAAGTTATCTCCCCTTTTTCATTTTTTTAATAATTGGGTGATTTGAACTTGTATAACTCGATAACGAAAAGAGATAGAGACTTGAAACTTAGTACAAATGTTCCCAATCAAGTGACCTACTTTCTCATGTGTATTTGAGCTTGACCGAATACTCGTTTCTGATTGGTCGATTTTTCGGACTTGTATAACTCGAAAATGACTAGTGATAGAGACTTGAAACTTAGTACATGTGATTCTAATCAAGTAGTACTACTTTTACAAGTGTATTAGCGCATGACCGAATACTCGATTCTGATTGGTCGATTTTTGTGACTTGTATAACTCAAAAACGACAAGTGATAGAGACTTGAAACTTAGTACATGTGTTTCTAATCAAGTAGTTCTACTTTTGCATGTGTATTAGCGCATGACCGAATACTCGTTTCTGATTGGTCGATTTTTCGGACTTGTATAACTCAAAAACGACAAGTGATAGAGACTTGAAACTTAGTACATGTGTTTCTTATCAAGTAGTACTACTTTTGCATGTGTATTAGCGCATGACCGAATACTCGTTTCTGATTGGTCGATTTTTCGGACTTGTATAACTCAAAAACGACAAGTGATAGAGACTTGAAACTTAGTACATGTGTCCCTAATCAAGTAGTAGTACTTTCGCAAGTGTATTAGCGCATTACCGAATACTCTGGGCCATTGTGTTATCTGCCCTTGTTCAATAAAATGGCAAGGGAATCGTTCGTAACTGTTGCTACAGTTACAATCTCTAGTTATTATTATTATTATGTCTCCCCTTCTCCGAAAGGGGGGACATGCTGTATTTGTAGTTATTCTTATTCTTATTATTATTACGATTCCCCAACAGAGTTGGGAATCGTATTGTTTTTCTACTGTTTTTTATTATTATTCTTTCTTTCTTCTTTTTCTTCTATCCAAATATTTGTCCAGAGCAATACTCATAAACTACTTGATGGAATTGATTGAAACTTGCAACATAGATATATGGCAATGTGAAGTTGTGCAGTTTTCAAAAATTATAACTCTGAGCCACTTTTTTGCAAAGTTATCTCCCCTTTTTCAATATTTTAATCAATTTTTGTCCAAGCGATATCTTGTGAACGAATGGTCAGATAATATTGAAACTTGGAACATAGATAGATGGCACTGTGCAGTTGTACAACATGCAAGAATTATAACTCTGGGCCACGTTTTTGCAAAGTTATCTCCCCTTTTTCAATATTTTAATAATTGGGTGATTAGAACTTGTATAACTCGATAACGAAAAGCGATAGAGACTTGAAATTTAGTACAAATGTTCCCAATCTAGTGATACTACTTTCTCATGTGTATTTGCGCATGACCGAATACTCGCTTCTGATTGGTCGATTTTTCGGACTTGTATAACTCAAAAACGACTAGTGATAGAGACTTGAAACTTAGTACATGTGTTTCTAATCAAGTAGTACTACTTTCTCAAGTGAATTAGCGCATGACCGAATACTCGTTTCTGATTGGTCGATTTTTCGGACATGTATAACTCAAAAACGGCAAGTGATAGAGACTTGAAACCTAGTACAAGTGTTCCCAATCAAGTGATACTACATTCTCATGTGTATTTGCGCATGACCGAATACTCGCTTCTGATTGGTCGATTTTTCGGACTTGTATAACTCAAAAACGACAAGTGATAGTGACTTGAAACTCAGTACATGTGTTCCTAATCAAGTAGTTCTGCTTTCTCAAGTGTATTAGCGCATGACCAAATACTCTGGGCCATTGTGTTATCTGCCCTTGTTCAATAAAATGGCAAGGGAATCGTTCGTAACTGTTGCTACAGTTACAATCTCTAGTTCTTCTTCTTCTTCTTAACTTTTGTTTGTCCAGAGCAGAACTCGGAAACTACTTGAAGTAATTGATTGAAACTTGGAACATAGATAGATGGCAATGTGAAGTTGTGCACCTTGCAAGAATTATAACTCTGGGCCACTTTGTTGCAAAGTTATCTGCCCTTGTTCAATATTTTAATAGTGTAAACTTTGTCCAGAGCAGAACTCAGAAACTACTTGAAGGAATTTATTGAAACTTGGAACATAGATAGATGGTAATGTGAAGTTGTGCACCTTGCCATAATTATGAGTTATCTCCCCCTTGTTCAATATTTTAATAGTGTAAACTTTGTTCAGAGCAGAACTCAGAAACTACTTGAAGGAATTTATTGAAACTTGGAATATAGTTAGATGGCAATGTGAAGTTGTGCACCTTGCAATACTTATGAGTTATCTCCCCCTTGTTCAATATTTTAATAGTGTAAACTTTGTCCAGAGCAGAACTCAGAAACTACTTGAAGGAATTTATTGAAACTTGGAACATAGATAGATGGCAATGTGAAGTTGTGCACCTTGCAATAATTATGAGTTATCTCCCCTTGTTCAATATTTTAATAGTGTAAACTTTCTCCAGAGCAGAACTAAGAAAGTACTTAAAGGAATTTATTGAAACTTGGAATATAGACAGATGGCAATGTGAAGTTGTGCACCTTGCAATAATTATAACTCTGGGCTACTTCGTTGCAAAGTTATCTCCCCTTGTTCAATATTTTAATAGTCATTGACAAACTGCAATGGGGAGACATATGTTTTTTCATAAAAACAACCTTTCTAGTTATTATTATTATCATTATTATGTCATACTGAATTTTTTAATTACAATTATTAACTTTTATTATAAAAAGAGTATTTTTTGTTTAGAGTAATATACTAGGGGATAGTCGGAGTTCACGGAGGGTAGTCGTACATACGCGTTGAAAAGCAACATTTCCTTCTCCATTTCAGCTGTACGAGGCTCTAAGGTCTATACCAGAATATGATGTTAAGCTCGTGGTTTATAAATTCAGGTTAGTTCAACACTTCTGCACGAGTCAGTGTGGTTTTAGTTCCTGAGTTATGTTACGTTCAACGGGCGTATAGTCAAAATGTATATTTGGATCAAAAACATAACTTAATGTGAGTTATTGTGGGCTTGCGTCGTGCGATGAACCAGTGGGTTAATTGGGATAAAACGTCACGGAAAGTATCCTCTCTATGACCTCACCAGAATTTCTTAATATTTTTGGGATCCATGTAAAATTCTGGTTTCCATGACAACCAAACGAAAACAACTTTAAATGTTTTCAAAACTGGCTGGCTTATTTTCAAATTATGTTGTAGAAATGTTCCTTGGGTGACCCTCTATCAGATTCCTTAAAGCCATGTTAATTGTCAAAAAACATGGCCGACAGGGGGCTGGGCTTTTTTGCCTTATATGGCTATATTGAAAACTTGCAATGATGATTGGTCAATAAACATGGTCTCCAGGGGGCCGGGCTGTTTTGCCTTATATGCATATAGTCAAAACTTTAAAACAAATTCTTTAGGTGAGCAAGTCATGGCCCTCTTGTTTTTTACACGTTAAGATTGGTTTTCTATAGAATTTGCTTGAAAAAGTGAATGACTTTTTTGAAGACATTATTATATAAAATGAAGAAGGAGCCCAGAAGTGTTCTGTTATTCATCACAGTGTCACATGACGATTGTTGCAGAATCGTCGGCTTAATGAAATGTTGACCACGTCCCCAATAGAGACGAACTGAATATAAGCAAGGTTTGCATCTTTATTTTGAAATCATAATGTACTTCCATATAATTTATGCTTTCAAGTATTTGACTCTAAATGGAAGCATAGGATAATATTTTGTTCAGGGGAAACGAATTTTATTTATGGACAGCTTTGTTCTTTTTCCAGGATAATGCCATTTCTAGAACAAGTAAAGGTAAGTTGTACTGTTATGCTTTGGACCTGTTTTATCCGCCTGAGAAGAACACTCTAATGCATTTGTAACATGATGTAAGAATCGAAACAAAACATGCATAGATCGAACGTATTCAGATATAAAACGTTGTTACACACATTTGAAAAGTAACATTTCAATTATTCCTGTAACTTCAAGGTTAAATTATCTTAGTTGTTTAAGTAGTTTAACTATTTCCAACATACAACAAATATGCAACAGAAAGCATTAACAAAAACAAGAAATATCTTAAAAAAGATAAACGGCGATCAATATGAGAAAACACTAAGAAATGGAACATGCGCATATTATTTGATATTTTATCTTACTTATTAGAATGACAGAAAAAAATAACGTTAAATATGTAATATTTGGTTTATAATGTTTTAGTTCATATATATAATATACACTTTGGTTTAGATATGAATGAGAGACAGAGAAAAAACTTGCCTCTGCCGGGAAGCGAACCACACACCTTTCACTTGACAATCCAAGTCAACATCCATTACACTAACGCAACATCACGTACTTCTTTTAAGGCCGAGAATACTTCACATGACTCCAGATTATACGCAAGGCTCCCAAGAGATGTACAAGTTGCAATTGACGATAAATAACTGAAAACTTATCATGTTACAAAATTAATTAATATTTTGCTCTTAAATATTATATTTCATACGTTTTCACTGTTTTGTTTTTTTAATGAAATTCATTTCTTAAGGAAAATAATTAAAGGTAAGTATGCAGAACATTTCATTTTAAAACTTCACCTTAATAGTGCCTCTCGTAGTATCGCCAATTTAACTATGAACCAATCATACCAAACCAATTATTTCTTCGCCATTATTCATAAAATACAACATTTGATTGGTCTACAATCAAGATCATTTGTTTGACATCTAGGTCAAAACCCACGTTAATCGTCTTCGCCGATAAAAAGGAAACACCTCTAAGTATATTTATTTTAATGCGCATTTTCTACTTTTGCCTCAATGATTAAAAGCGTCTGTATGTGGGAAAGGGTTAGATGTACTAATACATGCACATGTCCCTGTAAAGGAGAGAGTTTAACGCTTTCTGCTCAATCCTGTTTATATTTATATTTTATATGAATTGTAATATGATGTTTATATAAATTAGAATATAAATGTAATATTGTTTAAACTAAAAGGATTCAACATCCAATGCTTTTGCGATCAGCGTAGATTCAGATTTCTGATCAATATCAACACTTTGCACAAATCACTCATAAAGACTTTTGCTATGTGACAATTTGGAGAAGATACATAGGCTAATCTATGCATGCACTATTCACAAATGCCAATGTGTACCTTTTCTTACGAACAGGTCGAAATAGATTTATCAATCTTTTCATGTTGATATTAATATTTCATACAGATTATTTGAGTCACATCCCTAATAATCGTCGGGGTTTTCGGATTGTGGACACTTGCAGCTCCTTCCATTCATGTTCGAGATCCATTATTGTCCTAACCGTCGGGGTTTTCGGACTGTGGAAACTTGCGAATCCTTCCAGCCACGTTCGAAATCCATTATTGTTCTAAACGTTGGGTTTTCGGACTGTGGAAACTTGCGGTTTCTTCCAGCCATGTTCGAGATCCATTATTGTTATACTCGTTGGGGTTTTCGGACTGTGGAAACTTGCGGCTTCTTCCAGCCATGTTCGAGATCCATTATTGCCACAGGGACATCATGTTATCATTGATCAACATTTTCACACTAACAACGGTTAAAAATATCTTATTAATACTATGGTAAATCCCTAGAACATTGAAAGTTGAAAACATTGTGGAAAATGGAGAAATTTATCAACAATGCAAGTTGGAATGGATAACTATTTATATTGTTGTTAGAAAGAAAAAAACATGTTCTGATTCCAGATTTCCCAAAATTCCGACATATTTATTGGAATGCATGGAGCTGGTCTCACCCACATGTTGTTTCAACCGGACTGGGGTGCTGTCATAGAATTGTAAGTTAATATAGGATGAGGAATGAATGTGTGCTGTCATAGTATTGGTACATCAGTGTATTGCTGAAGTATGGTTTTACGCCGTTTCAACAGTTTTCAGTTACATCACGGTACCAGAACTCTTATCCATTATTCTGGTGTTAGGAAAGGTTCCAGTGGTAAAACAGCATGATATGAGCCGTCCCGCGAGAAAACAGGCATTGTGGACTCTGCGTAAAGTATCGACCCGGATCAGCCTAAGCATGCCGCACAGGCTTACCAGGATAGACACTTCTCGCCTCCTGTAGATTTTGAGTTTCATGAATCATTATTCTACTGCGCAGGCTGATCTGGATTGATACGTTCTGCAGAGGATTTCTCGCAAGACGGCTCAATTATAGTTCAAGAAGTAGTAACATTAAATGGGCTCGTCCCTAGACAGTGACGATGTATCCGCATAGTGCTCCTGGTTAGCTATTATCATCTGTCGCTCGCTGTCGTCGTCATATCAACTCATAAACCGCGAGACCATTTGTAACAAGACTTCACAGGGGTGTTCCTTGGACGTTCTTTTTGCAGAATTTTTCAACAATATCAATGCTTCGAAGATATGGATTTAAATTATATCCTACAACAACATTTCTGTTAATCAAACTTTTGAGACAAAAGGTTTTAACATCTAGAAATTTATATAACTTGTGGGCAAATTTCCTTTTCTCGAAAAAGTTTAAAAAGTCTTCTGCTGCAGAGGCGAACACAACCTGGTCTGCATTGATCATAAGGATGAATTAATTTCATTCCAGATACAATTGTGAAGATATTCCCTGTTATCGTGATTTAGCTAGACTGAGAGGACTTGAATATCTAACGTGGGAAAAAGATGACAAAGTCTACCCGCATTCTGAGGTAAATTTGATCAACTTTATCATTCTCATTTACCCATCTATTTTTGTGTTACAATCTCAATTAAATTAGATAATTACCTACCCGGGAAGATACAAACCTGCCATATGTTCAATGAAATTCTCAGGTAGCCAACAGTAGTCAATCCACCACTCAAACTATAGTCTGTTTAACTCTGGTAGCAATCATAACACACCGTGAATGACAAAACTACAACAATGATTGATTGATAAATTCTTTGATGTTTTACCAGCTTTCAACACTTTTTCAGTTATATTATGATTATATCCTTGGTAAGTTACCAGTACCTCTGGTCCATTTAATCTGACACCAGCCACTCAGTCGTAATTGCTTATGCCGCAACCCTGAGCGCCAAGGAGGGCAGTCATTACTATCATTTCTAAAGTTTTGGTTAACTCAAATTTCGACCTGCCGCACCCGAGGCAGAAACTGTATCACTACACCACTGGGGTTGACTCTCTACCATTACACATTACACCACCGATGAAGACGTTTTACCACTTTACCACCAGGGCGGATGCGCTACCACTAAACCACCGAGGTGGACGTTCTACCATTACACCACCAGGGCGGATGCTCTACCACTAAACCATCGAGGTGGACGCTCTACCATTACACGACCAGAGCGGATGTTTACCACTACACCACCGAGGCGGACGCGTTACCATTACACCACCAGGGCGGATGCTCTACCACTACACAACCGAAGCGAACGCTCTACCATTACACAACCAGGGCGGATGCTCTACCACTACACAACCAGAGCGGGTGCTCTACTATTGCTCAACCAGGGTGGATGCTCTACCATTACACCACCGAGGCGGACGCTCTACCATTACACAACTAGGGCGGATGATCTACCATTGCTCAACCAGGGTGGATGCTCTACCATTACACCACCGAGGCGGACGCTCTATCATTACACAACCAGGGCGGATGCTCTACCATTACACCAACGAGGCGGACGCTCTACCACTACAACACCGAAGCGGACGCTCTACCATTACACCACCGAGGCGGACGCTATACCATTACACCACCAGGGCGGATGCTCTAACACTACAACACCGAGGCGGACGCTCTACCATTACACCACTGAGGGAAAGTATAAATCGATTGTCTTACATGGTTTTTGTGTATATTTTCAGGATTCAAAAGCAATGCCGAAATCCATGAATTATACATTTGATGCGGATGAATTTGTGAGACTTGTTGCCATGGCAGCCGATCACGTGCGATCTCATCGGTCGTTCGATATTTCAAGTGAACGTGAACTGAAAGATGAACTATGATAGTCATTTGATAGATTAATTATTTATCTGATATAAAACTGTTGTTGTAGTCTGCTTTGAGACCGCAGAATGAACACTTTGTAAAACCGAGATAATTTGGAGATATGACTCTAGTGCAGAGCTGAATCGATGATTTTCTCCTTTTCAATCAATGTTACAAAATCATCTGCGACATGATACGCCAGAAGTTGTCTGAATCCTTACATGGTTTATTTGTCTTAAAACATACGCACAGGCTTCAAATATATGATTGTATACATAATTACATGTTATTCGTACGTTGAATTCATTCCTGACCAGAAGCTAGACGTGTAGCCCTATTTGAGCCGTCCCGCGAGAAAACCAACATTATGGCCTCTGCGTAATGTTTTGACCCAGATCAGCCTGCGCAGTCCGCGCAGTCTGATCCAAGCCGACACATTCCGTCTCAGGGGGATAGAGGTATAGAGTAATGACTCCTGAAACAGAAAATCCACAGAAGGCGAAACGTATCTGTCCTAGTTAGCCTTAGCGGCAGGCTTAGGCTGATCCGGTCGATACTTTACGCAGAGTCCACAATGTTGGTTTTCTCGTGGGACGGCTCATTTGTGTTACGTATATACACCTTTATCAGATACCTAAACGGAGATGCTAGGAGAATACTTCACGCTTTGAGCAGTCAAATTAGAAACATTCTCAATATTAGCTATTGCGATCAGCCTGTATCTGAGTGATTCCTGTCACGTGATTCCTGTCACGTGCTTCCTCATCAAGGTCCCCTCTTAAACCACAAGGTCCTTTTCAGCCAAGCATCAGAGTAATGTTCCTTTCATGATCGTCCTTTGATATTTTCTTAACAAAAAGTAATTTTCATAACTATTATTGTGTTATCCGAAGTACTCTTCATGTCTTTTTTAATACAGGCATGCTTTTTTTTTTTTATCGCTCACGACCCTTTTATCATGTATAGGTTGTGCTTTATAGGGCACAACCATCTTATAAACAGCGGGAAACGTGTCGGAAGAGACACGGTAATTTCCAGATTCATACGCGCAGTACTACCGAAAAATGAAAAACAATCCACTTTCCTGTAAATTTAATCTACATTCCGGTTAATGATGTCTCCCCCTGTATACAGGGGAGATATATTGTTTTTGTCCTGGATGTCTGTCTGTCTGTCCGTCTGTCTGTCTCTCCGAAATCGTGTCCGCCCCATATCTCCAAGACGGCTTGAAGGATTTTCATGAAACTTAAGTCACATGTTTACATCATCAAGGCAATGTGCTTGAAGGTAAAATGTTTAAGACTTTTTAATTCGTGTCCGTCTGTCTGTCTGTGCCAAATCGTGTCCGCTCCATATCTCCAAGACGGCTTGAAGGATTTTCATGAAACTTGGGTCACATGTTCATCTTATCAAGGCGATGTGCATAACTCATGTCTCGACCATACTGGTTCAAGGTCAAGGTCACACTTGAAGGTCAAAGTTTTGAGGAATACTTCAGTCTTGAATGTTACAGCTGCAGTAAAAAGATGTGTTATTGTAAACCATTTGCTATCATGTCCACTTTGTACAAGGTCAAGATAAAGTTAGTAATTAAAAGTTGAATACTGTCCGACTTGGCCAATTTTTTGTCTGCTTTATAGGTTGGAATGTTTTGAGAGATTTTGACAGATATTTGAGGGGGAGACATCTGTTTTTGTGTCAAAAACAATTCTAGTTTATAATTTATGTTATTTGTTGATTAAGGAGTTTAAATTTGAGTCATGACAAATGAGAACAAAATATGAAAATTGAGACAACAAATTGATAAAATATCGGAAGAACACATGATCTATTGTAAGCAGCGGTAGTAGCAGAGAAAGACTGATGTGTACAAAGTTAATGCGGTCATTCAATGACAAATTTCAAACCAAACGCTTAAAAGAAATATTTTTTGCGAAAAAACAAATCCTTAAAAATAGGCTCGAAAACTATTCTTGAAATTCCGGCAAATGGTAGACGAATGGTAGACGAACGTGTGTCCTTAATTATATATATTTTTAATAAACATCTCTCGAGCAAAATTTAAATAAATCCGAAATAATCTTATTACTTAAAACATTTTTTCGAAACTTTCCTTTTAAGGTATCGGATCTGTAATGGTCAATATCACAATGTTGCCTAAATTTGTTTCCCATGCTATCATCATCCATTGATACATGTATTTCTGAAATTTTAGAAGATTTTACCGTCTATAATGGATTATTATTATTAATTTCAGTTTGTCCGTCTGTCCGTCTGTCTGTCTGTCTGTCCGTCCGTCTGTCTGTCTGTCTATCTGTCTGTCTGTCTGTCTGTCTATCTGTCTGTCTGTCTGTCTGTCTGTCTGTCTGTCTGTCTGTCTGTCTGTCTGTCTGTCTGTCTGTCTGTCTGTCTGTCACACTTCGTTTCCGTGCAATAACAGCCACAAATGTGAACCGTTTTTTTTCAAACTTGGTAACAAGGTTAAATGCCTTAAGGGCTAGGCCAAGTTCGATCGTCACTTTCGGCGGACTTTATTTAGTGGAATTATGGCCCCTTATTTAACACAAAATGTCGTTTCATGCTGTTTCCGTGCAATAACTGCCACAAATGTGAACCGTTTTCTTTCAAACTTAGTAACAAGGTTAAATGCCTTAAGGGCTAGGCCTAGTTTGATCATCACTTTCGGCGGACTTTATTTGGTGGAGTTATGGCCCTTTATTTAACAAAAAAAGTCGTTTCTTGCTGTTTCCGTGCAATAACTGCCACAAATGTGAACCGTTTTTTTTTTAAACTTGGTAACAAGGTAAAATGCCTTAAGGGCTAGGCCTAGTTCGATCGTCACTTTCGGCGGACTTTATTTAGTGGAGTTGTGGCCCCTTATTTAACACAAAATGTCGTTTCATGCTGTTTCCGTGCAATAACTGCCACAAATGTGATTTTTTTTTTTCTAACTTGGTAACAAGGTTAAATGCCTTAAGGGCTAGGCCAAGTTCGATCGTCACTTTCAGCGGACTTTATTCGGTGGAGTTATGGCCCCTTATTTAACAAAGAATGTCGTTTCTTGCTGTTTCCGTGCAATAACTGCCACAAATGTGAACCGGTTTTGTTCAAAATTAATTACAAGGTTAAATGCCTTAAGGGCTAGGCCAAGTTCAATCGTCACTTTCGGTGGACTTTATTCGGTGGAGTTATGGCCCCTTATTTAACAAAAAATGTCGTTTCTTGCTGTTTCCGTGCAATAACTGCAACAAATGTGAACCGTTTTTTTTTTCAAACTTGGTAACAAGGTTAAATGACTGAAACGCTAGGCCAAGTTCGATCGTCACTTTCGGCGGACTTTATTCGGTGGAGTTATGGCCCTTTATTTAACAAAAAATGTTGTTTCTTGTTGTTTCTGTGCAATAACTGCCACAAATGTGAACCGGTAACAAAAAAAAATCGTTTCTTGCTGTTTCCGTGCAATAACTGCCACAAACTTGGTAACAACCTAGGCCAAGTTCGTTTAATTTACCCTGCAATACATGTTCAATAAAAAGTCTACTGACATGTTTAAACCTAACCTCAACATTTTCCTACAATATTTCCTGCAAGCGGGGGATATAAATTTCATGAATTTGCTTGTTTTTGTTCGTTGTTGTTCAATGTCTCTTGAGAAGGCAAAAAATGTACAACAACTAAACAGAATACAATTGCTTTAATGTTCATGCATGTCTTAAAAATAATGTATAAAGGGCACTTTTACCTCAAAAGAACATTGTTGATTAAAATAAACACAAACGAAAATAAAATACATTACGAAAAAAAGAAAAAAAATCTTAAATATCATCCTAACCCCCCTTCCCCCCCTTCTGAAATATGCTTTTTTAAAAAAAGGTTTCTGCAACTTTGGAATTTAAAAGTCATCATCTAGCATTATAACTATAACAATTAACCATTAATGTTGGATATCATTATTTACTACATTGTTATATTTAAGATATACTTAAATATAAAAAACATTTACCGTCTTGTTTTCTCATAACATGCTATTTTATAAGATAGGTGACAAAATAAAAGGTAACGCAATTTGTCCGAAAATAGTCTTTTCAACATCTATCATCAGTAAACAGGAAATTTTCTTTTGTTAAATTTTATATTTAGGCACATACTTGTGTTGAAAAAATATCACGGCATACAACAATAAAGATCATGCTCAAATATATCTCAAATAGAATGCTTTATCAATAAAAATGGTACCCCACCCACCCTAAAACAATGCCCCTTATAAAAAAAAAAAAAAAAAAAAAAAAATCCCAACCTGTTCTATTGTATGAGCATCATCAACATACTCCCACTTAAAATGTATATCAAAGTATAATACTTTATTAAAAGAAGTAATTACATGAAAAAGCGTCTATATGTGGGAATATTGACACATCTGTAGAACAAATCAATGAATTTCAACCTATTTTGACCCTTACAGAATGTTGCATTTTATTTCAATGAAAAGGCATGAAAATTATGTCATTTTGACCCTCAGAATTAATTTGGTGTTCTACCTGATACATCAGTGGTACTGGGCCGAGCAGGCGCGTAGCTAGGCGTAAGAAATATTTTGAGAGGTTCAAAAATAAAAAATGAAACAAATGCGAAAAATGCAATGAAAACTGAACCCTAAGGGGGGTAAGGTTGAAAACGGACACATCAGAACAATTCATACATGGATAAATTGTCACATGAAGCATCTATGTTTATTGATAATATTAGATGTCCTATACATGTAGTTTGTATGTATACAGTTAAATAGTATTTTCATATTGTACATGGAAGTACGATATTCGAGGTCTATTTGTGGAGCGAATTGTGGTCCGTGCCATTTATTTGGATCTGAGAAGAGATTGATAGTGTCGCAACCTGCAACCAGAAATAAACGCGAAACGTTCCACGGTTTACCACTATGAGAAGGATTAAAACATATCTACGGCCGCCAACCCTTACCACCGGTAGATTATCCGGACTTGTTTTGATGAACATTCACCGTGATCGTGACATAAACACTGATTTAGTGATAGATGTGTTTGCAAGAAGAAAGAAGCGACGACTAGTCCTTCTATTTCGCGTGTAGGCTTAAAGAAAGTACCTAGTATGAATCATCTGAATGTACAGTAAAACCTCGTTGGCTCGAACATGGGAAAGGTCGAACACCCTGGAAAACTCAAACTCCTCCCTCGGTCCCGGCCTAACCCTCATAAAATTAAGGTTTTTTTTAACCTGAAAAACTCGAAAACCTGCTCTTTCGAATTACCGAACTAAAACACGGTCCCTCCGGCTACATTAAAGCACAAAGTACTGATAGGTCGAACTATTAACTGTGGGCCCTTCGAGTTCATGCCTTCGAAGTTTCAATTTTGTTGAAGTGACAGTCAATGTTAGAAAATATAAATTCCGAATGCTGCAAATGTTTTAATGGTATTTTGTGTATACATGCCGTACATAAGGGTATCAAGTAGGCTCATTAAGATATTGTGAAATTTACACCAGATGTCACCTGAGCCCATATAGCCGAGTTTTTTTTCCCGGGGGAGCATGACCCAGAAAAAATAAATTTCGAATGCATTTTTTTTTTATCAAGATAAAACGTTTCAATACTAAATATTTCGCTAACTCGTGTATTGGTTTATAATTATTTTATAAATGAAAATCATCGAAGTTGCCGCTTAACGTAGCGGTTAGCATGTTCGGCCCTCAAGCGGTAGGCTTGAGTTCGATTCCCGCTCTGTTCAGATAAAAAAAAAAATTATAAGAACAAAATAATATTTTTTGTCTTATAAATTACCGATATCAGTGGTGCAATTGTCATTTAACACCGCTGCAATAAACTCTTTCAAAATGTTGGGATTTAAAATGAATTCAAAAGCAATGCATTTAAAACTATTCACCTATGCGTTGTGAAACACTAAGAAATGATTAAATCGTGAGTATGATGTTTTACGTCGCTTTTAACAATATTTCAGTCATTGCACGCTGAAGAAAATGTAGATAACACAGGATTTTATTTCTGCTTTGAAAGTAAAATTGGACTCTCAATATAATTATCATTGTTAGGTTATTGTGATTTTGATATGAAATGTATATGTGTTAATTGCATTAAAAAAACACGGCTTAAAATCCATTGTTAACCAGGAGGTGTGCTAAGCAGAAACTATCCAGATAGCAGATACGCATGTGTATGCCAACTTTTAGTATATCGATAGACCATCATACTGTGTTTACAGTATTTTGCTTTACTCCTTTATCATTTAATATATGGATATAAAGTGCTAACTAACAAATTGCTAGTGTAAAGTGTTCAAGTTAGACTTTTGGGATCGGTAAATCCATGTCCAAATGTTATCTGCAGTTAGCCCCTTGCTGTGAGCACTTTTAGTGCTTTGATTGTAAACGGAAACATATCTGTAAATGAAATTATTATTTTTTAAAAAGATTTGGAAGACATCGTGGCAAAAGGAGAAATCATTATTGCATATCAATTTTTCCATGACAAAATTCAATTTAACGTTATCAATCGCCTTCAACCATTGGATCAAAGGTCTATGTGGAAAGGTAGCCTGTAATCCTTCTGAAAACAACTTGTCAAAAGAGTATGTGGGAATGTAACCAGTTTCTTTCTGATGATTGACCAGCATCGTGAGTCCACAAAAAAAGGGGCCAATAGTTTATATTGAATATAGCCAATTGTGTGGAATAATGGTGCAGGATGATCAGGAAACTCATGGTTAAGTAATCTGGCTGCCGCGATAAACTATAGTGACTAGACTAATGTTGAAAACGACGTTAATCTCAAATCACATAGAACAGATCACTTTCAAAGATGTTTTCTTCTTGTGTATACATACCTTTTTATGACCTACTTATCATACGCTTGATTGATTGATTGTTTGGTGTTTTAAGCTGCTTTCAACAATTGTTCAATTATAGCATGGCGTGTTCTGGGTAAGTTACCAGTATTACTGGTTCATTTATCCTAACACCACGTGTTCTGGGTAAGAAACCAGTACTACTGAATCATTTATCCTAACACCATGTGTTCTGGGTAAGTTACTAGTACTACTGATTCATGTATCATAATACCACGTATTCTGGGTAAGTTAACAGTACTACTGGTTCATTTATCCTAACACAACGTGTTCTAGGTAAGTTACCAGTACTACTGGTTCATTTATCCTAACACCACGTGTTCTGGGTAAGTTACTAGTACTACTGGTTCATTTTTCCTAACACCAGGTGTTCTGGGTAAGTTACCAGTACTACTGGTTTATTTATCCTAAAACAACGTGTTCTGGGTAAGTTACCAGTACTACTGGTTCATTTATCCTAACACCGCGTATTCTGGGAAAGTTACCAGTACTACTTTTTCATTCATCCTAACAGCAGCCGAGTGTTCTGGGTAAGTTACATGTACCAGTACTACTTGTGCATATATTCTAACACCAGCCACGTGTTCTGGGTAAGTTACCAGTACTACTGGTTCATTTATCCTAACACCAGCCACGTGTTCTGGGTAATTAACCAGTACTACTGGTTCATTTATCTTAACACCAGCCATGTGTTCTGGGTAAGTTACCAGTACTACTGGTTCATTTATCCTAACACCACGTGTTCTGGGTAAGTTACCAGTACTACTGGTTCATTTATCCTAACACCAGCCACCGTGATATGACTGAAACATTGTTGAAAACGACGTTAAACCTGTGTCAATCAATCAATCGCGATGAGTCACCATTGATACACGTTTGGTGGTGTTCTTCATAACAGTTTAGTCTTAATCGACTAAGGTTATCGCCCCAAGGGTCTTGAGTTCGAAATGTATCGGAACCTTTAATTATTTCCGATATATCAGTAGTAATCTTCCCCAAATGGTATAAAAGCTTTCCCATAACTCTGCGGCAAACGACTTTGACATCATCTTGTCAAAAAAGGATAATCAATCTTTGAAAATGAAAGTAGAATTAATTGAAGTTGAAAACATTGTTGCAAAAAGAGTAATTGCTCATTATTAGCGATTTCTTCCTTTGCCACCATGTTTTCAAAGATGCATCTACCATTAAGGTGTCAGAAAGCGTCTGTATGCGGGGAAAGTGTTAAAGACGCGAAAACATGCTACTGTAAAATCGTTATGTGTCAAACCAACTCACACGACCCAGATGACATTTTAATGTATAAGTATTCTGATCAGGTTTGTTGGAAGTTAGCCTGTTGTTTGGGGGAACTATTATAGAGAGGGAGAGCCAGGATACACGTGGTGAGGTGAAAACTGACCACCGCGATATATGAGCCGTTCCACGAAAGAAAAAACATTGTCGAATCGGCGTAAAGGATCAACCCGGATCAGCCAAACATGGCGCGCAACACTAAATCGGATAGACACTTTTCGTCCCTGGTGTTCTCGTGGAACGACTCGTCTCTGAAATACAGTTGAAAACCGTGATAAGCTCCCATCTGTCAGGAGTTATCTACTTTGATAGTTCGAATATGGAAACTTTTCCCTGTGACAAGTTGTTTAGTTTGTTTTATGCTAAGTGAAGCTTTTAAATGTAAGTACTTAACATTAACCATTTACATAGACATTTTAAAATCCATTAAAATATTACCGTAAAGGCAGTTTTGATCAGCATCTCTATCTCTGTTTATCTTAATTCTGATTGGTTCTTCATGATCACGTGTTAGAATACGGTTTTCAGACTTTGGTCAATTTTGATTGGTTAGCATGTATAAAATATCATCGTGGTGATTTTTCATTTGTTCATTTGTCTGATCTTTCCACGTGCTTTACCTGGAGCAAATTACAATATAATATAAATAGAATGCCAACACAGACACACTGCATACCTGCACTATAGAAACAGTCGACAAGTCAAATAGACAACCTGACATTCGTAAACATGAAGATTGCTGCAATTATCTGCGTGGTTGTTGCTGTAATAAGTTGTTCATCACCCACGACAAGTGTTAAGTTTCAATTCGAGGACGTTCCATTAACACCAGCACAACAATATAAGTTCTTGCATGTTAGAACTGATGCTGAGATGAATCAAACCTTTAAACTGGTGGACGTCAGTGGCTACTCTAAACGCTTATCGTTCTGGGTAAGTTTAGATCCAATGGCGACTGGATCTGCGACCGTCGACGTTGAATTTAAGATACGGTATTCAAACGAAGCAGACATTGACACAATCCGTGTCTTTTTCGATGGCAATCTCGTGGATCAGATTAGCAATACAGTAACCGTCGGATGGAACTCTGATATCATTGGTTATCGCTACAGCAATACTGCAGGAGCCTACAAGGTGACCGTAGATGCCATAACCGATGCGACAGGGGTTGAACTGGATAGCTTGGAGTTAATACTCACCAACCAGAATCCGGATAGTACTGTCGACTTTGAACAACCAGAGTACAGTGAGAATTGATTTGAATATAATTGGAAAGCATGTGGGATTCTGGACTTGAGTTAGTTTGGACAATGTTTTCAATTAAAAGATCCGATAAGATTTTGAACTGCACGAATAATAAAGAACTGAAAAGAGAGTATTACACTATAACTCTCGTATGTATTCTAGCTACTACAAACATTCAATGTACTCGATAACATTACTTAAAATATGCTTTTTTGTGATCGGTTTCCATAGGAATCAACAAAGAATCAAGATCTGCCTCTAGTTCCATGCTGAAACAAACGGATACAGGTTTCTTGAAAGCTTCATGAAAGATTCGTTGACTGATTGACGAACACGATGTATACTCTGACCAAGCTGCGCCTTCAACTGTGCTGGGAAGTGACTGACACAGTCGACAAATAGTACGCATGTCTATTTAAATTCTAAATTTTTACGCTATTGAAAATGCAGTACGTTGACTTTCGTTATAAATATTCATGTACTTAATGAGTGAAATCTACACAACAGCACTGAACATCTCCACATTGCTTTCCGTGTATGCCAAGTGTTTGTGCGTCTTTTTTTATAATTAGCTTATAATTTTATATACTATTTTAGATATAGTGTCATTTATTATTCAATATTTCTCTCTCTCTCTCAGCTATCTCTCGCTCTCTGTCTCTCTCTCTCTCTCTCTCTACTCAGTCTCTCTCTCTCTCTCTCTCTCTTCTCTCTCTTCTCTCTCTCTCTCTCTCTCTCTCTTTTCTCGTTCTTCCGTGCCTATTAAACGATTTAGTGGAATGTATTCAATGTATGCATGTAATTTTATAAATCAAAATCTTCAAAAATTAATTCATATCTTGGCGTTTATTTTTAATCCCAAACAATCCATCCTGTCCATTTCTAAATGGTATACATGTATTCTACATGCTGTAACATGTAATGTTGACAGAAAAAAGAAGGTGTAAAGGGTGGCGTGTATTAAGTAAATATTTTAAAACTGTTCAACATTTATAAAAATGTAGAAAAAAAAGAGAATACATCAATTTACTCAAAATAGTTATTCGACTATTTCAATAACTCTCTGAGTAATATTGTACTTTCAATTAAAAGAATGCTTAATGGTTAGCTGGTAGACACACACTATGTACCATACTTTCTCTCCAACCAAGATCTTGGCAGTCAGGGTTACGGTGTTAGCTGTGCCACTGACAGGCTTGTTTAAGATAAATGGACCAGTATAACTGGTAACTTACCGGGACACTGAAAGAATCTTGAAAGCCAAACAATCAATCAATCTAACTCAATAGAAGTGGTAAGACCTTAGGAAGCCAATCACATCCTTGTACTGGTTTTCATATTTCTGTCGAGCTTTTCAAAACTCCATATGAAAAAGGGCATCAAACCAAGTTGTGTGACTGATGAACGTGTGTAAAACCATGCGATCCTACCTATAAGCAACAGTGATAACTATGGAAAAACCTGTTATTTATCACTCCGACTGTTCTACTATAATTGAGTCGATCCGCGAGAAAACCAACAGTATGGACTCTGCGTAATGTATTGACTCATATCAGACCTGCGCAGTCCGCGAAGAGACACATTCCGTCTCAGGGGGATAGAGGTATAGCGTAATGATTCCTGAAACAGAAAAGTCCACAGATGGCGAAAAATAAAATGTCTATCCGGGTAGAGCCTGTGCGGCATCTTAGGCTGAAAGTCGGGTCGATACTTTACGCAATGTCCACAATGTTGGTTTTTCTCGCAAGACGGTCCATATTAATTCGAACTGTTAACCTCTTCACCATCGATTGGATTTTACTTGCATTCCCACGGATTGCATTTCTTCCACAATCTCAAACTGTTGCCTGTTATTGCAAAAACGGTTCGTAAATATGCAAAACATATGATTGTAGGAATAATTCGGAAATTGTCTTTAAGTACTATCCTGGGCTTTTATTTATGACTGTAACCGACTAACCAATTCACGAGACAAACATTCAGTGAGGCAGACAGTGACACAGTGCTAGAGCGTCGACATCTCGTTCAAGGATCCCGGGTTCGAATCCCGTGATCAGCGGTTTCTACCCTTCCACCACTAACGGCTCAATATCTGATTATATCCAGGGCGCAACATAAGGCATGATACATTGAATAAAAAGATGTTTCCGTAATAGATGTATAATAAAGTAATTTAGAATAATTTAAACTTAAACTAACTTTAGGTTTATCCTATCAATGGCATATCAGTCGTAATGTTATTATATCTCCGCAGTCCAGATTACCAAAGTGCGGAGCCATAATTTAGTATTTAGTATTACGGGATCTTCGATCGATCTACCCTGTATCTGTTGTTCACGACTCAGACACTCTCACAACTATACCACTGAGTCAGAAGGAAGTCAATTTGTCCAGCCTTTTGTATTTTGATCTCGTATCCTACCTGTGTCTGTCGTTTTGGTCTCGGACAATCTCACTACTACTACACTGAGTCAATTCGTTTTTAGTCCATACCGTTATAGAAGGAAGTCAATATTTACAGCCTTTCGTATTCTGATCTCGTATCCTACCTGTGTCTGTCGTTTTCGTCTCGGACACTCTCACCACTACTACACTGAGTAGTTTCGTTGTCAGTCTATACCGCTAGAGAAAGGTGGTCAATTTGTACAGCCTTTCGTATCCTGATCTCGTATCCTACCTGTGTCTGCCGCTGTGGTCTCGGACACTCTCATCACTACACCACTGACCCGGTACGTTGGCAATGTCGTCATGAGTGAATAGTCACATCTCTTGAGGAGTGTTTAAAGATCGTCTGCTCTAAAAACGTCATAGAAATCAATTAACCCTTTCCCACATACATACGCTTTCTATTGCCTATGTAGAAGACGGCTCTTGAAAATATCTTGGCCACAGGAGAATTTTCTCATGATTAGAAATTTCTTCTCTTTTCGACAATATTTTAATAGTTAAACCTTCTTTTATAGAGACTTACTTAATTTCTGCCTTGGTGTTTTTAAAGTCGTCTGCTGCAAAATGATTGAGTCTTAAAATATGTAAGTTTGGGTTTGATACGGGGTAAAGAAATCAAATTTAGCAGTTTATCATTGTCCTAAAATGTTTTAAAAACTCGTCTGCTTTAAAGGCATCAAAACAGATTATTGGAGCCGTTCCACGAGAAAACCAACATTATCGTCTCTGCGTAATGTATCGACCAGATCAGCCTGCGCAATGCGCGAAGGCTAATCCGAGCCGACACATTCTGTCTAAGCGGGATTGAGTTATAGATGAATGATTCCTGAAACAGAACATCCACTTGAGGCGAAAAGTGTGTGTCCGGGTTTGTTAGACTGCGCGGCATGCTACGCTGATCCCGATCGATACTTTAAGCAGAGTGCACAATGTTAGTTGTCTCGTGGAATGGCTCATTTATGCTTTTTATTACCATTTTCTCCATTTCTGACACTCGTTCCCAACCGATGTTTGCATGAGATATATCAAAATGTGTTTCTTACAGGGAATTGATAAACCTCAAACAGAGAGGTATATTGCTCTGAGCGTCCGGTCATAACAAATACTTAAACAAAATCAGAAAATCCACAGCAGGCGAAAAGTGTCTGTCCGGGCAAGCCTGTGCGGCATGCTTAGGCTGATCCGGGTCGATACTTTACGCAGAGTTCACAATGTTGGTGTTCTCGTGGGCGGCTGAAATGAAATACTGTTTAAGGGGACGTTAACACCATTTAAACAAACAAACCCAGTTAGTAACAGCATGATATGAGTAAGACTAAGATACATTTGTAGGGGAAAATGGAATGGAATGGAGAAATGATTCCTGAAACAAAATATCCACAGGAGGCGAAAAGTGTTCGACTTGTGTATTTAGCTACACACATTATGGTCTCTGCGTAATGTATCGACATATTCCTTCTGAGGTGGGAAAGGAATAATTCCTGAAACAAAAAATCCACAGGAGACGAAAAGTGTCTGACTTGTGTATTTAGCTACTCGTGAAAATACCACGTAAAGTTATCACTCGGTGAATGGATATGTCGAATATACAATGTACACCGAAACAAACACTTTTCCTCCATCTTATTTTGAAGCTATAATAACTCTTTTGGTTAATGGGGTTGAACATCTTAAATATCAATCAGTCGAACGTCAGAAAGAATGTTGGCTGAGCTTGAATTCGAATTCACAACCCCTGGATTGACAACCCGGGTCGCTACAAACTGAGCTGGCAGGACGCGGCTATAATAACTGTAAGTGTATAACTAGGGTGGCAATACACGGTTGAAATCTGATTTTCTTTTTCTTGGGGACACCCACACTTATATTACTCATGTACCTTTCCATTCACGGACTTAACTTACTAATGACAAAATGAAACAAATAACACTTCATATTGAAAATACATTTGCTATATTTGCGACAAGCCTACGGACAGTCGACTCAGTCGAGTAAAATATGTACAGTACAAAGCATTCTTAATTAATAACATATTTGGATGGTTATACATGTGACAATTACATGTTTGCCATATAACATCCGCACAATGGATGATTTTGCACTTTCTGCCTCAGACCATGCACCATGAGAAATACCATGTTCACTCCTCTTTACTTATTTGTGTTCATTACACCTATTAAAAAACAACACATGTTTATTAAAAAATCAGCAACAACAAATAGAGAGGCAATCGCCATGACGATAACCACAATATCGCCTTATAACCAACAAATCTTAAGGCAGCCACACCTGTTTCAGGTCACTCTAATTCCTGCAGTTTTTTACTAATATATCTGAAAGAACACATGAATAAAACATAAGTAGCGTTGAAATTTAATATAAATTGATTTAAGAATTTCCCTATGAATGTAAATAGGAATGCATTAAATCAAACCGGAATCCAAATATTAATTCTCCTACTTTGCAAACACGGGAGATAACCAGTGTTGACTTCATTACATGGAGAGTCAATATTGAGGCGATACCGTCTGACTTTACTACATGGAAAGTCAATATTGAGGCGATACCGCCTGACTTTACTACATGTAAAGTCAATATGGTGGCGATACCGCCTGACTTTACTACATGGAAAGTCAATATTAAGGCGATACCGCTTGACTTTACTACATGTAAAGTCAATATTGTGGCGATACCGCCTGACTTTACTACATGTAAAGTCAATATTGAGGCGATACCGCCTGACTTTACTACATGTAAAGTCAATATTGAGGCGATACCACCCAGTACCTTTAGTAATACTGCTGTAAATACATTGTTTGTGGTACTGCTTCTATAAATGGGACTACTCTTGTTATTCGTAATCCCGTGTACTAACAACGATTATTTCCCTTGCTTATAACTAATCATGGTAGCCAGCATTCTGAAAACCAAACATTCCTTTGCCATTTTTACATCTTACATAATTGTGCATTCCAGTTGGCAAATCAAACCAGTCAACAACTTCTCTCACAAATGAACCATTCTGAGAAATAAAATGCCAAAAATGGGCAGATTTACAGTAAGGTATAACTAGAACACCTGTAGCTTGATCTATATATATAGCTATTTCTTAATAACTCTTATTTATTTCACTGATAGGGGGAACAAATAACCCGAACTGATCACCCCAATATTCTGCAAATGCATCTTTACCACTACAATATGGGTTCCAAAACCTTGAATAAAACTACGGCAATTTTGCATTGTAATAAGATGCGAAAAAATCAACTCCTAGTTTCCCAGAATTATGTTCTATTATTTGTGAAATATCATAGGGAATTCACCAATCATCGTAATCTGTTAGTTTAGACAAATAATTTGCTTTATAATTCTTAGACCTCGGAATACATTCCATTTCAAGACTTTAAATTTGCCATACAAAACAGAAATGAAATAAGCAATATCTTGTAATTCTCTTTTCATTGAACCTTTTACTGTAAAGGATTTCACCCTTTGATTGTCTGTAAACAGTTCACCTTTTGGTGTTTTAGTATATTTCTTAGAGAAAACAGAACTCTATAAACCGCTTCTAACTCTCTCCAAGTGGAGGATTTTGTACTTTCTGCCTCGGACCATACACCATGAGAAATGCCATTTACACTCCTCTTTACTTATTTTTGTTCATTACAACTAGTAAAAAACGACACATGTTTATCCTAAAACCAAACGACAACAAACCACAGAACTACAATCCTTAGGCTAAAAAAAAAAATATGTGTGGTTCAGGTAACCCTACCTTCCCTATTTTTTGGGGCCGACCCTAGAACTTTTTATCGATTTTGGGAACTAAAATAATTGAGTACGAAACTGAAACGCTTGGAAATCGTTTATCGATCGTAATAAAACAAACATGGCGGCGACCACAGTGTTCGCCGTGACGGTAGAAGGCACTCATCTACTGTCGGGGAAGTTTTTGCAAGAATTATTCCATATATTGATGAAATGTCTTGAATGTGCATATAGCACACATTTGTAACCACTTACGTCTGTAACAACTTGCAGCAGACAACTTGCTTCTGAAGAAGAAAAAAAAAAAAAAAAAAAAGCCTACCTACCTACCCTTTTTCTTTGACCAATGTTACCTGAACCACACATAATTTTTTTTTTAGCCTTATCATCAATCCTACTATTGTCCATATATCGGAAAGGCAATCACCTTGACGATAATTACATATCGCCATATTACCAGCAGTTCTAAAGGCAGCCAACCTAAAGGGGGGGGGGTTAACCATTGTCCGACATTTGCATTTTCATAACGTGTTATTGTCCCTTACCTATCATTTTCCCTCCCTTTTCCACTTTAGTCAATGTATAAAGATAACATTCTGAATTTCGAGTTTTCAGAAACAAAAATGCCTTCTCCATTTTAACAACTTGTTTTGAGATAGCATCTATATATATATATATATAATGATATAAAAATCTTGAAGCAATGATGAAAACTCCTCATCGAAAGAACATAACATTGCCCAAAAAGCAGCCGATTTCCATTCCGGGACTACTAGCACTTCCCGCGCATAGTGAACTTACGTCTTCCCTAGCATTCTGGGTATTAAGTGATAGGTGGGACAAGAAGTCATCATCCTTTACTCCAGTCGTACTTGTATCCATACATAATATTATCTAGAATACATTCATTCGTGTCAATCCTTTTCCAGAATCCAATATGTTCCATTAACCTATTTTCGCAATATATTCAGAATTGCCTTCTGACATTACGCGTAATAGAAATATTCATGTGTAAACCAATTCATATCATAAAGACAACTAGAAATACAAGGAATCGGTGGAACCGAATGATGCTCCCCATAAGGGCTTTGTCAAGTGATAATAGGCATTGTCTGATAGAACTACCTTTAACTAGTGATCGTACCTGCAAATAAGTAGCATAAATTTGTAAAGATATATTATTTGTTTTATTTGTTATTTCATTGTCGTGTAAAGGAAAACTTCCGCTGATCCATTGCCATATTTCATTGTCGTGTAAAGGAAAACTTCCGCTGATCCATTGCCATATTTTATTGTCGTGTAAAGGAAAACTTCCGCTGATCCATTGCCATATTTCATTGTCGTGCAAAGGAAAACATCCGCTGATCCATTGCCATATTTCATTGTCGTGTAAAGGAAAAGTTCCGCTGATCCATTGCCATATTTCATTGTCGTGCAAAGGAAAACTTCCGCTGATCCATTGCCATATTTCATTGTCGTGTAAAGGAAAACTTCCGCTGATCCATTGCCATATTTCATTGTCGTGCAAAGGAAAACTTCCGCTGATCCATTGCCATATTTCATTGTCGTGTAAAGGAAAACTTCCGCTGATCCATTGTCATATTTCATTGTCGTGTAAAGAAAAACTTCCGCTGATCCATTGCCATATTTCATTGTCGTGTAAAGGAAAACTTTCACTGATCCATTGTCATATTTCATTGTCGTACTTCCGCTGATCCATTGCCATATATCATTGTCGTGTAAAGGAAAACTTCCGCTAATCCATTGCCATATTTCATTGTCGTGCATAGGAAAACTTCCGCTGATCCATTGCCATATTTCATTGTCGTGTAAAGGAAAACTTCCGTTGATCCATTGCCATATTTCATTGTCGTGTAAAGGAAAACTTCCGCTGATCCATTGCCATATTTCATTGTCGTGCAAAGGAAAACTTCCGCTGATCCATTGCCATATTTCATTGTCGTGTAAAGGAAAACTTCCGCTGATCCATTGCCATATTTCATTGTCGTGTAAAGGAAAACTTCCGTTGATCCATTGCCATATTTCATTGTCGTGTAAAGGAAAACATCCGTTGATCCATTGCCATATTTCTTTGTCGTGTTAAGAACCTTTCCATTTCTTAACACATATGCAAAATAGTTGTCCATTATATTTATATAATACATAAAACAGACTTCATTAGTGTCCATTATATTAACATAATACAGACTTCATTAAAAGAAAATAATAAACACAAGGGAGTTAATTTTTATTATTTATTATAGAATTATGTTTTTTATGTAATGCACTTCCTCTATTTAATATCTCTATACATTTCAAGTTTCATCGAAATATCTTTAGTACTTTTCGAGTTATGGTCCTGACATGGAAATATAAAATTTAACAAGGGAGATAATTTGAAAAGTATTCACTTTAAAGTTATAATTCTTGTATCATGCACTCTCTCCTTTTAATATGTATGTATATTTCAAGTTTCATTGGAATATATTCAGTCATTTTAGATGTATGCTTAATGCAAATAAAGTGTGACGGACAAAGTGTGACGGACGGACGGACTCATGGGAGAGTACTTGTGGGGTTATTTCGTTTGATGTTTACTTGTGGGGTGCACCCCACAAGTATGCAATTAATTCCGTAATTAACCCCCTTTTACGGAATGAATAACATTAATATGCAAAGGAGATACCTGTTATAAAAAATAAAATTAAACTATTAATCTATGTGTCTTTATAAAGGTGGTGGATGGGCTTTTCTCTCAATATTTCTCATAATATCAAATTCTGGAATTATAAAAAGGATTTTCCTATATCAAGGAGTGCTAGAATTATAAGAAAATGACTTGAATTGACACTGTCAGTCGATATGATGGAAAGAATTGGCCACAAAACATGGTCTGAAACAGCATGTAAAAAGTAGGACAAAAAGAGCCCTTTTTACCCTTTACTCCAAAAAATACCCAACAAAAACGCCGGAAGTGTGATGTGTTGGGAAACTGGAAATTGAAAGTCAGGAAAAGCAAGTCATGTAAACTAGCCGTCTTCATACTACAATCAATCAATCGACTAATCATTCAATCAATCAATCAATTAATCATTCAATCAATCAATCGTCCAATCAATCACTCATCCAATCAATCAACTAAACAATCATATTGAACACTAAACAACTTTATCTGTCCAGTCTAAAGTGACAGGAATCAGTTGGTTCAACGTAGTCTTTCTACAATAAACGTGGATAGTATTTTAAAATCATACAGGCAAGTCTTGATTTAAAGCAAACTATTTGAGATGTGTATGTTTTTTAAACTATAATAATTATCATATTCCTCTCTCTTTGGTTGTTGTTTTCTTTAATATGATAATTATTTTGGAAAAAGTAGTTGAATTAATGTGTGCATTTTAAGTATTAACTATTACTCTGTGTGAATTAATACAGTGAGGTCACAATATTACTATGTTAAAGTTTATTGTGAGTCGACTAAATTTTTATTCGTTTTTTCAGAGTTCACATTAGAGGACAAGTTGTTATAAGGATAAACAAAATGATAAATGCATGTTTCCAATGTTTTAAGTTTATGTTTGATTAAACTCGTATTGCATTTTTATTTCATGCTATTTACGATTAATTACTCGTCTCTGAAAAGACATGCAACAGACCCTAATGCTAAAGTAGCATTACATTATATAACATGTATCCTCATAGGCTGGAAGCCTAAAGGAATTTGAATGAATAAACTTATCAAACTTATCATTATCAGCATTAAATAATATCGTTTTCTCTTTTTATAGTTGCTCCATATTACTGAACTTTTAGATTACATTTAAACACATATGAACCGTCCCGCAAGAAAATCAGTCCGCGGAGGCTAATCCGGGCCGACACATTCCGTCTTAGTGGGATTGAGCTTTAGAGAAATGATTCCTGAAACAGAAAATCCACAAGAGGTTAAAAGTGTCTATCCGGGTAAGCCTGCGCGGCATGCTTAGGCTGGTCCGGGTCGATACTTTACGCAGAATCCACAATGTTGCTTTTCTCGCAGGACGGTTCATATCTTGATGTGTGTAGATTGCAATATTAAAGCGTTCATGCATACATCTCTTAAATAGTAAAATGTATTGACTGTTGCTAATCTACTCATCAAGACAATGACTGGGGAGGCAGCTTAATCTCTGATTGGTTAATTAGTTTAACAAGTATTCCTTTTGTTTATTTGATTTACTAAGGAAGACTTTTGATTCACCACAACGACTTAAATCATTTTATTAAATACGAAATACATTATTGACATGAAAGAATTTTTTTTCTCTCGAATGCAATGCTATTTGGATAACATGCACTAGAACTTTGCTTGATTTCACGATCGATGACACTTGCCCTTGATACGAGCTGAGAACTTCCAAAGATGCTCAAAAACCTAATACTACATTATAAAATGATTAAATATGGTTGATTTAATATGTTTTAGAACAACTGACAGAAATTAAGAAAATCGGTGCTTTCGCAACCAATTAATTCCATACTTCACACTTTTTAAATTGTCATTTCCAGGGCTCGTAACTGGCATTTTGCCTGCGCCATGCATATACTTCATCCATCAATGACACAAGGGCGGTCATCATAATATTAAAAAAAAATAGGAAAGCTTATTTTTCATTGAATTAAAGAGATTAAGAAAGAATATTTATAAATGTACTTGTTATGATACTGTTTATGTTTCGGAAGTAAAGTTTGAAATAAGGCCTACATCTA
Source organism: Serripes groenlandicus (assembly GCA_031761405.1). Taxonomy (NCBI): domain Eukaryota; kingdom Metazoa; phylum Mollusca; class Bivalvia; order Cardiida; family Cardiidae; genus Serripes; species Serripes groenlandicus. The sequence goes on from JASEVX010000026.1 coordinate 993,920, forward strand.
TATTATATACAATAATTAAAATACAGATTAAGTGTTACCAGATATGGTATTTCAAGGGTGATCTTCTTTTACAATATATGAGGATAAATTTTAACATCTGCGAAATTGTGAGTATAATTATGATGCATTTTGAGAAAATGAGAAAGTTCAAGTCTTCAGCAACTTAATCCTTTTCTCCTTTTATTTTTAAAGTAGACTTCTGAAAATGTTTTCAATGTTGCTTTCAACAGGGAATGGGTTAAATAGATCGTTAGTGCATGTATTTGTTACTAGTACTGGTAACTCACCGTTGAACCGCCGTGATATAACTGAACGATTATTGAAAGCGGCGTAAAGCATCAGAACAGAACAGAACAGAACAGAACACAAATTTTATTTGGACTTAAACAAGATGTTTCTCGTCCATACATGATTACCAGTTATTTTCAGGTCATAATAATAAGAACATCTATATTACATTAAATTATACACAAATATATAAATATATAAACATGTACATACATACATTATGTCATACACATATACATAAACTCACACAAACCCACACACACACATATATACAAAGAAATACTAATACTGATAATTATATTAGTATTGCTCATTTTACAACATACATTTATTTACAGAATGTGTAAGTGCAAGAGAGAATAATTAAACATTTCATGTATATAAGTAGTTTCTTCTTATCACAAGAGCGCATTTAATATAACTGATCAGGTTATTGATCGTTGACTTGTCCGTAGAACATAACAATTCACACAGTTTGTGTACACTAGGTCTATCAATGAAATGGTTACTTAAATATCTTTTCCTAATTACTTTATATACATTACAAGTAAGAATAAAATGAAATTCATCTTCTATGTCGCCATTATTACATATTTTACAAAGTCGTTGGTTTCTCTCCACCCTGCCTGCCCCATATCGACCAGTCTGTATGTGTAGATTATGAGCAGATAGGCGAATTTGCACAATTACTTTCCTGTCCGATTTCAAACTTATCAAATCTAAGTAGTGCTCGTATTCGAAGTCAGGCTTAATTTCTTTATATAAAGTAAGCACCTTATTTTCTCTCAAATCACTTGACCACTGTTGGATAAAATTGTCAATTAGTCTTTGTTTGAAGATTGTTAAGAAATTCTTCGGATTAACACTAAGCGGTACTTCCCATACATATAAAAATCCATTATTTGCTAACATACTTCTTACTTTTGCGGCCCAATTTTTGTGTCCTTTCTTGAGATCATCTAGTAAGCACTGGTACACTGATGTAATAATACAATTGTCTGTCCGATTTACTTTAAACCAATAATTTAAAATTCTTATTTGTCTAGCAATACTAAGAGGAAAACGCCCTAATCAGACAATCAATCAATCTAATGTAATTTATTGCGATGAAATCCATTTAGGAAAGACGGTTCGCAATTAAATTGTATGCACTTTTTGTTTATGTTTCAAAATATCAAACGTATATGCAATCAGCGATCATTGCCTTAGGCCATTTACAAAAACAAGTGTATGGCAAATCTACTTTGCTTAGCCTTCCCTCGCATAAATGCATCTCTAGCAAAACATATTGGCTAAACGAGGAAAGGTAAGTATGCATATATGTTTATAATAGTCGCATGTGTAATAAGTTTCAGCAAATAAATAATAAAAACAGTAATTAATAACACCCTGCCCAATGGGCACATAAGTCACTATTTAGAGAAGGGTCATAAATATGAAAAAGAACTTTATAATGTATGTGTGTGGTGTAAGGGTAGCCAGCGAGGATCCATTTTTAGTCTGGTTCAATTGCATAGCAATACAACCGGACTATTGCGGTCGTAACGTTTTTAAGGGATGTTGACCATACATCCGCCACTAAAGTGTGCACAATGTGAAATAGTTTTTCAATTCTTATTTAATACTCAAAATAGGCAAATGTCACGTGTGAATAACTTCGTTATTACGCAGTTACTGTTGAAAACATGCCTCTGCAAAAACAAATGGCTTTGTTTCGGTATATAATTGTGCATGTTAAACGAAATTCGGTCACTTCCGTGAGATGACCGGAGACACACGAATTACAAACATGTAATCATTCTCAGTATTGGCAGGATCCGATTTCAAGCCTTGTTTTCGCTTTCCCCCTTGGATTAATAAACATCATGCCGAAAAAATATACAATAAGTTGGGGTTTTTTTACAAAAGAATATAGATAACATTTATGCAGGCAGTCAGACATATAGCAATTTATAATTCATTCAGCGGAGTAGATCGGTCTCGACTATCGTATGTAAACACAGACACATTAGTGTGTAAAGTGTCCAGGTTATGGTCAATTGGAGTTGATACTTTCGCGCATTTTCTATTTCTTGATGTTTAAAACCCAAAACAAATTCAATATACACTTCTATTAAATAAACACAGTTTCTTTTTTGTTTGTTTAACGAAACAAAATTAGCAGAATATTGACCCTTATCATTTTTCGTAACCATTGTGTGGTCTATTGAAAGAAGTTATTTGTATGTTACGTGCAAGCTGATAGTGGAGACTCTGCGAAGGTTGCCCGTATGCAGAGTCTCATCCGATTCGCCACTATTTGCCTATGCAACAAGAGCATTAATTCCCAGACGCGGCTAAAATCAACTTTCTTTGTTTGCATGTTGATGCAGATTAAAAGATATCAAAGTTATTTTAAAATGAATAACATGTTACATTACTTAACTTTACTTAACTTTTTTGAGTGATCTAATCTTGTATTAGGTCCGTACCGTTGATTAAATGTCATGCTTCGGGATTTAAGTTACGACAGTTGTTGTTTGTGTTTGTCTGCATATATTTGGGTGGTCTATTTTTACATTAAAGATTAACCCTTTCCCTCATACGACAATTCTGCAATAGACGACTTTGAACATATTTTGTCAAAAAATAGAAAATCTCTATAATTGAATGGATAACCTATGACTAAAAGTGGGAAACATTGTATCAAAAGGAGAAATTGCTCGTTTTGAGTAATTTCTTCTTTTGTCACTATGTTTTCAAAAAGCCGTCTGCTACAGAGGCGTCAGAAAGCGTCTATATGAGGGAACGGGTTAGAAGCACTCTATGTATCCCTTGACTTTTGTGAACAGAAAACAGAAACAGGTACAACCGCGTGTATTTTACATGCTAATCGAATGCCAACGGGCAAACAATGTCACAAAAACACGAACATTTGAAGGCAAAATAATTACAAATGTATGTGTCTTTGTTGTGTTGGCGAGTATAAAAGTTATTTATAAATAATGGAGTTGAAACCGCTGCGGCAAAAGGATAAATTGCTTGCTATTACCAATTTCTCCTTTTGTCATAATGTTTTAAAAATACGTCTTTTGCAGAGGCGTTAATATGATTTTGTATGAGGGAGGGTGTTTAGTGGGAAAAGATGTCAATTCCTTTTCCACATACAACCATTTGCACCAGACGAACATCAAAGGTAAACATACGGCGAATATCATTAATAGATGGTATCATTATTGAATAGAGTTGCAAACATTTCTGGCAAAATTAGAAATTACGATGAGCAATTTCTCCTTCTTCGACTCTGTTTTCAATTCTCTTCTTCTCAATGTCTGTTTTATTGTCTTTTTTATTGAATTGCGTTGATTGATTAATAACTGTTCAGTTATATCACGTCGTGTCCTGGGTCAGTGTTGCTGGTCCATCTATCCTGATACTAGCCAGTAAGTCGAAATGCTAACCTAGAAACCGTGAGAACCATGCCTATGACCTACCACAACCGAGGCGGACGCTCTTCCACTACACCATCGAGGCGGTCGGTATGTGGGAAAGAGTAACAATTTGTATTATGATCTGAATGGTCACTAATGTGGCAAGTCAGTAGTACGCGTAGGTCAGTTATCATCATCTCAGATATAAGTCGTCCCGGGAGAAAACCAACAGTGGACTCTTCGTAAAGTATCGACCCGGATCAGCTCAAGCATGCCGCGCAGGCTACCAAAGACGGACACTTTTTCGCCTCCTGTCGATTTTCTTTTCAAGAATCATTACTCTATGCCTCTATCCCTCTGTGACGGAATATGTCGCGCAGGCTGATCTGGGTCGATTTTCTTTTCAAGAATCATTACTCTATGCCTCTATCCATCTGTGACGGAATGTGTCGCGCAGGCTGATCTGGGTCGATACATTACGCAGAGATCATAATGTTGGTTTTCTCGTGGAACAGCTCATATGAGTCACGACTACCGGCTTGGGGCCGTAACCCTTTCCCACATAGAAATACAAACAACTCTACAGCAGACCACTTAGAAAATATCTATATAAAAAACAAATTTTAATGAATTGAAGATCATTTACTGAAAAGAGTCGAACATTATTGTGACAATCAGAATAATTTGCCCATCATGAACACTTTCTCTTTTTTTCACAGTATATTCTGCAGTGTCGCCAACATTCATCTGTATGAGGTAATCGGTAAATGCATCTGTGTACAATAAAGACTTGAGAGAACCTGTGTATACGTTTTTTGTAAACGGAAACATATCTGTAAATGAAAGTATAATTTTTAAAAAGATTTTGAAGACATCGTGGCAAAAGGAGAAATCATTATTGCATATCAATTTTTCCATGACAAAATTCAATTTAACGTTATCAATCGTCTTCAACCATATGTGGAAAGGTAGCATGTAATCCTTCTGATAATTGAAAGCAACTTGTCAAACGAGTATGACGGAATGTAACCAGTTTCTTTCTGATGATTGACCAGCATCGTGAGACCACACAAAAAGGGCCAATAGTTTATATTGAATATAGACACTTGTGTGGAATAATGGTGCGGGATGATCAAGAAACTCATGGTTAAGTAATCTGGCTGCCGCGATATTCTATAATGACTAGATTACTGTTGAAAACGACGTTAATCTCAAATCAAATAGAACAGATCACTTTCAAAGACATTTTCTTCTTGTGTATGCATACCTATTTATGACCTACTTACCATACGAATGAATGATTGATTGATTGTTTGGTGTTTTACGTCGCTTTCAAAAATTGTTCAATTATAGCATGGCGTGTTCTGGGTAAGTACTACTGGTTTATTAATCCTAACACCATGTGTTCTGGGTAAGTACTACTGGTTTATTAATCCTAACACCACGTGTTCTGGGTAAGTACTACTGGTTTATTAATCCTAACACCACGTGTTCTGGGTAAGTACTACTGGTTTATTAATCCTAACACCACGTGTTCTGGGTAAGTTACCAGTACTACTGGTTTATTTATCCTAACACCACGTGTTCTAGGTAAGTTACCAGTACTACTGGTTCATATATCCTAACACCACGTGTTCTGGGTAAGTTACCAGTACTACTGGTTCATTTATCATAACACCACGTGTTCTGGGTAAGTTACCAGTACTACTGGTTCATTTATCCTAACACCACGTGTTCTGGGTAAGTTACCAGTATTACTGGTTTATTTATCTTAACACCTCGTGTTCTGGGTAAGTTACTAGTACTACTGGTTCATTCGTCCTAACCCCACGTGTTCTTGGTAAGTTACCAGTACTACTGGTTTATTTATCCTAACACAACGTGTTCTGGGTAAGTTACCAGTACTACTGGTTCATTTATCCTAACACCACGTGTTCTGGGTAAGTAACCAGTACTACTGGTTCATTTATCCTAACACCACATGTTCTGGGTAAGTTACCAGTACTACTGGTTCATTTATCCTAACAACACTTGTTCTGGGTAAGTTACCAGTAGAACTGGTTCATTTATCCTAACACCACGCATTCTGGGTGGGTTACCAGTAGTAAAGGTTCAATTATCCGAACACCACGTGTTCTGGGTACGTTACCAGTACTACTGGTTCATTTATCCTAATACCGCGTGTTCTGGGTAAGTTACCAGTACTACTGGTTCATTTATCCTAACACCACGTGTTCTAGGTAAGTTACCAGTACTACTGGTTCGTTTATCCTAACAGCACGTGTTCATGGTAAGCTACCAGTACTACTGGTTCATTTATCCTAACACATCGTGTTCTGGGTAAATTACCAGTACTACTGGTTCATTTATCCTAGAACCACGTGTTCTGGGTAAGTTATCAGTACTATTGGTTCATTTATCCTAACAGCAGCCACGTGTTCTGGGTAAGTTACCAGTACTACTGGTTCTTTTATCCTAACACCACGTGTTCTGGGTAAGTTACCAGTACTAATGGTTCATTTATCCTAACACCACGTATTCTGGGTAAATTACCAGTACTACTGGTTCATTTATCCTAACACCGAGTGTTCTGGGTAAGTTACCAGTACTACTGGTTCATTTATCCTAGAACCACGTGTTCTAGGTAAGTAACCAGTACTACTGGTTCATTTATCCTAACACCACGTGTTCTAGGTAAGTTACCAGTACTACTGGTTCATTTATCCTAACAACACGCGTTCTAGTGAAGCTACCAGTACTACTGGTTCATTTATCCTAACACATCGTGTTCTGGGTAAGTTACCAGTACTACTGGTTCATTTATCCTAGAACCACGTGTTCTGGGTAAGTTACCAGTAGTACTGGTTCATTTATCCTAGAACCACGTGTTCTGGGTAAGTTACCAGTACTACTGGTTCATTTATCCTAGAACCACGTGTTCTGGGTAAGTTACCAGTACTACTGGTTCATTTATCCTAACACATCGTGTTCTGGGTAAGTTACCAGTACTACTGGTTCATTTATCCTAGAACCACGTGTTCTGGGTAAGTTATCAGTACTACTGGTTCATTTATCCTAACACCGCGTGTTCTGTGTACCTTACCAGTACTACTGGTTCATTTATCCTACAACCACGTGTTCGGGCCAAGTTACCAGTACTACTGGTTCATTTATCATAACAGCACGTTTTCGGGGTAAGGTACCAGTACTACTGGTTCATTTATCCTAACACCACGTGTTCTGGGTAAGTTATCAGTACTACTGGTTTATTTATCCTAACACCGCGTGTTCTGTGTAAGTTACCAGTACTACTGGTTTATTTATCCTAACACCATGTGTTCTGTGTAAGTTACCAGTACTACTGGTTCATTTATCCTAACACCACGTGTTCTGGGTAAGTTACTAGTACTACTGGTTCATTTAGCCTAACACCACGTGTTCGGGGCAAGTTACCTGTACTACTGGTTCATTTATTCTAACACCACGTTTTCTGGGTAAGTTATCAGTACTACTGGTTTATTTATCCTAACACCGTGTGTTCTGTGTACGTTACCAGTACTACTGGTTCATTTATCCTAACAGCACGTGTTCTGGGTAAGTTATCAGTACTACTGGTTCATTTATCCTAACACCGCTTGTTCTGTGTACCTTACCAGTACTACTGGTTCATTTATCCTACAACCACGTGTTCTGGGCAAGTAACCAGTACTACTGGTTCATTTATCCTAACAGCACGTTTTCGGGGTAAGTTACCAGTACTACTTGTTCATTTATCCTAACACCACGTGTTCTGGGTAAGTAATCAGTACTACTGGTTTATTTATCCTAACACCGCGTGTTCTGTGTAAGTTACCAGTACTACTGGTTTATTTATCCTAACACCACGTGTTCTGTGTAAGTTACCAGTACTACTGGCTCATTTATCCTAACACCACGTGTTCTGGGTAAGTTACTAGTACTACTGGTTCATTTAGCCTAACACCACGTATTCTGGGCAAGTTACCTGTACTACTGGTTCATTTATTCTAACACCACGTGTTCTGGGTAAGTTATCAGTACTACTGGTTTATTTATCCTAACACCACGTGTTCTAGGTACGTTACCAGTACTACTGGTTCATTTATCCTAACAGCACGTGTTCTGGGTAAGTTACCAGTACTACTGGTTTATTTATCCTAACACCACGTGTTCTGGGTAAGTTACCTGTACTACTGGTTCATTTATCCCAACACCACGTGTTCTGGGTAAGTTACCAGTACTACTGGTTCATTTATCCTAAAACCACGTGCTCTGAGTAAATTACCAGTACTACTGGTTCATTTATCCTAGAACCACGTGTTCTAGGTAAGTTACCAGTACTACTGGTTCATTTATCCTAACAGCAGCCACGTGTTCTGTGTAAGTTACCAGTAATACTGGTTCATTTATCCTAACACCACGTGTTCTGGGTAAGTTACCAGTACTACTGGTTCATTTATACTAACACCACGTATTCTGGGTAAATTACCAGTACTACTGGTTCATTTATCCTAATACCGCGTGTTCTGGGTAAGTTACCAGTACTATTGGTTCATTTATCCTAACACCACGTTTTCTAGGTAAGTTACCAGTACTACTGGTTCATTTATCCTAACAGCACGTGTTCTAGGTAAGCTACCAGTACTACTGGTTCATTTATCCTAACACAACGTGTTCTGGGTAAGTTACCAGTACTACTGGTTCATTTATCCCAGAACCACTGTTCTGAGTAAGTTATCAGTACTACTTGTTCATTTATCCTAACACCGTGTGTTCTGTGTACGTTACCAGTACCACTGGTTCATTTATCCTAGAACCACGTGTTCTGGGCAAGTTACCAGTATTACTAGTTCATTTATCCTAACAGCACGTTTTCGGGGTAAGATACCAGTACTACTGGTTCATTTATCCTAACATCACGTGTTCTGGGTAAGTTACTAGTACTACTGGTTCGTTTATCCTAACACCACGTGTTCTCGGCAAGTTACCTGTAATACTGGTTCATTTATACTAACACCACGCGTTCTGGGTAAGTTATCAGTACTACTGGTTTTTTTATCCTAATACCACGTGTTCTGTGTAAGTTACCAGTACTACTGGTTCATATATCCTAACAACACGTTTTCGGCGTAAGTTACCAGTAGTACTGGTTCATTTATCCTAACACTAGCCACCTGTTCTGGGCAAGTTACCTGTACTACTGGTTCATTTATCCTAACACCACGGGTTCTTGGTAAGTTATCAGTACTACTGGTTTATTTATCCTAACACCGCGTGTTCTGGGTAAGTTACCAGTACTACTGGTTCATTTATCCTAACACAACGTGTTCTATGTAAGTTACCAGTACTACTGGTTCATTTATCCTGACACAACGTGTTCTGGGTAAGTTACCAGTACTACTTGTTTATTTATCCTAGCACCACGTGTTCTAGGTAAGTTACCAGTACTTTTGGTTTATGTATCCTAACACCACGTGTTCTGGGTAAGTTATCAGTACTACTGGTTCATTTATCCTTACACCACGAGTTCTGGGAAAGTTACCAGTACTACTAGTTCATTTTTCCTAACACCAGCCACGTGTTCTGGGTAAGTTACCAGTACTACTGGTTCATTTATCCTAACACCACGTGTTCTGTGTAAGTTACCAGTACTACTGGTTCATTTATCCTAACACGACGTGTTCTGGGTAAGTTACCAGTACGCTTGGTTTATTTATCCTAACACCACGTGTTCTGGGTAAGTTATCAGTACTACTGGTTCATTTATCCTAACACAACGTGTTCTGGGTAAGTTACCAGTACTACTGGTTCATTTATCCCAGAACCACTGTTCTGAGTAAGTTATCAGTACTACTTGTTCATTTATCCTAACACCGTGTGTTCTGTGTACGTTACCAGTACCACTGGTTCATTTATCCTAGAACCACGTGTTCTGGGCAAGTTACCAGTATTACTAGTTCATTTATCCTAACAGCACGTTTTCGGGGTAAGATACCAGTACTACTGGTTCATTTATCCTAACATCACGTGTTCTGGGTAAGTTACTAGTACTACTGGTTCGTTTATCCTAACACCACGTGTTCTCGGCAAGTTACCTGTAATACTGGTTCATTTATACTAACACCACGTGTTCTGGGTAAGTTATCAGTACTACTGGTTTTTTTATCCTAATACCACGTGTTCTGTGTAAGTTACCAGTACTACTGGTTCATATATCCTAACAACACGTTTTCGGGGTAAGTTACCAGTAGTACTGGTTCATTTATCCTAACACTAGCCACCTGTTCTGGGCAAGTTACCTGTACTACTGGTTCATTTATCCTAACACCACGGGTTCTTGGTAAGTTATCAGTACTACTGGTTTATTTATCCTAACACCGCGTGTTCTGGGTAAGTTACCAGTACTACTGGTTCATTTATCCTAACACAACGTGTTCTATGTAAGTTACCAGTACTACTGGTTCATTTATCCTGACACAACGTGTTCTGGGTAAGTTACCAGTACTACTTGTTTATTTATCCTAGCACCACGTGTTCTAGGTAAGTTACCAGTACTTTTGGTTTATGTATCCTAACACCACGTGTTCTGGGTAAGTTATCAGTACTACTGGTTCATTTATCCTTACACCACGAGTTCTGGGAAAGTTACCAGTACTACTAGTTCATTTTTCCTAACACCAGCCACGTGTTCTGGGTAAGTTACCAGTACTACTGGTTCATTTATCCTAACACCACGTGTTCTGTGTAAGTTACCAGTACTACTGGTTCATTTATCCTAACACGACGTGTTCTGGGTAAGTTACCAGTACGCTTGGTTTATTTATCCTAACACCACGTGTTCTGGGTAAGTTATCAGTACTACTGGTTCATTTATCCTAACACCAGCCACGTGTTCTGGGCAAGTTAGCAGTACTACTGGTTCATTTATCCTTACACCACGTGTTCTGGGAAAGTTACCAGTACTACTAGTTCATTTTTCCTAACACCAGCCACGTGTTCTGGCTAAGTTACCAGTACTACTGGTTCATTTATCCTGACACAACGTGTTCTGGGTAAGTTACCAGTACTACTGGTTTATTTATCCTAACACCACGTGTTCTAGGTAAGTTACCAGTACTATTGGTTTATGTATCCTAACACCACGTGTTCTGGGTAAGTTATCAGTACTACTGGTTCAGTTATCCTAGAACCACGTGTTCTGGCTAAGTTACCAGTACTACTGGTTCATTTTTCCTAACACCAGCCACGTGTTCTGGGTAAGTTACCAGTAGTACTGGTTCATTTATCCTAACACTAGCCACCTGTTCTGGGTAAGATACCAGTACTACTGGTTCTTTTATCCTAACACCACGTGTTCTGGGAAAGTTACCAATACTACTATTTCATTTATCCTAACACCAGCCACGTGTTCTGGGTAAGTTACCAGTACTACAGGTTCATTTATCCTAACACCACATGTTCTGGGTAAGTTATCAGTACTACTGGTTCAGTTATCCTAGAACCACGTGTTGTGGGTAAGTTACCAGTACTACTGGTTCATTTATCCTAACACCACGTGTTCTGTGTAAGTTACCAGTACTACTGGTTCATTTATCCTAACACGACGTGTTCTGGGTAAATTACCAGTACGCTTGGTTTATTTATCCTAACACCACGTGTTCTGGGTAAGTTATCAGTACTACTGGTTCATTTATCCTAACACCAGCCACGTGTTCTGGGCAAGTTAGCAGTACTACTGGTTCATTTATCCTTACACCACGTGTTCTGGGAAAGTTACCAGTACTACTAGTTAATTTGTCCTAACACCAGCCACGTGTTCTGGTTAAGTTACCAGTACTACTGGTTCATTTTTCCTAACACCAGCCACGTGTTCTGGGTAAGTTACCAGTAGTACTGGTTCATTTATCCTAACACTAGCCACCTGTTCTGGGTAAGATACCAGTACTACTGGTTCTTTTATCCTAACACCACGTGTTCTGGGAAAGTTACCAATACTACTATTTCATTTATCCTAACACCAGCCACGTGTTCTGGGTAAGTTACCAGTACTACAGGTTCATTTATCCTAACACCACATGTTCAGGGTAAGTTACCAGTACTACTGGTTCATTTATACTAACACCAGCCACTTGTTCTGGATAAGTTACCTGTATCAACCCGGATCAGCCTAAGCATGGCGCGCAGACTTAACCGGATAGACATCTTTATCCACTTTGATAGTTCGAACATGGAAACTTTTCCTGTGACAAGTGTTTTAGTTTGCCTTATGCTAAGTGAAGCTTTTAAATGTAAGTACTTTACATTAACCAATTACATAGACATTTTGAAATCCATTAAAATATTACCGTAAAGGCAGTTTTGATCAGCATCTCTATCTCTGTTTATCTTAATTTTGATTGGTTCTTCATGGTCACGTGTTAGAATACGGTTTTCAGACTTTGGTCGATTTTTATTGGTTAGCATGTATAAAGTATCATCGTGGAGATTTTTCATTTGTTCATTTGTCTGATTTTTCCACGTGCTTTACCTAGAGCTAATTACAATACAATATAAATAGGAACGCCAATAACGACACACTGCATACCTGCACTATAGAAACAGTCGACAAGTCAAATAGACAACCTGACATTCGTAAACATGAAGATTGCTGCTACTATCTGCGTGGTTGTTGCTGTAATAAGTTGTTCATCAGCGACGAGTGTTAAGTTTCAATTCGAGGACGTTGCGTTAACACAAGCACAACAATGTGCGTTCTTGCAAACTAGAGCTACTGCTGATATGGGAAAAACCTTTAAACTGGTGGACGTCAGTGGCTACTCTAAACGCTTATCGTTCTGGCTTTGTTTAGATCCAACTGGATCTATGACCGTCGACGTTGAATTCAAGATACAGTATTCAAACCAAGCAGACATTGACAAAATCCGTGTCTATTTCGCGGGCACACTCGTGAATCAGATCCAGAACATAGTAACCACCAACTGGGACGCCTTCAGTTTGTCTAATACCATTGGTTCTCTCAACGGCAATACTGCAGGAGCCTACAATGTGACCGTAGAGGCCAAAACCGGTGCGGCAGGGGTTGAACTGGATTTCCTGGAGTTCATACTCACCAACCAGAATCCGAATAGTCCGGTCGTCTGTCAACCGGAGTACCATGAGAATTGATTTGAATATAATTGGAAAGCATGTGGGATTCTGGACTTGACAAGTTAGTTTGGACAATATTTTCAATTAAGAGATCCGGTAAAATTTTGAACTGCACGAATAATAAAGAACTGAAAAGAGAGTATACACTATAACTCTTCGTATCCAGCTACTACAAACATTCAATGTACTGATAACATTACTTAAAATATACTTGTTATGATCTGACCAAGCTGCGCCTTCAACTGTTGCTGGGAAGTGACTGACACAGTCGACAACAAATTATACATGGCTATTTAAATTTAACTCTTTACGTTTTGAAAATGCAGTCGTTGACTTTCGTTATAAATATGCATGTACTTAATTACTTAATGATTGAAATCTACACAACAACACTGAAATTTTCCTTATTGCTTTCCGTGTATGTCAAGTGTTTGTGCTTTTCTTATACTTAGCTTATAATTGTATATACTATTTTAGATATAGTGTCATTTATTATTCAATATTTACTCTCTCTCTCTCTCTCTCTCTCTCTCTCTCTCTCTCTCTCTCTCTCTCTCTCTCTCTCTCTCTCTCTCTCTCTTTCTCTCTCTCTCTCTCTCTCTCTCTCTCTCCTCTCTCTCTCTCTCTCTCTCTCTCTCTCTCTCTCTCTCTCTCTCTCTCTCTCTCTCTCTCTCTCTCTCTCTCTCTCTCTCTCTCTCTCTCTCTCTCTCTCTCTCTCTCTCTCTCTCTCTCTCTCTCTCCTCTCTCTCTCTCTCTCTCTCTCTCTCTCTCTCCGTTCTTCCGTGCCTATTAAACGATTTAGTGGATGTATTCATGTATTCAATGTATGCATGTAATTTTATAAATCAAAATCTTCAAAAAACCATTTATATCTTGGCGTTTGTTTTTAATCCCAAACAATCCATCCTGTCCATTTCTAAATGGTATACATGTATTCTACATACTGAAACATGTTATTTTGACAGAAAAAGAAAGTAAAGTGGGGCGTGTATTAAGTAAATATTTTAAAAATGTTCAACATTTATAAAATATATTGTAGTTTCAATTTCAAAGATGCTTATTTGTTAGCTGGTAGACACACACTATGTACCATAATACCTACCATAATTTCTCCAACCAAGAGTCTTGGCACTCAGGGTTATGGTGTTAGCATTGCCATTGACAGGCTTGTTTAAGGATAAATGGACCATTATAACTGATAACTTACCCAGGACACTGAAACATTCTTGAAAGCGGCGTAAACCGCTAAACAACCAATCAATCTAACTCAAAGAAGTGTAAGACCTTAGGAACCAATCACATCCTTGTACTGGTTTTCATATTTATGTGGAGCTTTACAAAACTCCATATGAATAAGGGCATCAAACCAAGTGTGTGACTGATGTGCGTGTTTAAAACCATGCGATCCTACCTATAAGCAACAGAGATAACTATTGAAAAACCTGTTATTTATCACTCCGACCGTTCTACTATAATTGAGTCGTAACAGTATGGTCTCTGCGTAATGTATTGACCCAATTCAGCCTGCGCAGTCCGCACAAACTGACCCGAGCAGACACATTCCATCTCAGGGGGATAGAGGTATAGCGTAATGATTCCTGAAACAGAAAATCCATAGTAGGCGAAAAAAGTCTATCCGGGTAAGCCTGCGTGTCATACTTAGGCTGATCCGGGTCGATACTTTTCGCAATTTCTCGCGAGACGGCTCATATTAATTCGAATTGTTAACCTCTCACCATCGATTGGATTTTACTTGCATTCCACACATTGCATTTCTTCCACAGTCTCAAAATGTTGCCTGTTATTGGCAAAAACGGTTCTTTATTAGAGCTTCGACATCTCGTTCCAAGGATCCCGGGTTCGAATCCCGTGATCAGCGGCTTCTACCCTTTCCACACTAACGGCGCAATATCTGATTATATCCAGGACGCAGACATAGGGCATGATACATTGAATTAAAAAGATGTTTCCGTAAAAGATGTATAATAAGTAAATTTTGAATAATTTAAACTTAAACTAACCGGTAAGTTTATCCTATCAACGGCATATCAGTCGTATTGTTATTATATCTCCGCAGTCCGTATTACCAAAGCGAGGAGCCATATTTTAGTATTTTGTATTACGGGATCTTCGATCGATCTACCCTGTATCTGTCGTTCTCGACTCAGACACTCTCACAACTATACCGCTGAGTCGATTCGTTTTAAGTCCATACCGTTATAGAAGGAAGTCAATGTTTACAGCATTTTATATCCTCGTATCCTACCTGTCTTTGCCGCTGTGGTCTCAGACACTCTCATCACTACTACACTGAGTAGTTTCGTTTTAAGTCCATACCGTTTTAGAAGGTAGTCAATTTGTACAGCCTTTCGTATCCTGATCTCGTATCCTAGCTGTGTCTGCCGCTGTGGTCTCGGACACTCTCATCACTACACCACTGACCCGGTACGTTGGCGATGTCGTCATAAGTGAATAGTCACATCTCTTGACTAGGGTTTTAAGATCGTCTGCTCTAAAAACGTCTTAGAAATCAATTAACTCTTTCCCACATACATACGCTTTCAAACGCCTATGTAGAAGACGGCTCTTGAAAATATCGAGGCCAAAGGAGAATTCGCTCATGATTAGAAATTTCTTCTCTTTTCGACAATATTTTAATAAATAAACCTTCCTTTATAGATTTTTACTTAATTTCTGCTTTGGTGTTTTTAAAGTCGTCTGCTGCAAACTTATTGAGTCTTAAAATATGTAAGTTTGGGTTTCATACGGGGTAAAGAACTAAAATTTAGAAGTTTATCAATGTCCTAAAATGTTTTGAAAACTCGTCTGCTTAAAAGGCATCAACAAAGACTATTTGAGCCCTTTCACGATAAACCAACGTTATAGTCCTCTGCGTAATGTATCGACCCAGATCAGCCTGCGCAGGCTTATTTGGAGCGACACATTCCGTCTTAGTGGGATTGAGGTATCGAGAAATAATTCCTGAAACATAAAATCCACTGGAGGCAAAAAGTGTCTGTCCGGGTTAGCCTGCACGGTATGCTTAGGCTGATCAAGATCGATACTTTAAGTCCACAATGTTGGTTTTCTCGTGGAATGGCTCATGTATGCTCTATATTACCATTTTCTCCATTTCTGACACTGTTTCCAAACCGATGTTTGCAAGAGATAAAATGTGTTTCTAACAGGGAATTGATACTTAAACAAAATCAGAAAATCCACAGCATGCGAAAAGTGTCTGTCCGGGCAAGCCTGCGAGGCATGCTTAGGCTGATCCGGGTCGATACTTTACGCAGAGTCCACAATGTTGGTTTTCTATCGTGGGACCGCTGAAATGTAATACTGTTGAAGGGGACGTTAACACCATTTAAACAAACAAACCCAGTAAGTAACAGCATGACATGTGTAAGACTGAGATACATTTGTGAACACCAAGAGAGAAATGCTCACTCGTGTATTTAGCTACAAACATTATGGTCTCTTCGTAATGTATCGGCCCTGATCAGCCTGCGCATTCCGCGCAAGCTAATCCGGGCCGACATATTCCTTCTTAGTGGGCAAAAGGTATAGAGGAATGATTCCTGAAATAAAAAATCCACAGGAGGCGAAAAGTGTCTGACTTGGTGTATTTAGCTACTCGTGAAAATACCACGTAAGTTTCACTCAGTGAATGGATATCTCGAATATACAATGTACACCGAAACAAACACTTTCCTCCATCTTATTTTGAAGCTATAATAACTCTTTTGATTAATGGGGTAGAACACCTTTAATAACAGTTGAACCATTGCGGTCAGTTCACCTGCCAATGTGCTCGAAACCTGGCTGTCCTCACACCAATACTCCCACACAATGTATTTTCTAGCAGCTGTTTGATTTTCCACATAGACTGTTAACCCATTGAATGTCTCTTGGCTCATTGATGTTTGTCAAACGTCAGAAAGAATGTTTGGCTGAGCTTGAATGCGAAATCACAACCCCTGGATTGACAGCCCGGGTCGGTACTACACTGAGCTACCAGGACACGGCTATAATAACTGTAAACTAGGGTGGCAATACACGGTTGAAAACTGATTTTCTGTTTCCTGTGGACATCCAAACCTTTTTCTCTCAATATTTCTCATAATATCCATTCTGGTATTAGAAAAAGGATTTTCCTGTATCAAGGAGTGCCAGAATTATAAGCAAATTACTGTACTTTACACTCTCAGTCAATATGATGGAAAGAATTGGCCACAAAAGTGGTCAGAAACAGGGTGTAAAATGTAGGACAAAAAGAGCCATTTACCCTTTACTCCAAAAAGCATCCAACAAAAACGCAGGGAGTTAGTATAAATTGAAAAGCTACTTAGACTCTCAAAACATTAGGCATGAAATACCAAGATTCCTGCTCCTTTTCAAGCAATCTTGGACGCGAAAACTGATATTCAAATGTACCTCTAAATTCACGCCAACCAGTGTTGTCAAACCAGAAGGAGAATTGGGTTCAACCGATTAATTCAACGGACATACACAACATGTAATTGACATGAAAAATGTAATTGAAATACAACACGTAATTAACATACAACATGTTATTGACATACACAGCATGTAATTGACATACAACATGTACTTGGCATACAACATGATATTAACATACAACATGTAAATAACATACAACATGTACAACATGTAATTGACATACAGCATGTAATTAACATACAACATTTAATTTATATACAACATGTATTTGACATAGTAATTGTATAATTGATATACAATGTGTAATTGCCATCAAACATGGTAAATTGACATTGTAATTGCCATCAAACATGTAAATGACATTGTAATTGCCCCTCTAACATGTAAGTGACATTGTAATTACCATCAGAACATGTAAATGACATTGTAATTGCCATCAAACATGTAAATGACATTGTATTGCCATCAAACATGTAATTGCCATCAACATGTAAATGACATACAGCATGTAATTTACATACAACATTTAATTTATATACAACATTTATTCATATACAACATTTAATTTTAATTTATATACAACATTTAATTTATATACAACATGTAATTGACATATAATATATTTAATTGATATACAACGTGTAATTCCCATCAAACACGTAAATGACATACAGCATGTAATTTACATACAACATTTAATTTATATACAACATGTAATTTATATACAACATGTAATTGAGATATAATAAAGTTTCGGTTAGAAACTTCTTACGGTCAGGGTCAAAGGTCACATATACTATGGTGCTATTTTTCCTTGTTACAAAACGAACTCTATGGGTCATTTGGGATCTACTCGGACATCCGCTTTCCGATTTCAGACTGTATATCAAATGTTTACATCATTGAACGTGTATCGAAGATTCTGTTCAGAGAACAATTCCATAAAAATTGACGTCGGTGTCACTAAGCGCATTCAACTTTCAAGCTTTTCATTAACCACGTTAAAAATGGCGGATTCTTGACCTCTGGCCCGTATCGACTCGATTACATTTTTCGATCTAGTAGATCCGATATGCGTTCGTTGGTAACAAAATACAGGAAACACCCGTCATTTTATCATTTAGATATCTGTTCAATGGATTTATTGCGTTAAACTGTCCATAACTGCTGAGAGTCAACGACCGTCAGGTAAGCTGGTGCTAGCGTGATTCATTTAAAACTGTTGATCATGGCACATTTGTCACAAATCGTGGTCACTCAGTTTATTCTTAGGCAAATTTGTCACATTATATGCTTATTGTTAGGTCCAATGGGAGTCATGTTGTTTTGTTTAATCTTTGTGTCACGAAACCATACTTGTGCGAAACATGATCATTATTTGCAATGTTCCCGTTACATTAGAGTTGCCGTTCGTGTTTAACATGCTTGTAAAGACAACCAAAATGTGCAGACTCGGAGTGTTTTGCCGAGCTATCATGTAAGTTTGAGCTGCATCCTCTAAAGTATGATTATATAAATAGTTTTTATAAGCACCTCGCAACATTCTTTCCATGTCAGACATGTCCAATGCTTCTTAATGCTTAAAATGAAACAAGGATTCCGTTTCGTACCCAATGTTTTACGCACTTGAAGTCAAGTCTGAAGTTGTGAACAGTATGTTTCGTCTTTCGTTCATCTGCTGATAAGTAGAACCACTGAAGATATTCTCTGTTCATATATGTTGTAATCTTGCGTCGCCTTGAGGAAGACATTATAGTGATGGTTTAGATTTTGTTATTGTTACTTCTTTATGGATAAAGATAAAATGTCTTTGTATTTAGTAGTTAATACCAATTTTTATTCATTTAACCGATGGATCAGCTTATCAATTATAAGTGATCAATTGGTGGGTCCATCTGTGTGAATGTGTAGAATCTAATGAACCTTGGCAGATCTGTAGAAAAGACAATTCCCTATCCAAGTTGCCCATTTGTACTGGTTTGAACCAATGAACAGGGCCGAATGAACAGTCATTATGACAAGTAGTAAATTTTACCTGACACCGTACAGTTACACTTTGGCTTTATGGCATTGCTACCTCTTGTACTGGCTATGTCTCTTAACTGTGGCATTGTTTGGTGTGTATTTAAATGTTTTAGTTTTTTACACCGCCTTCAACAATTCTCTAGTTATCTGATGGCGTGTACTGGGTAAGTTACCAGTACTTTTGGTCCATTCATCCTGACACCAGCCAGTCAGTTGTAATGCTAACCCCGCAACCCTGAGCATCAAGAATGGCAGTCACAACTACCATTTTTTAAGGTTTTGGCTTGACCCGACTGGGGATCGGACTCGCGACCTCCCGCATCCCAGTCCAAATAAATGTGGGACTACCCGCACCAAAGGCAGACGTTCTACCAAAACACTGACAAGGCCGTCCACTGTGTTATAGGCACACTGGTGAAAAAAGTTTCTTCTCAATCAGAATTTACTTAACTCTGTTGCTACCTTCAATTACGACAAGATTTTATGGATTCATATAGGTTAAAGTTTAAACATATAATGTTAGTACATGTCCACTACACAGTCAATACAATCAAGGATTTTGCAAGCTGGAATGTACATGCTGGTTTCTAATAAGATGTAAACAATTTTTTTGTTTAATGTGTGCAACTAAACTTGTTCTTTCAGATTGAAATTGCAGGGGTTTGGGGGCGCAGCCCCTATTGTTGTTTTCAGTTGATAAAAAGTTTAGGATGCGTCTGGCAACATGAAATGAAATATTTTAACATTCATTCAAAGGGGCTGATGTTGACCAATGTGTGGCAAATTATCTTCATTCTATATAGGTTTTAACAATTATAGGGATGTTCCTTATATTTTAGTAGACATTTTCAAAGTCTTCTACTGCGGATTTGTCATATGAGGGAAAGCTTCAAAGCATTAAATTGATGATGTCTGTTTAAATTATTCTTTGATAAATTGGCAGTTAAACTAGATTAGCATGAAATTATAACCTTCAATTGTGAAAAGATTTTATTAATTCATATAAGTGAAATGTACTGTGCATGTCCACTCAAAAGATTTGCATTCTTGAATATGGTTATTTTTACTGACAGGCATAAAAACATTGTTTATATATTATGTTGCCACAAAGTGTATTCAGTTTGACCTAGTCACCTATTGTTCTTTGTTACAAAGTTTTTTTTTTTTTTTGTCTTTGCACAGTATAATTGAATTAATGATGAAGCAGGAGTTTAGGGGTGTAGCCCCAAATTAGAATGGAATATCAGTTTAAACAAAATATATATTAACCCAAATCCATTCTCACATAAAATAAATATGCAACACACCATTTTGAAAACATCTAAGCAAAACAAATGGAAAATCTCTTTAAATGAAAGTAAAATTATTGATAAGAGTTAAAATAATTGCTCAATATGATTAACCCTTTCCGTCATACGACAATTCTGCAGCAGATGACTTTGAACGTATTTTGTCAAAAGATAGAAAATCTCTATAATTGAATGGACAACCTATGACTTAAAGAGGAAAACATTGTGGCAAAAGGAGAAATTGCTCATTTTGAGCAATTTCTTCTTTTGTCACTGTAATCAAAAAGCCGTCTGCTGCAGTGGCATCAGAAAACGTCCATATGAGGGAAAGGGTTAAACTTAGTTGTTTGTTTCTTCCAAACTAGGGTCTAAAGCTTGTTCTGAACTTTCTTTCCATCCTCATATCCCTTTCCCAAAGACAGCATTAAAAAAAGCTAGGCCAAAATATGGAGAATCTCTTTGGATAAAAGCTAAACTTGCAAAAGGATGAAAAATTCACTATGAGCGTTATCTACCTTTGCCACAGTGATTTCAAATGTCATTTACAAGTGGGAAAGTGTTAAACAGTGTCTCCATCTGTACCACTTTGTCCATTGCAATCCACCTTCATAAGAATGTTCTTTAATGCTTATCTTCTTTGCAATGGAAATACATTTGTTTTGAAAATACTGGCCTGATTTAAAAATAATTTGGCCCAATTGTTCATCCTCTTCAAATATTGATTAATTATTTCAATCCTTGAAAAACATGGCTTATTCTACTGGTAAATGCATTTGAACAACTTCTTATTCTCATGTTTTACATAGCAAATACATGAGATGATATAAGGGACATGGTTGCATAAGTCTAATCAGTAATAAGAATATTATAGTGTTGTAAGATAACAATTCAATGTTAGAAAAGCATAATTTGTTAGGTTTTTATACGCCCGTTTGTTAACGTTCCGTATTATAGTTTTACCTGAGGCGTACAGGCGGGCGGCATCCAGTATTTTGTCAGCTCAATAACTTAAGAAGCCTTTGTCCAATCATCATCAAATTTGGTCAGAATGTGTATTAGTATAATATCTCGTACACGTTTGATAACTAGCTATATCGAGAGTTATTGCCCTTTAATTATAGAAATTAACCCAAAATTGGTCTTGTCAGCTCAATAACTTTAGAAGCCTTTGGCCAATCATCATCAATTTTGGTCCGAAAGTGTATTGGCATAAAATCTCAGGACAAAATGGATAACTAGCCATATCGCTTCAGTCAATCGAGAGTTAATTGCCCTTTATTTATAGAAATTACCTAAAACTGGTCTTGTCAGCTTAATAACTTTAGAAGCCTTTGTTTCCAAATTTGATCAGAATGTGAATTGGCATAATATTTCAGACAAGTTCGATAACTAGCTATATTGCTTTAGTCAATCGAGAGTTATCGCTCTTTAATTATAGAAATTACCTATAATTTGTCTTGTCAACTCAATAACTTTAAAAGCCTTTGACCAATCAACACCAAATTTTGTCAGAATGTGTATTGGCATAAATAATTAATATCTCAAACAAGTTTGATAACTAGCCATATCGCTTCAGTCAATCGAGAGTTATCACCCTTTTATTATAGAAATTACCTAAAATTGGTCTTGTCAGCTAAATAACTTGTGAAGCCTTTATCCGATCATCACCAAATTTAGACAATATGTTGATGGGCAGAATATCTCGGTCAGGTTCAATAACTTACCATGTTATCTTAGTCACTACACACTTATGTCCCTCGGAATGGCCAAAACTGTACTAACAGTGTTCGCTCTCTAAATTTGCCTGACGTACAACCAATTATCACTAAACTTGGTCTCAAAAAAACAGGACATTCGTATTTTGTGACATTTGGGGCTCTTGTTTAAATTACAATTAAACTATCACATTTATTAGGAATTCCTTTTTTTGGTAAAGAACATGAGGCATTTACTAAATGTGACTTTCTTTGAGGACAATTTGATCGTAAATTAAATGTGTTTAGCTACATTTTGAGACCTTATAGTTTTAACTGGTAAAACACCTGGTCTAGCCAGGAGTTCTGAGTTCAAATCTCAGTAGGGGAAAAATTACACTGTAGCTAAAAACATACAATTTAATCAATATCAGCACAGCTTTTGTGATAATCCTCAATCCATCATGCAATATCCACCAGCAACTATTTATTTAAACAATGACTGCTTTTAAACTACTTGACCAATTTTAACTGAACTGCACAGAAATATTGATTTGGTGTCCTCTTTCAAAATGTTCAAAGGAATAAATTCTGTGTTGAATTCTGGAAACTACCCCATCAGAAAAGAAGTAAAGTGACACAATGTTTAGGTATTCTGGTATTTCTGTATAACTTGGCAGGAAAGTTTCTTATGTAACCCTAAAAATATTCAAATCATATTGATTATTTGAAAAAAAGTATCATCCGCATGTGGCATGGGAAAAGGAAGTTGCAGGTATAATTTCAAAGTTATAACACTGTTGCATTAATTTTCCCTATGTGACCATCCATACACTTATTCAAGTCATATTTATTAAATAAAAGCAAATGTTGCTAGGCATTAATAGAGTGTAGGGTCTTGTTTCAAGATAATTTGGCTTAAAAAAACATTATGTTGCCCTTTCCAGAGTGGTTTGCTGCCAAAAAAACTCAGAAAGGGAGTAAAATAACAATTTTCCTCTTAAATTGCATGTCTTATGTCAAGATAGTTTGGCAAAAAACGTTCTTTAATTAACCCTCTACATAAATCGTTCAAGGGATATTGATTAGTTCAAAGCAATGCTGAAATGTGGGGTCAGAAAAATGGTAAAATGACAAATCTAAACGTTTTTCCTCTGCAACTGCTTGTCTGATTTCAAGTTCAGTTGCCAGAATATTTTTTTTTTTCAAAATGTTGATGCATTTATCCAAAGACATATAAACATATTTTATATGTTAATTCATGCATTTATTATGGCTATCAGGATATTCCCTCAAACTTCATGGTCATAATATGTTCTATACTCTTTAAAGCTCTTGGGGAAATGTTCAATATTCACTGGTAAAAGTAGTCTTTGACATTCGGGAAGTAAGTTGACTCACTCGGCTTGAACTTGAACTCTCTACAGTACCCCTGGGTGACAACTCTATCCATTATCAATTGAGCAAATAGTAAAAGCGTTAGTGCACAACAGCTTAGTACGTGATTAAATCTATTGAGACTGAATGCACTTTCCGAAACTTTCTGAGGCTTTGCCTTAATTCATATTATATATAATTGATATACAACGTGTAATTGCCATCAAACATGTAATTGACATAGTCATTGACATACGTATCACCTGCACATTGGTCATGTTACGAATATCCTCTAAAAAGGTTTTGTCACTTTTTGGAAAAAATCCACTGTGCAGGTACACAGGTAAATTTGGTAAGTTTAACATCGGTTATTGTAATGGATAGTGTAATGGTCATATTTGAATAATTTGGACATATCACATCGATAGCAATTATGGGTCGTCGTCCAGGATCATCGCTAGATCTTAAAAATATTGGTTAAGGATTGTTTGAAGATGGCGTACATGTAGCTGACGTCGCACGTTGTTTTTGGCGTTCATAAACTGACAATGTCTCGTCTACAAGATCGAATCCGCGAGATAGACAGTGTGATCAGATTAACCTCGTTACGCCATTGGAAAATCCCTAAATTGTGACCTCATTCAGACATTTTCGCATCATGGTTGCCCGGAAGCATGTAACTCAACTTACCAGGATTTCGATGTTTACGTTCCGTAATCGGCTGAATGCTGCAAGACTTCGAGCTTGTCGGCCTAACGTTGATATCCCATTGAATGTAGGCCTACGTCACCGTGTACCACGTCTTTATTTGGCTCGACAGCATGTTGGATGGATAGGAAGGTAGGATCGTTTTTATAGATGAGTCTAACATTATTCTTCATGAAGCAGATGGCAGGATGCGAGTATGTAGACGGTAATGTGAAAGGCTTGGCAAACCATATGTGATAACCTAAGTAGGCTCGTTATTGTTCTATACTGATTATTGTTCCCGCCATCGTATATAATGACGTTCTCCAGCATGATATCGCGCTCTCACAATGCCCGTTAAACAGAGAACGTTCTCAACATTGACTAACCTGATTGACCAGCGAAATCACAATTTATCCCCGATTGCGTATGTATGGAATTATCTAGGACGATAAGGATAAACGGACTAGTAGTACTGGTACCTAACCCAGGAAACACCGTGATAAAACTGAAAAACATGTTGAAAACGGCGTGGAACACTAAATGATAAATAAGCAATAAATAATTTGAGACGCCGGTGTTTAGCTGTAATTTACAAACGGGATGGACACATGAAATATTGACATAGACCGATTTTTTGTTTTACCCCTTTGTTTAACATGAAGTTAAAATATCGTTATTTGTCAAAACTGTTTGATTTAAATACTGGATAATAAATGAACTATACTACGGAGCCCCTAAAGTGACATTCAATACATACGAAATAAAACTTACTATTCGACATTTCTTTTTAATATGCAAATAAGCCGTTTTATTTCTTATTTACGAAATAATAGTTAGTATTCAACACTTTTTTAATATACAAATTTGCGCTGTTTTATTAAGTAAATTAATAAATTAAAATAAATATCTCGAGTCTACCATCAGCCGAGCACCGGTAGCTCAGTCGGTAGGACGCGGGCTGTCCATCTAGGGGTTGAGAGTTCGAACCCTAGCTCGGCAAATGTTCTTTACGATGTTGGACAAAAAACACTGCGACAAGCGTCATTCGTCTTTCACCAATGGGCTAACAGTCGATGTGGAAAAGCAGCCAGTTGCGTGGAAAGTATGTTGTTGATTGATTGGGGTTTAACGCCGTTTTTAACAATTTTTCAGTTATATCACGGCAGCCAGTTCACCTACTCATGCATTTCCTGGTTTTCTCACACCGGTACTCCACACAACAATCTTCCCAAGCAACTGGCTGCAATTCCACATAGACTGAGCCCATTGGTGGAAGACAAATGACGCATGTCGCATTGACTTTTGTAAATCGTCGGTAAGAAAGTTGGCCGAGCCGGGATTCGAACTAACAAACCCCTTGATTGACAGCCCGCATCGCTACCGATTGAGCTACCGGGGTCGGCAAAGTATGTTGTGTGGATTACTGGTGTGAAAAAAACAGGAAACATATGAATTAAGGCAAAGCCTCAGAAAGTTTCGGAAAGTGCATTCAGTCTCAATAGATTTAATCACGTACTAAGCTGTTGTGCACTAACGCTTTTACTATTTGCTCAATTGATAATGGATAGAGTTGTCACCCAGGGGTACTGTAGAGAGTTCAAGTTCAAGCCGAGTGAGTCAACTTACTTCCCGAATGTCAAAGACTACTTTTACCAGTGAATATTGAACATTTCCCCAAGAGCTTTAAAGAGTATAGAACATATTATGACCATGAAGTTTGAGGGAATATCCTGATAGCCATAATAAATGCATGAATTAACATATAAAATATGTTTATATGTCTTTGGATAAATGCATCAACATTTTGAAAAAAAAAAATATTCTGGCAACTGAACTTGAAATCAGACAAGCAGTTGCAGAGGAAAAACGTTTAGATTTGTCATTTTACCATTTTTCTGACCCCACATTTCAGCATTGCTTTGAACTAATCAATATCCCTTGAACGATTTATGTAGAGGGTTAATTAAAGAACGTTTTTTGCCAAACTATCTTGACATAAGACATGCAATTTAAGAGGAAAATTGTTATTTTACTCCCTTTCTGAGTTTTTTTGGCAGCAAACCACTCTGGAAAGGGCAACATAATGTTTTTTTAAGCCAAATTATCTTGAAACAAGACCCTACACTCTATTAATGCCTAGCAACATTTGCTTTTATTTAATAAATATGACTTGAATAAGTGTATGGATGGTCACATAGGGAAAATTAATGCAACAGTGTTATAACTTTGAAATTATACCTGCAACTTCCTTTTCCCATGCCACATGCGGATGATACTTTTTTTCAAATAATCAATATGATTTGAATATTTTTAGGGTTACATAAGAAACTTTCCTGCCAAGTTATACAGAAATACCAGAATACCTAAACATTGTGTCACTTTACTTCTTTTCTGATGGGGTAGTTTCCAGAATTCAACACAGAATTTATTCCTTTGAACATTTTGAAAGAGGACACCAAATCAATATTTCTGTGCAGTTCAGTTAAAATTGGTCAAGTAGTTTAAAAGCAGTCATTGTTTAAATAAATAGTTGCTGGTGGATATTGCATGATGGATTGAGGATTATCACAAAAGCTGTGCTGATATTGATTAAATTGTATGTTTTTAGCTACAGTGTAATTTTTCCCCTACTGAGATTTGAACTCAGAACTCCTGGCTAGACCAGGTGTTTTACCAGTTAAAACTATAAGGTCTCAAAATGTAGCTAAACACATTTAATTTACGATCAAATTGTCCTCAAAGAAAGTCACATTTAGTAAATGCCTCATGTTCTTTACCAAAAAAAGGAATTCCTAATAAATGTGATAGTTTAATTGTAATTTAAACAAGAGCCCCAAATGTCACAAAATACGAATGTCCTGTTTTTTTGAGACCAAGTTTAGTGATAATTGGTTGTACGTCAGGCAAATTTAGAGAGCGAACACTGTTAGTACAGTTTTGGCCATTCCGAGGGACATAAGTGTGTAGTGACTAAGATAACATGGTAAGTTATTGAACCTGACCGAGATATTCTGCCCATCAACATATTGTCTAAATTTGGTGATGATCGGATAAAGGCTTCACAAGTTATTTAGCTGACAAGACCAATTTTAGGTAATTTCTATAATAAAAGGGTGATAACTCTCGATTGACTGAAGCGATATGGCTAGTTATCAAACTTGTTTGAGATATTAATTATTTATGCCAATACACATTCTGACAAAATTTGGTGTTGATTGGTCAAAGGCTTTTAAAGTTATTGAGTTGACAAGACAAATTATAGGTAATTTCTATAATTAAAGAGCGATAACTCTCGATTGACTAAAGCAATATAGCTAGTTATCGAACTTGTCTGAAATATTATGCCAATTCACATTCTGATCAAATTTGGAAACAAAGGCTTCTAAAGTTATTAAGCTGACAAGACCAGTTTTAGGTAATTTCTATAAATAAAGGGCAATTAACTCTCGATTGACTGAAGCGATATGGCTAGTTATCCATTTTGTCCTGAGATTTTATGCCAATACACTTTCGGACCAAAATTGATGATGATTGGCCAAAGGCTTCTAAAGTTATTGAGCTGACAAGACCAATTTTGGGTTAATTTCTATAATTAAAGGGCAATAACTCTCGATATAGCTAGTTATCAAACGTGTACGAGATATTATACTAATACACATTCTGACCAAATTTGATGATGATTGGACAAAGGCTTCTTAAGTTATTGAGCTGACAAAATACTGGATGCCGCCCGCCTGTACGCCTCAGGTAAAACTATAATACGTTCCGTTAACAAACGGGCGTATAAAAACCTAACAAATTATGCTTTTCTAACATTGAATTGTTATCTTACAACACTATAATATTCTTATTACTGATTAGACTTATGCAACCATGTCCCTTATATCATCTCATGTATTTGCTATGTAAAACATGAGAATAAGAAGTTGTTCAAATGCATTTACCAGTAGAATAAGCCATGTTTTTCAAGGATTGAAATAATTAATCAATATTTGAAGAGGATGAACAATTGGGCCAAATTATTTTTAAATCAGGCCAGTATTTTCAAAACAAATGTATTTCCATTGCAAAGAAGATAAGCATTAAAGAACATTCTTATGAAGGTGGATTGCAATGGACAAAGTGGTACAGATGGAGACACTGTTTAACACTTTCCCACTTGTAAATGACATTTGAAATCACTGTGGCAAAGGTAGATAACGCTCATAGTGAATTTTTCATCCTTTTGCAAGTTTAGCTTTTATCCAAAGAGATTCTCCATATTTTGGCCTAGCTTTTTTTAATGCTGTCTTTGGGAAAGGGATATGAGGATGGAAAGAAAGTTCAGAACAAGCTTTAGACCCTAGTTTGGAAGAAACAAACAACTAAGTTTAACCCTTTCCCTCATATGGACGTTTTCTGATGCCACTGCAGCAGACGGCTTTTTGATTACAGTGACAAAAGAAGAAATTGCTCAAAATGAGCAATTTCTCCTTTTGCCACAATGTTTTCCTCTTTAAGTCATAGGTTGTCCATTCAATTATAGAGATTTTCTATCTTTTGACAAAATACGTAAGTCATCTGCTGCAGAATTGTCGTATGACGGAAAGGGTTAATCATATTGAGCAATTATTTTAACTCTTATCAATAATTTTACTTTCATTTAAAGAGATTTTCCATTTGTTTTGCTTAGATGTTTTCAAAATGGTGTGTTGCATATTTATTTTATGTGAGAATGGATTTGGGTTAATATATATTTTGTTTAAACTGATATTCCATTCTAATTTGGGGCTACACCCCTAAACTCCTGCTTCATCATTAATTCAATTATACTGTGCAAAGACAAAAAAAAAAAAAAACTTTGTAACAAAGAACAATAGGTGACTAGGTCAAACTGAATACACTTTGTGGCAACATAATATATAAACAATGTTTTTATGCCTGTCAGTAAAAATAACCATATTCAAGAATGCAAATCTTTTGAGTGGACATGCACAGTACATTTCACTTATATGAATTAATAAAATCTTTTCACAATTGAAGGTTATAATTTCATGCTAATCTAGTTTAACTGCCAATTTATCAAAGAATAATTTAAACAGACATCATCAATTTAATGCTTTGAAGCTTTCCCTCATATGACAAATCCGCAGTAGAAGACTTTGAAAATGTCTACTAAAATATAAGGAACATCCCTATAATTGTTAAAACCTATATAGAATGAAGATAATTTGCCACACATTGGTCAACATCAGCCCCTTTGAATGAATGTTAAAATATTTCATTTCATGTTGCCAGACGCATCCTAAACTTTTTATCAACTGAAAACAACAATAGGGGCTGCGCCCCCAAACCCCTGCAATTTCAATCTGAAAGAACAAGTTTAGTTGCACACATTAAACAAAAAAATTGTTTACATCTTATTAGAAACCAGCATGTACATTCCAGCTTGCAAAATCCTTGATTGTATTGACTGTGTAGTGGACATGTACTAACATTATATGTTTAAACTTTAACCTATATGAATCCATAAAATCTTGTCGTAATTGAAGGTAGCAACAGAGTTAAGTAAATTCTGATTGAGAAGAAACTTTTTTCACCAGTGTGCCTATAACACAGTGGACGGCCTTGTCAGTGTTTTGGTAGAACGTCTGCCTTTGGTGCGGGTAGTCCCACATTTATTTGGACTGGGATGCGGGAGGTCGCGAGTCCGATCCCCAGTCGGGTCAAGCCAAAACCTTAAAAAATGGTAGTTGTGACTGCCATTCTTGATGCTCAGGGTTGCGGGGTTAGCATTACAACTGACTGGCTGGTGTCAGGATGAATGGACCAAAAGTACTGGTAACTTACCCAGTACACGCCATCAGATAACTAGAGAATTGTTGAAGGCGGTGTAAAAAACTAAAACATTTAAATACACACCAAACAATGCCACAGTTAAGAGACATAGCCAGTACAAGAGGTAGCAATGCCATAAAGCCAAAGTGTAACTGTACGGTGTCAGGTAAAATTTACTACTTGTCATAATGACTGTTCATTCGGCCCTGTTCATTGGTTCAAACCAGTACAAATGGGCAACTTGGATAGGGAATTGTCTTTTCTACAGATCTGCCAAGGTTCATTAGATTCTACACATTCACACAGATGGACCCACCAATTGATCACTTATAATTGATAAGCTGATCCATCGGTTAAATGAATAAAAATTGGTATTAACTACTAAATACAAAGACATTTTATCTTTATCCATAAAGAAGTAACAATAACAAAATCTAAACCATCACTATAATGTCTTCCTCAAGGCGACGCAAGATTACAACATATATGAACAGAGAATATCTTCAGTGGTTCTACTTATCAGCAGATGAACGAAAGACGAAACATACTGTTCACAACTTCAGACTTGACTTCAAGTGCGTAAAACATTGGGTACGAAACGGAATCCTTGTTTCATTTTAAGCATTAAGAAGCATTGGACATGTCTGACATGGAAAGAATGTTGCGAGGTGCTTATAAAAACTATTTATATAATCATACTTTAGAGGATGCAGCTCAAACTTACATGATAGCTCGGCAAAACACTCCGAGTCTGCACATTTTGGTTGTCTTTACAAGCATGTTAAACACGAACGGCAACTCTAATGTAACGGGAACATTGCAAATAATGATCATGTTTCGCACAAGTATGGTTTCGTGACACAAAGATTAAACAAAACAACATGACTCCCATTGGACCTAACAATAAGCATATAATGTGACAAATTTGCCTAAGAATAAACTGAGTGACCACGATTTGTGACAAATGTGCCATGATCAACAGTTTTAAATGAATCACGCTAGCACCAGCTTACCTGACGGTCGTTGACTCTCAGCAGTTATGGACAGTTTAACGCAATAAATCCATTGAACAGATATCTAAATGATAAAATGACGGGTGTTTCCTGTATTTTGTTACCAACGAACGCATATCGGATCTACTAGATCGAAAAATGTAATCGAGTCGATACGGGCCAGAGGTCAAGAATCCGCCATTTTTAACGTGGTTAATGAAAAGCTTGAAAGTTGAATGCGCTTAGTGACACCGACGTCAATTTTTATGGAATTGTTCTCTGAACAGAATCTTCGATACACGTTCAATGATGTAAACATTTGATATACAGTCTGAAATCGGAAAGCGGATGTCCGAGTAGATCCCAAATGACCCATAGAGTTCGTTTTGTAACAAGGAAAAATAGCACCATAGTATATGTGACCTTTGACCCTGACCGTAAGAAGTTTCTAACCGAAACTTTAATTATATATAATTGATATACAACGTGTAATTGCCATCAAACATGTAATTGACATAGTCATTGACATACGTATCACCTGCACATTGGTCATGTTACGAATATCCTCTAAAAAGGTTTTGTCACTTTTTGGAAAAAATCCACTGTGCAGGTACACAGGTAAATTTGGTAAGTTTAACATCGGTTATTGTAATGGATAGTGTAATGGTCATATTTGAATAATTTGGACATATCACATCGATAGCAATTATGGGTCGTCGTCCAGGATCATCGCTAGATCTTAAAAATATTGGTTAAGGATTGTTTGAAGATGGCGTACATGTAGCTGACGTCGCACGTTGTTTTTGGCGTTCATAAACTGACAATGTCTCGTCTACAAGATCGAATCCGCGAGATAGACAGTGTGATCAGATTAACCTCGTTACGCCATTGGAAAATCCCTAAATTGTGACCTCATTCAGACATTTTCGCATCATGGTTGCCCGGAAGCATGTAACTCAACTTACCAGGATTTCGATGTTTACGTTCCGTAATCGGCTGAATGCTGCAAGACTTCGAGCTTGTCGGCCTAACGTTGATATCCCATTGAATGTAGGCCTACGTCACCGTGTACCACGTCTTTATTTGGCTCGACAGCATGTTGGATGGATAGGAAGGTAGGATCGTTTTTATAGATGAGTCTAACATTATTCTTCATGAAGCAGATGGCAGGATGCGAGTATGTAGACGGTAATGTGAAAGGCTTGGCAAACCATATGTGATAACCTAAGTAGGCTCGTTATTGTTCTATACTGATTATTGTTCCCGCCATCGTATATAATGACGTTCTCCAGCATGATATCGCGCTCTCACAATGCCCGTTAAACAGAGAACGTTCTCAACATTGACTAACCTGATTGACCAGCGAAATCACAATTTATCCCCGATTGCGTATGTATGGAATTATCTAGGACGATAAGGATAAACGGACTAGTAGTACTGGTACCTAACCCAGGAAACACCGTGATAAAACTGAAAAACATGTTGAAAACGGCGTGGAACACTAAATGATAAATAAGCAATAAATAATTTGAGACGCCGGTGTTTAGCTGTAATTTACAAACGGGATGGACACATGAAATATTGACATAGACCGATTTTTTGTTTTACCCCTTTGTTTAACATGAAGTTAAAATATCGTTATTTGTCAAAACTGTTTGATTTAAATACTGGATAATAAATGAACTATACTACGGAGCCCCTAAAGTGACATTCAATACATACGAAATAAAACTTACTATTCGACATTTCTTTTTAATATGCAAATAAGCCGTTTTATTTCTTATTTACGAAATAATAGTTAGTATTCAACACTTTTTTAATATACAAATTTGCGCTGTTTTATTAAGTAAATTAATAAATTAAAATAAATATCTCGAGTCTACCATCAGCCGAGCACCGGTAGCTCAGTCGGTAGGACGCGGGCTGTCCATCTAGGGGTTGAGAGTTCGAACCCTAGCTCGGCAAATGTTCTTTACGATGTTGGACAAAAAACACTGCGACAAGCGTCATTCGTCTTTCACCAATGGGCTAACAGTCGATGTGGAAAAGCAGCCAGTTGCGTGGAAAGTATGTTGTTGATTGATTGGGGTTTAACGCCGTTTTTAACAATTTTTCAGTTATATCACGGCAGCCAGTTCACCTACTCATGCATTTCCTGGTTTTCTCACACCGGTACTCCACACAACAATCTTCCCAAGCAACTGGCTGCAATTCCACATAGACTGAGCCCATTGGTGGAAGACAAATGACGCATGTCGCATTGACTTTTGTAAATCGTCGGTAAGAAAGTTGGCCGAGCCGGGATTCGAACTAACAAACCCCTTGATTGACAGCCCGCATCGCTACCGATTGAGCTACCGGGGTCGGCAAAGTATGTTGTGTGGATTACTGGTGTGAAAAAAACAGGAAACATATGATAAGGTGAACTGGCTGCCGTGATATGACTGAAAAGTTGATTGTTGAAAACGGCGTTAAACCCCAATCAATCAAAACCATCAGACAACCATGTGGAAACTCGGTAACACGTGCACTTATAAAGTTTATGAAATGTCATGTGTTATGGTAAATACGAAATAGAACAGCTAATTTGCATATTAAAAAAAAGTATCGAATTATTATTTCAGGATGTACTGAAATGAGGTTTTGAAATTAAAGAAAAAATTTTTTTTTTTTTACTTTCTTATTAAATCTTCTTATTTTGTTGTCAATTAAAACCTGTTTAGTCATTATACCTTTTTATAATTCTTCAAAATTTAAAAAAAAATGGATCAAACTTGCTTGAGATAAAGGGCCTATTTTTTTCATGAGCCTTCAATTTGTTCGTGAGACGCCGTCCAGTTGCCGTGTATATACATTTTAATCTAGAACTTGTATAGTATCATATTGTTTTGGAAAAAAGTAGAAAATATTGGAAAACTTTTTTGAAATTTAACGATATGTTTGAAAAATTAATAAATATATATTCATATTTTAACATTTTTTAGCCATTCAAAGAAGAAAAACTGAAAAATATTGCCCAATGACATATACTTTTCTTATTAAAATCTGATAAATGATAGTAATTGAAATAACTTAGAGAAGTTTCAGAAAAAGTTAAATATTACAAATATGTTTTTTCCTTATTTCAAAGTTTTGAAATTGTCTATTAATAAATCTGACAAATATGGATTTTCATTAGTGTCAAATAGTGTCTATTTTTTAGCTTTAACTACAATGTATCGCATGAACTTCCAAAGATATGGATAAAATACCTTCAGAATGAGATTAAAACCACAAGAAGATAAACAATTAACATATCATCTTTCAAATATCGGCAATTTGCGTGAATTTTTTTTTTTTTCATGGGCTGAAATAGCAAAAAAAAGCTCATCATAAGGCTTTTATAAATTGATCTAGCAAAAAAAAAGCCCACTACCCTAACTTTTTTTCTTTTAATTTAACATATATCCAACTTTCAAAAAACTTTCATCACATTTCTGAAGTAGGATCATATAAGCGCTATACATAAAATACAATGACCCAAAACAAGCAGCTTAGCTAACCTATCCTGCATGATCTAAGGGAGACAACTTTTGAAAAATGTAATCTATTTTATGGTCTAGGGGAAACAACTCTAGAAAATGAAATATATCAGAAGCACGAGTTATATCCCCTATACCATAAAAGCATTAATATGCAAGACAGACCGTCTTATGAAGGTTATTCTGCAATGGTGTAAGGGAGACAAATTTTGAAAAATTGATATCAACTTGATGGTCTAAGGGTAACAACTTTAGAAGATGAAATTTATATGACCAAGTTATTTCCCCTAGACCATAAAATCATTAAAATACAAATCTTAATCTGCAATGGTCAAAGGGAGACAACTTTTGAAAAATGATATAAATATTATGGTCTAAGGGAAACAACTGTAAACAATGAAATACCTAATGCATGAGTTATTTCCCCTAGACCATTCAATTTCGAGTGATTTCCACTAGACCATAAACTATAAGAGCATTACATAAAATACAAAGAGGAAAAACAAGCGTCTTAGCTAAGCTTTCTTACAGTGGTTTAAAGGAGACAACTTTTAAAAATTGTAATTTAAAAATTAATCTTAACAACTTTAGAAAATGAAATTCATCAGAAGCAAGAGTTATTTCCCATAGACCATTGCATTTCTGAAGTCGAATCATATAAGCGCTTTACATAAAATACAATGAGCAAAAACAAGCATCTTAGCTAGGCTATTTTGCAATAGTTTAAAGGAGACAACTTTTGAAAAATGTAATTAACTTTATGTTACTGGGAAGGTTATTCTGCAATGGTCTAAGGGAGACATCTTTTGAAAAATGATATCAATTTTATGGTGTAAGGGAAACATCTATAAAAAATAAAATACATCTGAAGAATGAGTTGTTTCCCCAAGACCATAAAATTATTAAAATTGAAACAAACGACCTTCTTAGTCTGCAATGGTCTAAGGGAGACAACTTTTGGAAAATTGATATCTTATGGTCTAAGAGAAACAACTTTAGAAAATGAAATATATCTGAAGCACAAATTATTTCCCCTAGACCATAAAATCATTTAAATACAAAAACGACCGTCTTAATCTGCAAAAAAATCTGATCATTTAAGCGCCGTCCTAGCTCAGCTGCCCTGCAATGGTCTAAGGGAGACAACTTTTGACAAATTTAATTTGTTTAATGGTCTAAGGAAGGGAAACAATTTAAGAAAATGAAATATATATATAAGAATCACGAGTTATTTCCCCTAGACCATAAACTATAAGAGCCTTACATAAAATATAAAAATTAAAACAACCGTAATAGCTAAGCTATCCTGCAATGGTTTAATTTAATGGTCTAATGGAAACAACTTTAGAAAATGAAATTTATGAGAAGCACAAGTTATTTCCCATAGACCATTACATTTCTGAAGTCGGAACATAAGCGCTTTACATACAATACAAAGGCCCAAAACAAGCGTCTTAGCTAATCTATCCTGCAATGGTCTAAGGGGGACAACTTTTGAAAGATGTCAATTAAAGTGTTTCATAACGCATAGGTGTAAAGTTTTTAATGCATTGCTTTTGAAATTCTTTAAAACATAAGCATGTTGAAGGAGTTCGTTGCAGCGGTATCAAATGACAATTGCATCACTGATATATATACAAATAAAAAAGATAATTATAATATATTTTCATTTATACAAAAAGTTGACCAGACCGTGCATCGAACCCTGGTCTCTCGCGTAACGAGCCAATATGTTAACCGATACACTAGGCGGACTCCGTCATTATTTTTAGTTAATTTATTAAATGATTTTAAATCAATAAACAAGATAGTGAATTATTTATAATTGAAGCGTTTTATCATTATAAATAACAGCTTTCATTCAAATAATTTGACTCTCTTATTCCGTCTTCTGGGGTTGTTATGGTTAATTTCGGTTGAGAATCTAATGTATTTACGCAGGAATCTAGAATGAAATACTCTAATACTTAAATTCCTGATTAACGTTTTCGAAAGGATTTTTGAAAATTCCGACGCCAAGG
The DNA here is from genome assembly GCA_031761405.1 of Serripes groenlandicus. Taxonomy (NCBI): domain Eukaryota; kingdom Metazoa; phylum Mollusca; class Bivalvia; order Cardiida; family Cardiidae; genus Serripes; species Serripes groenlandicus. Next base: position 1,030,673 of record JASEVX010000026.1, read on the forward strand.
CTTACTTACACTTTTACCGTATATGTTATATTTTGTCATATATTTATTTTGACATCTTTTCAATACTTGAGTCTTTGAGTATATATGTTATCATTGTGACTCGATTATCTGAATTTGATATTGAGTCGGATTCGAAAAGTTGCCTTTACTCCACTCGATTTACAATATTTAGGAATCACCCATGAACATTACGCGCGATCAAGTTTGTTGAAAGCGTAGAAATACATTTTGATTTTCAATTGTGTTATTCATATAATTTAAAAGCAAATTACTTTGAAGATCTTTCTATTGCTTAAGTGATACCTAATCAAATCAATTTTCCGGGCGATATCTTACCAAGCTACCGTATTTTGATTTTTAGACAGGAACTATTTGGCGGTACGAAAGGACCGACAGGGGTATTAGCTGGCAAAAGTCCATTTATTTTTTAAAAATATTCAACAGATTACTTTCATTGACATTATATACGATCTGCAACTACCAAGACATCTCTCTGAACCCGAGATGGTGTTCAGAAACGTAGAACTGATATAGAAAGACAGATGTGAAGTAATTCAATGCAGATATTGTAAAACACTAGTCTAGACTCCAGTCCAGATTTTCCTGTATCAAGGAGTTCCAGAATTATAAGAAAATAACTGGAATTCACAATCTCAGTCAATATTATGGAAAGAATTGGCCATAAAAGTTATCTGAAATAAAATTGAAGAGCTGCTTAGACTCTCAAACAATAAGCAATATGTGAATGCAGCCAGAAATACCATGCTTCCAGCTCCTCTTCAAGCAATCTTGGACGCGAAAGCTGGTATTCAAATTTACCTCTAAATTCACCTCTAAATTTACCTCTTAAATTCACCTCTTAAATTCACCTCTAAATTCACCTCTTAAATTCACCTCTAAATGCACGCCTAGCTCTAAATTCGCCTCTAAATGCACTGCCAGTGTTGTCAAATTAGAAGGAGAAGTGGGTTCAACCGATAAATTCAAATCCATGCTGAGAGCTTACTTTTCACATTTATAAACATTAAAATCAACCATTTACCCAAGAATGTACCCAACACTTACTATTTATCATTATTTCTATTTTTACCCTGGCCAAAATCCGAATATCCTGAAAGCAAGTGTTATATGCCACCTAGATGAATAACTTTATAGCCAATACCAAGATGTTGATTTTGTGAAATGAATAGGCCGAATTTCCCTTAAATTACAATTTAAGTAAGATCAAGAAATAAAATACTGTCATGAACACCAAGATAGGTTATTTTCACTGCTGGACTTATCTATTTGTACAAGTATCACTGCTGGTGCTTACTCGGTGAACAAATACCTCGAATATACACTGAAACAAACACATTTCCTTCATGTTATCTTAAAACTAAACGTATAAGTGTATAACTAGAAGCATTCCTTTAGTACCAAGACCAATATGTTGATAGGGTAAAATATGTAGGTCTAATTGACTTCAGGATTATACTTCAGTCATATTTATACATCTTGTTCATTGTGTATGTAAAGTTGAATATATGAGGGCAAGAAATACGCGCCTTATCTAGGGGCGTAGCTACCTTTAGGAACTGTAGGCACGTGCCTACACATTTTTTCTCAAAATGCCCCAAAATGCAGCTGCGGCGATAGACATCTGCGTAATGTATCGACCAGATGAGTCTGCGCTGTCCGCGCAGACTGATCCGGCAGACACATTCCGCCTTAGGGGCATAGATGTATAGAGTAGTGATTCCTGAAACAGAAAATCCACAGGAGGCGAAAAGTCTCTATCCGGGTAGGCCTGTGTGGCATGCTTAGGCTGATCCGGGTCGATACTTTACGCAGAGTCCACAATGTTGATTTTCTCACGAGACGGCCTACACATTGATTATTGCAAAGCTACGCTCCTGTTATCTACAGGTCTGAGTTATATTATCTGATGAAACTAAGGGATGAGATACTCGCTTCTCTATCTACCAAAGAATTTCACATTACATTTTCATGTGCTACATATACAGTCTTGACGGAAATTTAAAATAGGTAAGACGTGTCCAGTTTATTCTATTTCTATAAATAACTATTAAGTATACTTTTTATGCGAAATACAGTGCTTGTTAAATGCGAAAGTGCCTCGATGCAATAGTTGTAAAGCGTCCGCCTCAGGTGATATAGGTCGTGGGTTGGAGCTCCCGGCCGGGTCATACAAAAGAAAATTGTAGTAATGGCTGCCTTCCTTTGCGCTCAGGGAATCGGGGTAAGCATTACCGAATGGCTGGTGTCAGGACAAATGGACCAAGTGTATTGGTAACTTGCCCATGAGAGGCCGTGATATAACTGAGAAATTGTTGAAAGCACCAAAGAATCAATGTTAAATGAGAAGAATTTTAGAACATTGTACTTGGCATATTGTATAGCGTGCACGTTTCTAATCATTTCGGCTTTGAAAACCTCTGCAAAATAGTTCATCTGAGTATCAATGTTTAACTATACAGTATATAGAATTAAAATCATATTCTGACAATAATCCTACAGGTGAAGCCCTGGAGTGGTTCCACGAAATATAATCCAAGCAAAATGTTTTTGGGGTTGTTTATTTTCAAGTAAAATCACATATGAAAAGTCCCTGTCTGTGAAAAAAAAAATGAAGCATCACGATACAAGAATTATATTTATACACGTAGACTATTTACAGTCGCATCCATCGTTCTGTGAAATAATGAATATTATAGTTGATTTAAAGACGAAGGAAATTCTCAATTTTACTTACATGTAGTGAGTGTCTTTATGTTGACAGACAGAAATTGAATAGTCGCCATGTTTCGACTAGCTGTTGTCGCCGCCATATTGTGTCTTGTTTACGGACAAACCAAGTTTTGCTGTTTCCCCGTCCAGTGGACTGGTGCCCAGGGGGCCACTACAGGGAGCGCTGACGATGAGGGCCACACAGCCCTGACAGTGGTACGTACGGGGTCAAAGTTTGTTTCGGTTCATTGTTTAACTATTTCCCTAAAGCAGACGCTCTCCGACACTTCTACAGCATGCGGGTTTTTTAAAACATTGTGACCAAAAGTGAGAATGCTCTAAACGACAAATTTCTCCTATTGCCACAAAGTTTTCAACTTTATCTAGTGCTTTAAAAACTCTCATTCATGGTGATTTTTCAGGGTTTTGCAGCGACGTGTTCAAAATTGTCTGTCGCAGATTGGCTGTATGTGTCCGAGGGGTTAAGCAAAGGAAACAACCTCCAAACAACAAATATCTCTATTTTAGCAAGTGTATTGGAAAATAAATCACAAGTTGGCATAAATTTATGAACAATAATAATAGTGTAATATGTGAACACTGTAGTTACGGATCAGACTGTGCGGATATACTGGCTGATCTGAATATATACAATTCACAAAAGCCAATGTGTAACTTTAACCGTGCACTTGCCCATTTCATCTTTATTTCAACCGGGTTCGCCAAAAGCTTCGTCAACTGTTCCTGATCCTTTCAAAAAACATATTCAACACCTCGTCCAACGATTCTGTGTCGTCGTCGTCGTTGTTGTTGTTGTTGTTGTTGTTGTTGTTGTATGATGCCCTTTTCAACAGTACCTAAGTTGTATAACGGCGATATTATGATATTCTCTGTTCGTTACTATAATTTAATTCATACTTGTCTAAAACTCAACTTTGAAGTGTATTTGTTGGCATTGAAATTTCAGATCAAACTTCCAATTATTTGGAAACACATCTTCGTAGTATGTCCGTCCGTCCCAAATTCACTTATTGAGACAGTGACAGGCGACAAATGTGTATTTTGTTAATATTATATACTTTAATTATACTTTATTTCCAAACAGGCGTTAGTTAAGCCTTTTCAATATACAACACATCTGCAGAAGACGACTTTGAACAAATCTAAACAAAAGTATAGAAACCCTCTTTAAAAGAAAGTATGATTTTTTTTAAAATACAGTCCAACCTGTGTTTAAAGACCACCCATGGGGAGAGAACATTCCGGTCTTTATTCACAGATTGTCTTTAATTACAGGGTCAAAATATTATGCTGAAGCTGATTTATTGGGAAATTTTAAGTGTAGTTGCTATAGACAGGACATTGCTATACAAAGTCGGTCTTAAGTACCGATTTGACAGTAGTTAAAACAGTGTGACAAGAGGAGACTGCTGCAGATGCCTTAACCCTTTCACACTAGCAGACGCATTTTGCGCAATAGCAGCAGACGACTTTTGAAAACATTGTGGTCAAAGGTGAAATTGCTCATGATGAGCAATTTCACCTTTGGCCACAATTTTTTTCAAATTTATTTAATTAGCTATCTTTTACGGAGCCCCTAAAGTGACATTCAATATATTGTTTTAGTATGCAAATAAAACAGCTAATTTGCATATTAAAAAAAAGTATCGCATTTTTATTTCGTTTTTACGAAATAATAATTCGATACTTTTTTTTAATATGCAAATAAGCCAAATTTATTTCGTATTAACGAAATAATCATTTCGTTTAAACGAAATACTTATTTCGTAAAAACGAAATAAAAATTCGATACTTTTTTTTAATATGCAAATTAGCTGTTTTATTTCGTATTTACGAAATAAATATTTCGTTTAAACGAAATAATAATTCGATACTTTTTTTTAATATGCAAATTAGCTGTTTTATTTCGTATTTACGAAATAATTATTTCGTTTAAACGAAATAATTATTTCGTTAAAACGAAATAATAATTCGATACTTTTTTTTAATATGCAAATAAGCTGTTTTATTTCGTTAAAACGAAATAATAATTCGGTACTTTTTTTTAATATGCAAATTAGCAGTTTTATTTCGTATTTACCATGTGTTACCGAGTTTCCACATGGTTGTCTGATGGTTTTGATTGATTGGTGTTTAATGCCGTTTTCAACAATCAACTTTTCAGTCATATCACGGCAGCCAGTTCACCTAATCATATGTTTCCTGATTTGTTCACACCAGTACTCCACACAACATACTTTGCCAGCCCCGGTAGCTCAGTCGGTAGCGATGCGGGCTGTCAATCCAGGGGTTTGTTAGTTCGAATCCCGGCTCGGCCAACTTTCTTACCGACGATTGACAAAAGTCAATGCGACATGCGTCATTCGTCTTCCACCAATGGGCTCAGTCTATGTGGAAAAGCAGCCAGTTGCTTTGGAAGATTGCTGTGTGGAGTACTGGTGTGAGAAAACCAGGTAATGCATGAGTATGTGAACTGGCCACCGTGATATAACTGAAAAATTGTTAAAAACGGCGTTAAACCCCAATCAATCAACAACATACTTTCCACGCAACTGGCTGCTTTTCCACATCGACTGTTAGCCCATTGGTGAAAGACGAATGACGCTTGTCGCAGTGGTTTTTGTTCAACATCGTAAATAATGTTTGCCGAGCTGGGGTTCGAACTCACAACCCCTAGATTGACAGCCCGCGTCCTTACCGACTGAGCTACCGGTGCTCGGCTGATGGTAGACTCGAGATATTTATTTTAATTTGTTAATTTACTTAATTAAACAGCGTAAATTTGTATATTAAAAAAGTTTTGAATACTAACTATTATTTCGTAAATAAGAAATAAAACGGCTTATTTGCATATTAAAAAGAAATGTCGAATAGTAAGTATTATTTCGTAAATACGAAATAAAACGGCTAATTTGCATATTAAAAAAAAGTGTCGGTATTAATTATTTCGTTTAAACGAAATAAGTATTTCGTTTATACGAAATGATTATTTCGTTAATACGAAATAAATTGGCTTATTTGCATAAAAACGAAATAAAAATGCGATACTTTTTTTTTAATAACAGGTGTGTTGAATGTGGGAAAAGTGTTAATGATTGCTTTATAAGTTCACGCGAGGAGAACACGTTACGCATAGCACTGCATCTGATGATACCTCTATGATTATGAGAAATACGCTTTATGAAAGATTATTTAAAAGTATCGATCCGGATCAGCCTAAGCATGACGCGCAGGCTTACCCAGATAGACACTTTTCGCCTCCTGTGGATTTTCTGTGTCAGGTATCATTACTCTATCTATACCTTTATCCCCCAGAGACGGAATGTGTCGGCCCGGATCAGTCTGCGCGGACTGCGCAGGCTGATCTGGGTCGATACATTACGCAGAGGCCATACTGTTGGTTTTCTCGCGGGACGGCTAATTTATTATATATATACTATATTAAAAGGGGCACGCCGATGTAACATATGACGTCACAGGGCAGCGGTTTTATCTCAGTCAAACACTACAAAACGGGAATAAGTCAAGATCGTACCAGATCCTTCAGTTATACAAACAGGTAACGTCTTAGCTATGCAATAATAAAACATATTCTTATTCTATCTGACTTTAACTATGAACTACTACAATAAGAAATAAACGCAAAGCTTAACTCGTTCACTACCAAAGGCAATTAAAGGCTTTTTTACAACCAATGCAGATTCAAGAGAGACAGATGTTGGACGAAAAATGGAGGGGTCCAATTTTCAATATTGATGACTAAAAAGGTATGGCCTAAAAAGCAGTGAGTATATTGCATGGTGGCATATATCTGCCTCGAGATACCTAGATAACTATTGCGATAATATTTATTACTTTCCAAACAAAGTTTCGACAGCGTCCAGTTTCAAATCGAGGGCTTGGCGTGAAACGGTTGTAACTAAAAACCTATTTTTAAAACCCTGGTGTAGGGGCAATTTTTGCCCCTTTGTTAACAATGCAAATGTAGGTCCCATTGCTCAGAACGAGCAATGGGACCTAAATTTCCATGGTTTACCAAGTAAATGAATTAACGCTTATAAAGACTTAATGGGAATACCAATTTAAGTTACAACCGTTTCACGCCAAGCCCTCGAAATGTTTTATATTGTTTTATATAACACTTTCTTGGCATGTATTTCGAAGTAGATGAAGCAAGATGGACAAGTTGAAGGTAAGAATATAAATGATAACAAGAAATGTGTGTTGCTGTGTGTATCCCTGGATATCACCGGTGCTTTTTGAAACCTCTACTTACTCCCTCATCAAACATGGCTGAAATTTATTTTCTTTATGATACAAATAGACAGAAATACGCAATGTTTCAATGTTTACAAATTCGTATGTCTGCAAAGAAATTCCCTGTTTGTCTGACCAAATCGGGTAACATTATTCAGATACCAAATCCACCGCTTTCTAATGTCCGTGTCGGCACGAACATATTGTCACAGGCACAAGTCAATATTACTATTGGCAAGGCTTAACCCTTTCCCTCATATGACAATTCTGCAGCAGACGACTTTGAACATATTTTGTCAAAAAATAGAAAATCTCTATAATTGAATGGATAACCTATGCCTTAAAGTGGAAAACATTGTGTCAAAAGGTGAAATTGCTCGTTTTGAGCAATTTCTTCTTTTGTCACTATGTTTTCAAAGAGCCGTCTGCAGCAGAGGCGTCAAAAAGCGTCTATATGAGGGAAAGGGTTAATTTATTTAACACGCCGCAGACAGCATCGGTGGTCTAGTTGTAGATTGTCCGTCTCGAATTTAGGAGGTCGCCGGTTCATCACCGGCCGGGCAATAATAAAGACCTCAAATGCTTTTTTCTCATTCTCGCTCAGGTCGCTAGCTCGCTAGTGTCAGCATGAATTGAACAGTACAATGGGTCACTTACGCATTACGCATGTTCGAATATTGAAGATGCCATAACGTCATGACGCACATGCTCAGGAAGATAAAAAGAAGGCTCTATATAAAGCATTGTATATACATGTAGCTATTGTATCATATGTGTACATGTACTGCATATCGACGTTTCTTGTCCATACTGTTTGTGTTTATTTGCTATTTATCAGTCTCCACCAAGAGGAATTAAAATGAATAGATAAATAAATAAAAATAAATAAATTATTTTTATTATCATAATTATTATTATTATTATTATTATTATTACTAGTTGTAGTAGTAGAAGTAGTAGTAGTAGTAGTAGTAGTAGTAGTAGTAGTAGTAGTAGTAGTAGTTGTTGTAGTTGTTGTAGTAGTAGTAGTAGTAGTAGTAGTAGTAGTTGTAGTTGTAGTTGTTGTAGTAGTAGTAGTAGTAGAAGTAGTAGTAGTAGTAGTTGTAGTAGTAGTAGTAGTAGTAGTAGTAGTAGTAGTAGTAGTAGAAGTAGTAGTAGTAGTAGTTGTAGTAGTAGTAGTAGTAGTAGTAGTAGTAGTAGTAGTACTAGTTTTTGCTGTTGTTGTTATTGATATTTTTATCATGATTAGATGTATTCTATAATATGCAGCAGACAAATAATCATAATTATATTTCGTTTTATTTACAGAACGTACAATATATCGTAGAAAATGGACACTGTACGAGAGTGCCCTTAGCGACTTATGACCAAGCCACCAACTGTATTCCAGGTAAAATGTACACCTCTATATAAGGGCCATCTAACTCTATGTTAAGAGTACTCAAACGGTATATTATAGGTATAATAGCCTTACCCCCAGCTCGGCCAACATTTTCTTTCGACGTTTGACAAAATGATATGCAATAGCCTATTTGGAAAAGCATCCAGTTGCCTGGGCAGGCTAATGTGGGGGAATACTGGTGTGAACAGAAAGCACGTGGGAAAGTGAAGTGGCCATCGTGAACTGACTGAACCTTTGTTGAAAACGGTGGTCAACCGAAATTAATCAGTCAACTATACATTTAAGCAAACGCTGTCAATGAGTGTTATTACATAATTAGCTTTTTATCCTTTTGTCACGACCTTGGAAAATACAATTTTAATTGTTTGTAATGTCGAGTGTGTGTTACTACTACATGCAAGCAGAGAGTGCAAGCTCTACTGAGACAGTGCGTATTCACATGCTAACCCGAGTCTGCACTGTTCAAATATATAACAAGCCACATATATATATATATGCCCGTTTTCTCCAATCTTTCTGAATATAATTCGAATTCGTACTTCTTAAAGTAAAACACTTTCTAACAGGTTAAGTGAATCAGAAATGGTTTTACTTAAAAAAATTGAAAATGCGTCAACTCAAGATAAATAATTAAAGTGGAAAGTGTAATTAGTTACTTATAAGAGTGTGTAAAAAGGGTAAATTGCTCATAATTCAAAAGTCACCTATGCAGAGGCATCAGTAAGCGTCTACATATGGGAAAGGCTGAACCTTGATCATACATTGCTCTAAGACAATTAGACAATACAATACAATTCGATTCAAATATCCGTGTTGTTCAATAAAAAATTAATCTTTCGGAATGTCAAAACTAATACTCACTGTACTACGTGTGATTTACGGTCTTTATAACGCATATGGCATCCACTAACGCAATCTATAACTGATAATACCACAATCAATAGTAATGTAAGCGCTTTCAAATACGCATTGACCAAATATCCGTTTTGTTCTCATTAGTCGCCGGGCAGAAGCCCGCGACTTCTATTTTTAATAGGTTTTCGGAAATCACATGGGAGGGGAGTTATTATTAGTTTTTTTTTTTTTAAATGTCTTGAACATATATTACAATTGCGTTTGTTTAAAAACACTAAGTTATGACACATTTAAAATGAAATAAATATTCCGATGTTTTAAGTATGTGCAGTTTCTTTATTTTGACTTGCATTTACGTTTTTGTGTTTTATTTACGAAGACAAAACAGTCCCGATTAGCTAGACTGCGATACTTTATTTTCATAAACTATGTAATCAAAAGGCGATAACTACAAACCTTTACGTCGCACAATCTATTTTTTTACATACGCGCACCTGCTTGCAGAAGACTATCGATATGACAATCACTTCGAATTCTCCTTTTAATAGATAAGTATCAACATAAACTGGTAACAGAAACAAAAATAAGAAATATTTTGTGAAAATATGTCTCAAATATAAGCCTGTTTATCGGTCGTGAACGTCGAAACGCCTTTTCCTCAGTTTGTGACCTAGTTTCATAATGCCAAAATGTAAACAAAGCGAAGTAACCGGAAGTAAAATGTAAACTTAGAAAAGTGACTTGTTTATGCAGACAAAAAATGTCGCACGACGAATTGATTTCTTAAACGTCACGAAACGAGTGCATGGGTCGAATGTAGGAGAAAGAAAGATAATATAGAAATGCTTTTTTCACTCGAATGCAGTGGAATAAAACATGCACTAAAGCTTTGCCTGATTTTTTATTCACTGTCTTCGATGTCTGACACTACGCCTCGATTTGACACACGAGGGTCAACATTTCGAAAGAATGCTCAAACACCTTATAACAGATAGATAGCTAATATTACACACTTGAATGACTAAATATATGTGATTATAAATGTTTATTTTGCTTGAAACAAATTAAGAGAAGAACAAACTCTGATAAACAATATATTTAGAAATAAAGAAAATCTGCTCTTTCGCACCCAATTAATTTCATACTTGCCACCTATTAAATAGTAATGGGACTCGCAATTGGCATTTCTCTTGCGCCAAACATATAATGTATGCATCAACGATTTAGATAAACAATTTAGCTGATATGTTGTTTCAAGTGTGGTCTACTTTTTAAACATATGAGGATAAATTTTAACATCTGTGAAATATTTATTATAATTAATGTTTTAAGCGTTTAAAGGTTTTCATAGTTGCTTCAGACATGGAAAGGGTTTAATAGCTTTTTATTGCATGAAGATTTAAATCCCAAAATGTATTAATTTGTTGTGGTTTTATTGACAAATACAAAACATCAAAAATCCTGACCAAAAGAAATCCTGAAATTTGTAGATCTATGTGGAATTTCAAAAATCCTGGAATTAGTCCTTATGAAAACATTATGTGTATCTTTAGACTAATGAAAGTCAAGAATACATGTGTGTTAAAAAATAAATCAATGCAGTCTTTTCCGGCGACATTGATGCCTTGCATCAACTTTCTCTTGTATATACTGATATCCGGTTAATCTAGTACATTTCGTTCTAAGAAGATTCGCCCCAAAGCGATTCCTTTTTTGTCGCATTCTGCACAATATTTCGAGGGCTTGGCATGAAACGGTTGTAACTAAAATAGGTATTTTTTTTTACCAAGGTTAATCACCTCGCCATAAAGTCTTTATAAGCATTAAATCATTTATCTTGGTAAAGCATTTTTTCTTGGTAAACAATGGAAATTTAGGTGCCATTGCTCGTTCTGAGCAATGGCACCTAAATTTGCATTGTTTACAAAGGAGTCAAAATTGCCCTTAAACCAGGGTTTTCAAAATAGATTTTTAGTTACAACCGTTTCACGCCAAGCCCTCGATCTGTTCTTGTTTTATGTAACAGATAACGCCACCGAGACTGGTAGGTTCATGATGGGCCTAAAAGATAACATGATGGTCACCGAATATAAGTATAACAGTGGACAGCTGACGATTATGCTGACCGTTAATGATGACTGTGTGCCGGTTGTCAGTAAAAGCTACGGACAAGTCAATGGAGGTTAGTGAAACGTTCGTTGCTTATTTATAAATTATATGTTTGCTATCATGAATATAATGGTGAATTTATCTAGCTTTGACGTTTAGATTCGTAGAAGCTGATACCTCAAGCCATCGACCTTAGTGATAAGATTTCTTTATCACAGTATGTGCATACACGTACATGACTGAGCCGTCCCGCGATAAAACCAACAGTGTACACACTGCGTAAAGCAACAACCCGGATAAGGATGAGCATGCCGTGCAGGCTTACCAGGATAGACACTTTACGCCTCCTGTGGATTTTCTGTTTCAGGAATCATTACTCTATACCACTATACCCCTGAGGCGGAATGTGTCGGCCCAGATCATTTTTGCGCGTACAGCGAGGGCTGATCTGGATCGATACATTACGCAGATGCCATACTGTGTGTTTCAGGACGGCTCATGTATGTATTTATACGAGGGGAGTAATACGACCACCGAAAGTAGTTCTTACAATGAGCCGCCTGATTGGTTGTTCAAAATATAGACCGCCCATTTTCCAACAATGATTAATTGTCAATTTTCAGCTCAATTCTTCAATAGAATAAAATCCTGATTACGGTAAAATGTTCGTTTGGCAGGTAGATGACACCGAGATTAACCAAGCAATGCCAAAACACAACTTAAGGCGGGATTATAAAGTTAAGCCTTAGCTTAGTTTAGCGTTGAACCTTTTCCGCAAACAATAAATCTGCCGAAGGTGACTTCGAAAAGAAATATAGACAACAAATGGAATTTCACTATAATTTAACGAAAAATTAATAAATGAATTAGAAAACATTGCAATTTCTCCTTCTGCAACAATATTTTCGAAAATCTTCTGCTGAAGATACGTCCGAAAGCGTCTGTATGTAGAAAAGGGTAAAGAAACATTAGCTGTCTTGCTTTACATAGCTGAGTAAAAGACCAGAACTAAACTGCAAATTCTTATCTTGGTCTGCATTGTTCGCTGATCAGTTTGAGCAACCAATTATTAGCCAATACCATGTCATGAATACGCTAATTGTAAATATGATAGTGTTAATTAATTGAATTAAGAAAGATTGGGCTTAATGCGCTTTGAACAATGGTGACCAAGATGACACTGCTTGTATCGGTCGGGTAAAGCAAGATCAACACACTCTTTATGAAATACACGTCAAGCAATATTCGGTTTAAGTTACCATCAAACTTATTAGATGCTTATCAAAGCAAACACTAAATCATTAGACGGTATTACTATTACTATCTGCATTGTAGTATATAAAACAACAAAAAACATTGTTATTATGGTACATGAATCGTGCTGTTTTTAGAATATGACATAATAATATTATTAGACACGATTTTTCGAAAAAACACGCCTTCGAAAAAGAGTCTACGGCAGATCTAAAGGGACACACACATTTTTTTTTTAGATTACATACGAATTTTTTTTTTATCTCGTGCGCACGACTTAGTAAATGCTCGGATGTAACTATACTGTGCACTCATGAGCAATAACTGTACGATTATCCAAAGACACACATTCGATCATATTATTTGGATATATTTTTTTCAGATCAAGCGAATTGGGAGTGAATTAGATATATATACAATGTATTATATGAGCCGTTTACGAAAAAACTAACATTATGATCTCTGCATAATGTATCGACCCAGATCAGTGGCTAATCCGGGCCGACACATTCGCTCAGGGAAAAAAGAGGTATAGAGTAATCATTCTTGAAACAGAAAATCCACAGGAGGCGAAAAGTTGCTGTCCGGATTAGCCTGCGCGCCATTCTTAGGCTGATCCGGGTCGATACTTTACGCAGAGTCCACAATATTTGTTTTCTCGTGGGACGGCTACAATGTATGTGCACATGTGACGGATAGTGACTCGTGAGCGATTTGAGGTCTTAATTCCTCTGCCTGAGTATTCACAGTCCCATGTATGTTTTTCTGACAAAGGAAAAATTAAACAGTGTATCCCCACTACTGTTATGTTAATACATATTTTAACCCTTTCCAACATACAACAAATATGCAGCCGTTAGTCAAACATATATTATGGATGAACACTTATTCATTAAAGTTGAAAATATTGTGAAATAAAGGAGAAATTGCTCTGTTTGAGCAATTTCTCCTTTTGCGACAATGTTTCAAAAAGTCGTCTGCTGCAGAGCTGTCAGAAAGCGTCTGTATATGAGGAACGGTCAATGTCATTAATGCCTCAAATCATGAATCATTTCCAAACGCAATTCTTCGTTTCCAGACGACCTGATGCAGGCTATGGGTTTTCTGGGTATAACGACTGGAATAAAAGACCCGAGTGTGTTCAATGTGCCTTCTATTTGTAGCGGTGCTGTTGAAAGCCACGAGGTATTTATAAAATACATGTGTTTAGTAATACTTCAGTTTAAAATTATTTATTTTACATCGATTACTAAACAAGCTTTAAGCTTATATTAATCACGCTCGATGCCCGCTTCCTGAAGACATAACCAGTACTCGTACCGTCTGTGTGGGAAAATCCTAGAAAAGGCAGAACCCGCTCATCACGGGATTCGAACCCGGGATGTTTGGTAAAAGAGGCCGACTCTCTACGACTGCACCACTGTCTTCTGCAATAGATACATGTATATAAAACGAGATCAGCTGTTGTGGGCAGTTTCGCCACTATGCATATAACTGTTATAGAATAGACGATCAGGGTTGTTAGTTTAAGCCTCGGTGGTTTAGTGGTAGAGCATCTGTCGCGGGTTAGATTCCCGGCCGGGTCATACCAAAGACGTAAACATTGGAAGTAATGGATGCCCTCCTTTTTGCTCAGGGTTGCGGGGTTAGCACTATTACTGACTGGCTGGTGTCAGGATAAATGGATCAGGAGTACTTGGTAAGTTACCAAGGAAACGCCGTGATTTAACTGAAGAAATGTTGAAAGCGGCGTAAAACAATAATCAATCAATCGATCAGATGTTTACGTCGTTTTCACCTTTATTTAACTGAAATCGTGAAGAATGAACATGGATTCATAATCTCTTTATGACAGATCAGTACTAGTTAGAAAATGAGCCTTGATAAAGGGCACTTCACCATTACAACCACGAGCGGGGATCGAATCGGTGACTATCGGTCACAAATAACTCCACGCTTACCATTCGGTTACGGTGCATTCAAGTTACGGTATGATGTGGTACCGAGGTCTGTCTAGTTCACATCATGAGCAAATTCTCGATTTGCCAAATTTTCAAATGGCATCTACTGCGCAGATGCGTAAAAATGCGTCTGCTAGTGGGAAAGAGTAAAGGCCTTTTTTTCACCCGACAAGACACACATATTCCTATCTATTTCAGTTGGTATCTGGCGGATTTGATGGGCCTATCTTCCTTTCACCAGTTTTGAAGTAAAAAAGACGATGTATTTATCTGAGTGTTGTGTCTTGTACTTGCACGAAAATAAAATAAACCCATGTACATGTATATCTATACTTGTCTTATTTGTTGTTACTTATGGGGTTTTCCTATACATTCAAAAATGACCTTGGCCCAGTATGACCACTTTTCTTTTATGACTCCCTATATCCAGCTGACTGGGGCGTAGCTCCCTTTAGGCACTGTAGGCACGTGCCTACACATTTTTTCTCAAAATGCCCCAAAATGCAGCTGCGGCGATAGACATATGCGTAATGTATCGACCAGATCAGCCTGCGCTGTCCGCGCAGACTGATCCGGCCGACACATTCCGTCTTAGGGGGATAGATGTATAGAGTAGTGATTCCTGAAACAAACACAGGAGGCGAAAAGTGTCTATCCGGGTAGGCCTGTGTGGCATGCTTAGGCTGATCGGGTCGATACTTTACGCAGAGTCCACAATGTTGATTTTCTCACGAGACGGCCTACACATTGATTATTGCAAAGCTACGCCCCTGGCTGACATCTTTCCAAATCTTCATTTCATTGTTATTTTATTTTATATTGAACTGATGTTTGTTTTCTAGTTAATCAGGAATCTTTTGTTTCCGTTATCTTTTTCAAACGTCATACATGTATATATAAATGTTATAATTCAAAACTATGTTCACGTCTTTTTCCAAAACTTCGGCGATTTTGTTTTGGGCGAGTACACCTTGATCTTGCTTTTGATATTGTTGTGCTCGTGTGACACTTTACCCCCCGGAAACGTTGCAAAACTGGAATATATTTGTCTGAAAAACCTAAATATAAACTAATTATAAACATCGAGACCTGTCGTATTTAGAAACAACATTAAAAAACAAATGTAATTATTAAAGGGGATTGACGTATCTAAATTGTGAGAACTTGTGGCCAGACCCGTTTGCCTATAACAGGTATATTTGTAAATCTGAATTTATTCTGTATGTATATTTTGTAGGCTATAAAATATGTTTATAGTAATGTTGCGTATCTGGGTCGATACCATTACGCAGAGGCCATTATGTGGGTTTTCTCGCGGGACGGCTCATATGTGTATGCTTCTGCCAATAAGTGTACCCTTGTTCTGAATTTCCGGCGAAAACCCCAGATGGTTATCCAGTTTTACATCCAACCACTTTCTTTCATTGTTGATGAAAATGAAAATGATTTCTGTTCGCCGTCTTTATTCGCCAATTGTTTGCTTTATTACTTTGTATGGTGATTTGTGTCGCTTTCAACATTTTCTTTTCGGTTATATCATGACTATTCCTGGATAAATTATCAGTATTACTGATACTGACAACACCGAAAAAGTTGTAATGCTTACCCCACAGTACCTACCACTGGTATTCATAAACTATACTATTCCGTTGCATTCAAAAAAGGTACTTGAGGTTAGACAATTTCTTTTCTTTTCAGGAAAATAACTTAAAGGGTTTTTAGAGAAAACACACAATATTACAACTTACACTTTACTTTCTAGATGTCTATTGACCTAATTAAAAAAACTCTCCTCATTACAGTTCAGGATTAAAATACAACTGATCATCAAATTCGATGAACAAAATAAATACAGTAATTGCAATACTCATTGATTAAGTCATTATTTTGATTGTTGTATTACATTTGCTACAGGATTAAAAAAAATAATGTATTTTCTCGCTTAAGCATTTTGTCTATTAAATGCAAAGTAAATATTAAAGTTCAAACTGATAAAAGTAACAGATGATTGATTGTTTGGTGCCTTACGCCGACTTTCGGTTTTCGGTTATATTACGTCGTTTTCTGGGTACGTTACCAGTACTATATACTGGTCCATTTATCCTGACACCAGCCAGTCAGTCGTAATGATATACCCGCAACTCTGAGCGCAAAGGGGGAAACCAATTACTGCCTTTTTTAAAGTATCTAGTTTCACCCGGCCGGGGATCGTACTTGCGATCCCTCGCACCCGAGGCAGACGCTCTACCATTACACCACCGGGGCGGTTTTGTGTAAAGTAAACAGACTGGTAGAATGTTAACTCTTTGCACTCGAGTCCGAAACGATCAACATTAATGTTTTAATGCATTTACGTATAAACTGCATTTTATAGTTGTCAAATAATTCATACATTGAAAGCATTACCATATATATGAATAATGCTACATTTCTATATTATCTGTATAATTTAAAATGACTTGTTGACGTAGATTTCTATTAAACGGTCAACATTTACTGGTCAAATTATATTTTATTTATACTTTGATTTTGTTGTATGTTTTACATTTCAATGTGGTTAATTGCTTTACTGACCCATAAACTGTCAAAGCTATTCCTTGATGTATACGGTAAAGCTTTAAAGAGAAAAATAAACGAGCATGCACTATATCTGTTCAATCTAAGATGAGACAGTGGATTGTTTAGATATTCTATAGTCGCAAATTGACAACCCAGTAAGCCAAACGTTACACTTTCCGAAAAGACACATGCACGTTAAAAATAAATATATTATATAAATGCTATAATATCAGTTAATCATTTAAGTTTAAAATTGTGAAGCTCGATATTCTGAGTACTATTACCAATATCTCGTAGTGCCTTATGGTTTAAAGCAGTATATACATGTATAACCTATAAGAGCATTGTAATCTAACACGTGTGGTGTGTAGTTATGCGTATATAGATTATATCTAATGAATGCCGTCAACTACATGTCCACAAAAGAACCGAAAGAGGAAGTGCGTTTGTGAATTAACTGTTTTACCCATAGCATGTATATTTGATATGATCTGAAATATAGCTATATATAAGGCTTTGTTCCAAATGTTTCGCACCTCTTTTTAAATGTCAATCTGACTGAAATGGCGAAAGGTTGGTGAAAGATGATCGCCTGCATGTCCAGAGCAACATTTTAGTCATCAATTTACAAATCACACATCTATTTAAAACATTTCCAATTTACAGCCGCATTTTGATTCACCTGCAGCAGACGACTTTTGAAACATTGAAAGCAATAGCAGACACGGTTCACAATGCTCAGGTTGTCTGCTGTATATCAGTTGTATGTCAAAAGGATTAACCCTCTAGCAATTTGAATATGAGGCTTTCATTAGCTTGCCCTTAATATCAATTGTATGAAGAAAAAGAACGGATTGCATTGCTAATCAAAGTTCTAACACTAATGCTTTCGACAAATAGAATTTTAAACATTTAATAATATACATTATAGGGAAGCAAGTCCATTACCTATGGTGACATATTAAGTAACTGGAAACTCTTTGCAGAGGAAGACTTAAGCCATTTTCCCTCATATCGGGTCAATACTTTGGACAAACATTTTAAGTGTTTCTATATATACATGTATAAAGCAGGAAAATGGGCCCGGCCCTTTGACTACTTAGTGTTTCGACGGATCGGAATATTTTTTTAAAAACATCTTGGAAGAGGGCCATACAAGAGTGGTTGGCTTCAAATTCATTTCGAATCGAGCCAGAACTTTTAGGCAAAATATCTTATCTTTCTGTTACCATGGTAATCATATTTTAAATCTTTACATATTTTATTAAGAGTTTTGCCCAGGAAACATTCCTACGAAATTATTTTGAAATTAGTCCGTTGATTTAGGAGCACAAGTTGTTTGAAGGAAAATGTGAACAGAAGGGCGCTGGATGCAAGACTGTGAGTGACATAATAGATCACCTGAACTTCTTCTTAAGCTGAATATCTAATTGTACTACGCAGATAGTAAAGACAATTTAAATACACGTGTATGGATTTCGTAGTAAACACTATAACACATTTTCGGCGAAACTATATGAGATAGCATTTGACTACTTTTTTTTATAATTTTAGATTTAGAGCGAACATTTACTTGGTTGTTATTTCTATTGTGGCAGTGGTTATTTCTTTATAAAACATTTATTCTGGGTGTAACTATCCATGTGTTCAAACTCATTTTTATTGTTGAACTTTGTTCATGGATCTAAATAAACTTGAAGTTTTGAAAGAATTGGTATTTATAGTTAATGTATTACGTGCACATTATATATATATATATATTACTGCTATTTTTCTGCAATGTATGCTGTACAATCAGGGGCTATGAAAATACAAAAATTGAAAAATGAAAATAAACTCAATCCTGTATGATCCTTTTTTCTCCCGAATCAAATGAATTACATGGTCTGTAAAACTATTGTCCAGATTCAATTTTGGGACATATATTACAAATGATTACTTTTTAAGTATGTGTTTCACCTGGTGATAGAAACTCTTGTTGAAACGAGACTTAAATTATGCGTTTGAGTTTTACATTCTTGGAAAACAAACTTAAACTATGTCATGGTTAATTGTAAATGCAACGTTTATCAGAACACGAACGTTCTGAGGCATTTAAGATAATGCGGACCGGAAGTAGAGATTCCGTGGTGAAAAGAATATTCAATAGCCGTCCCGAATAACTTTATCGCATTCGAGAATGATTTCAAGCCACATGGTAACATAAAAGATCGACCATAAAGGACGTCAATCTAGGTCAACTTCATCGTACATTTTGGTTCCGACACGCCACTGTCAGCCCAAGACGATCTATCTGCATCCATTGGCAAACTTCGTTTCATTGACCACATCATTTTACTCAGAGTGTATTCAAACACGCATGTGCTGTTTAGACGAAGCCCGTTACATTTGTATTGCAGGCGAATACTCTGCCCGTGCACCGTTAGACGTAGACATCATCAATTTGGCCTACGATGTCTGCACATACTGCTCGTTTGAGAACTCAATTCTTTACAATCCATACCGTTCAATAACACTTACTTAATTTTTCGTCGTTGTCACCAGATATGTCACCCATAGAGCATGCGTGGGACGAGCTGTGAAAGCACATTGACGCTTGTTGTCCAAGGCAAAAAAACAACGTACATTTCAACAGAAAAAACTTTCCACACTGTGTGTCAATGAGGCAACTCTGTTGTATCACTGCCATTTGAAGTTTCACAAATTAATGACTAGCAATTTTCATCTTACCTTGTTATAATGATTTTTGGTAGAGTTGCGCGCATGCGCAAACGAGACCATTGTTACAGGTTGAATTTTGAAGTCACGTAATGTAAATGCCCCAGAACACATACAAAAATAGAGCAAACAAATCAGACTGAATTACGAATGCAAACATAAGCAAAAGTAAAAATAAGTAAAATAAATTCACTTATTCTAGGTATCCAAATAAAATTACAAAATCTCTTAATGTGTAAATATCATATTTAAGTGTACACAATTATTTAGATATCAGTACGCCAATATAGCACTGCACCGCACAATTACCATTTGTAAATTGTAACCCTTTCTTCCCTCTCGGCAGAGATGTAAACATCCACTCGCCCGCTAGCATAAGCGAGTGGAATGAAGGATCGGGCTAGTTTGAAATTCTAGGCGCTAGTCCATACATTTTCGTTCATGTCCTTATTCATAATGATAGTATGCATTGCTTAGCCTTTTCTTTCCCTTTCTCTCAGTCCATCTATTGCTTCGACAAAGTTGCGTATAGAGTCAACATGTGCTCGTTTCTAGTAACGAAGCTCATTGAAGTCGTTTTAGTTATGCATTCGTTTTCAATAGGTAATTTTCCGTTCACATATATACCACAAGCAGGTTTCCGCAAAAACATGAGTACAATCAGGGACATAGATACGTCCCTGGTACAATCGACAATAATTTCATATTGCATGGTTTAATAAAATTAATGTAATCAGGGTTTTCAATTAGGACCGGCACCCGGCGAATCATTGCCGTTTCGTTTTGACAAAATCGCCGGTTCAAGTCTGTGCCACAATCAAACAATTATGACACGGATATTTGTTTAAATATATGAATAAATAGTGTTTTAGGAGTATTCTGCGATAGCTGCTAGCACTCGCCGAAAGTCAACCATTAACGATGACTTTTTCATTTTGGAAAGGAACTTTCGACAAGGTCCGCGTCTAAATCCAAGAGATTTCATCAAATCATTTGAGCGCTTACTTGTTTATAAAGCGTTTAGAATACTTTGATTACAATAGGAACGAATAAATCTTGCAAGAAATCGATAATTTCTTTCTGCCAAAATCAGGTAAATGACCCGCGGATATTGGTTGTTACAACATAACTTTACAACATAACTGAATCATCCTTTTATACACAGTTCAACATTTGATTTTGACAGTTTGTTCGTTATGATTTTGACGCGATTCAAAATTTTGTCGCGATTATTTCGTTCATAGAGGTGATTACTAACAGATGACTGAGTTGGTGATGGAAAGAACATTAAAAAGTTAAGTTAAGCTAAAACATGCACAGACAGGCGAGTATTTCATTAGGATAAGTGCAACACTCAATTTCCAATCCTGCTTGCCCTTTAACAAATCACAACCCACCCCACAATATAAAAACTCTGCAGCAGACGAATTTAAAATAAATCTGAGCAAAGATACAGAAAACCACATTTATTGGAAGTGTAATCATTGAATATAATTGAAAACATTGTTGCAAAAGGAGAAATTGCTTGTTATGAGCAATTTCTTCTTCTGCATCAATGTTTTCAAAATCGTCGAAAATACGTATATACATGCAAGTGGGAAAGGTTTAAATAAGAAACACTTTTTCAAATGCTAGTCATTTGGCTATTCTAGTATATAATGTACGTTTTAAATAATAATGACAAACCTTTCAAAAAAAAGAAAAAGATTTTTTACAATTTAATTGAAAATATATTTAATCAAAGTCGGGAAAGTATATATTAGTTGTCCCTTTCCGTACTTTTTTTTATGAGAGTTCAAATCACAGGAAAAACTTATGGGAGAGAGTTGACAAATGACACATTGACACAATTTCAGATTTAGGCTTTGTTTCTGTCAAACTGCTGAAGAAGGCAACACTGAGACACACATCTTTATTAAAAGTTTATTAAAAAAAAAGGTATAATTTTATTTATGATAAACAACATTACAATGATGGTGTAGAGAATACATCAACAATACACTTTTCAATTGGTACATTCATTGCACAGACCAAATCTTAGCAAGTTTGAAATTATGGACCTCTCAGCACATATTTTTCTCAACTCATTACCTTCTTGGCAGGATTTTACTGCTAAAATTGATGAAATTTTATTTTTAAATATGACATAAGAAAGCCTTCCCTCAACATTTTGAAAACACCCTCAGAAGTCACCAGAATGCACCATTTTGCGTCCAGAATTTCATTTTTTTTTTTAAAAATACGCGGACGATATAGTATTATTTGGAGAAAGCGAGTGCAGTTTACAAAATGGTCTTGAAATACGTTTTAGTTAATGCGAAAAATGGAAATTGTCAGTAAAGGTAAAGAAAACAAACGTCATGATATTTAGAAAAAATGGAAAAATATCGAAAAAAAGTAGTTTTTAATCCATTAGAAATAGTGAAACAATTTACATATTTAGGCATATCATTTTCTTCAGGAGGGTCCTTTTAACAAACTTTTGACTATATCGGAGGGCAAGCTTTAAGAGCAGTTTTTGCATTAAAACAATATCTAACAGTATTAAAAAATATCACCATTAGTCATACACTTGCTTTTTGATAAGCTTATACTACCAATACTTAACTAGAGATTGCTTTTTTGAAAAAGCGCTTGTCTCCCAATTTGTGTGGTCGTTTGTTTGTTTGTTTGTTTGTTTGGAGTTTAACGCCGCTTTCAACAGCTTTGGTCATATCACGGCGGTCAGTGCACCTACCCATGTTTTCCTGGCTTTCCCACACCAGTACTTGCACAACATTCTTTCGAAGCCACTGACTACTTTCTCACATAAATCAGAGGTGAGAGGCAATGGGAAAAATTGCTCGAAAGAATGTTGGCCTCAACCGGGTATCGAACCCGTGACCTACAGATCTTGTGTGGTCGTAGGGGAGGAAAAGAAATGATGGAGATGAATTTTGTAGTTTTGGACTGGAGATGAAGCAACAGTGACAATCCTCAGTTATTGAGCGGAAACCATTTTTCAGCTGAAGGTTACCATGACCTTGGCCTTTGACCTAGTGACCTCAAAATCAATAGGGGTCATTTGCTGGTGGTGACCAACCTGCACACCAAGTATGAAGTTCCTGGGCCCAAGCAATTTTCAATTATTGAGCCCAAGGTCACCGCGACCTTGACCTTTGACCTACTGACATCAAAATCAATAGGGGTCATCTACAGGTTAGGACCAAGACGTTTCTGGGCATAAGCGTTCTTGAGTTATTACCATTTTTCAGCTGAAGGTTAACGTGACCTTGAAATTTGACCTTGTGACCTCAAAATCAAACAAAATCATAAAGGTCATCTACTAGTTAGGACCAACCTGCACACCAGGTATGAAGTTCCTCGACATAAGCATTCTTTAGTTATTGTTATTGAGCGGAAACCATTTTTCAGCTGAAGGTTACCATGACCTTGACCTTTGAGCTAGTGACATCAAAATCGATAGGGGTCATCTGCTGGTGGTCACCAACCTGCACACCAAGTATTAACTTCCATGACCAAAGCATTCTACAGTTATTAAGAAAAAACAATTTGTCAGCTCATTGTTACTGTGACCTTGACTTTTGACCTTGTGACCTCAAAATCAACAAAAAATCAATAAGGTTGATCTACTGGTTAGGACCTACCTGCACACCAGGTATGAAGTTCCTCGACATAAGCATTCTTTAGTTATTGAGCGGAAACCATTTTTCAGCTGAAGATAACCATGACCTTGACCTTTAACATAGTGACCTCAACATCAATAGGGGTCATCTGCTAGTGATGACCAACCTGCACACCAAGTAATAACTTCCATGGCAAAAGCATTCTACAGTTATTAAGCAAAAACAATTGTTCAGCTCATTGTCACTGTGACCTTGACTTTGACCTCAAAATCAAACAAAATCAATAGGGGTCTTCTACTGGGCATGGCCAACCTGCTTACCAAGTATGCAGTTCCTCGGCCCAAGCGTTCTTCAGTTATTGAGCGGAAATCATTTTTACCTCACAAGGTCACCATGACCTTGACCTTTGACCTTCTGACATCAAAATCAATAGGGGTATTCTACTGGGCATGACCAACCTGCATACCAAGTATGAAGTTCCTCGGCCAAAGCGTTCTTGAGTTATTGAGCGGAAACCATTTTTTACCTCACAAGGTCACCATGAACTTGACCTTTAACCTTCTGTTATCACAATCAATAGGGGTCATATACTGGTCATGACCAACCTGCATACCAAATATGAAGTTCCTACGCTCAAGCTTTCTTCAGTTATTGAGCGGAAACAAGTGTGACGGACGTGACCTTGACCACTGTGACCTTGACCTTTGACCTAGTGACCTCACAATTAATACGGGTCATTTGCTGGTGGTGTCCAACCTGCACACCAAGTATGAAGTTCCTGGGCCCAAGAAAAAACTATTTTTCAGCTCATTGTCACTGTGACCTTTCAGCTCAAGGTCACTGTGACATTGCCTTTAGACGTACTGACCTCAAAATAGGGGTATTCTACTAGGCATGGCCAACCTGCATACCAAGTATGAAGTTCCTCGGTCAAAGTGTTCTTCAGTTATTGAACGGAAACCATTTTTTATCTCACAAGGTCACCATGACCTTGACCTTTGACCTTCCG
>JASEVX010000026.1:1060173-1108398 GCA_031761405.1 Serripes groenlandicus
TAAATATTGATAGAAAGCTTTCATCGTGAAAAACGCTACAGAGTAAAAAGTACCACCGACCGATCTATAAGTTCCTTCGGATCAACAACTTCTACAACCTGCTCATTGGATATTCACACTTATTGAGAATTTGAAAGATTAAAAAGCACAGCATGTATTTGTTCACCTATGTTATGGAAAAATAACATGTTCAGTTGTTTTGAGGCAGCTGTGACTGTATACAGACTTGCAAGACTGACCCTAAAATTTGGATTAGTTTGTATTAACGTAGTTTTCTGTCAAATAATCTCCAGGCACGAAACATTCATTATTGTTCTTTTATAGCCATTGTAAATATTCTTTTGTTTATTAAATGAATCATTTTAATTTTAAAAGTATTATAAAAATTATTGCAAACGAAGTAAAACAAATATGCCACCATATTTAGTTTTTAGTAACAAAAAAATGTAGATACAGATTGTTTATTTTTTGCTTTGATATCTTTATTGGAATTTCAATATAGTTTCCATTGTTATGCAGCGTTCTTTTGATTGTGATATAGCACGCATTATGATTAATGCATTAATGAATGTGTAAACTATGCAACAACCTCTCTGAAATACCGCCAGTCAAATAAAAGTTTTTGCGATAGACCCCCATTCTGTATATACAATATTGTTCATTCAACTAAAATATTATTCAATTAACGGAAATAACAAGTTCTTCTTGTGAAGTGTATATTAACCATCTAATTTACAGGCTACACATGAACGCATTTGATCCACAGTGCTGTTTCGAATAAAGCTTGCATGTATGTCATTACTCTAGATATATTAGTACACATGTAGCTAAACACTGTTCATACAGTTTATTTTGTCGGATGAAAGTTCAGAAAACTCGTACACATTGCAAATCTAAGACTGAATAAAATGTACTGTTCCGTTAATGTAACCGTCACAGTAAAACAAATAAAAGTACCTGATGCATTTAATCCAGCTTCTTAGACAAACCTGTATGCTTTAGTTACGCTATTTTCATTTCTGATTAGGGAAGCAAGGAAAGCTCTAGTACCCAGAGTTCTGAAGAATACTGTATAGTTGCTCACCCTTCTTCTGATGAAGTTATGGTATGTAGCCACATTTAATATCGTGTAATAATAACAGATTATTGTAGAAAACTAATCTATCTGTTCTTCTGTTAAAATACGACATGTTTAGACATTCCTGTTTTAAATTAAAGTATATTATAGTTTCTGTTGTAGAGTACGAATATAGTTTATCTTATTATTAAGGGTCATTTGAAGTCCCTATGTATTTTAAATGATCGATAGCTTATCAATACTGGTATGTAATCGAAAGGATACATTTTATTGATACGTTACGTAAGAGCTATGCAACTATTGCTCATGGTCTCAAAACCCGCATTTGAGAGGTGTTGTACGAACACCAATACTATCGTCATTATTACCCTTATGGGTAAAATACCTGCGATTGGAAAAATAAACATTTGCACTGGATATTGCCAATTAGGACATCGTAAGCAAATGCCCTAATTTTACTTAGCATGTACATTTAGCAACACAGTAGGTATGGACTTAAAAACGTTGTAATATTTCGAATGATATACTAACATTCACAGCCAACTTTGAAGTAGGTAAACCGCATCTGTGTCGTTTGAAGTTAATTTGAAACATTTCTTATCTAATTATTTGAAACAAATATTGATTTCAAATTTCAGTACCAACAAGCCTGTTGTGATGCTGACGGACAGAGAATATTACGGGTAATAAAAGCGTACTATATGTTATTGCAATATAGACATTTATGCATCCTTTTATCACGGTATACAATATCAATACATTGTAGATACTGCACATGTTATCAAAAGAAACGGGAGGGGACACTAGTATACAAACTATCAGATATTTAAATATATATTTTAGTTAAGCATCCAACTGAATACTTAATTTGATAACGTTTGGTTGAATATGATATTCAAATGGCATGATATTAAAAATTCAACACACACTATAAATATAGTTAATTAATGGACTGGAATTTCATTACTAACACTTCCAACGTAATGATTAATTAAGACACATTCTTTGATGCTATAGTTCACCCAATATCTTAAATAAATCGTAGTTCTACGTTGAGAGAAATGTCTTTGTTGTTACCATATATATATATAGCCTGTCTATTAAGATTCACTGCTCAATCGTCTATCCCGGTGTCTGGATGAACGTCAACTGTTGATTCTGGTTATAGGTATTGGTTGTTTTCAGGCTACGCATGTATGCATTATATCCACAGTGCTGTCGAATAAAGCTTGCACGCATGTCATAAATCTAGATATATTAGTACAAATATATTAGTACTTTTGTTCATACAGTCTTTTTTTGATGAAAGTTCAGGAAACTCGTAAAAATTGCAAAAACTAAGACAGAATACAATGTACTGTTCTGTTAATGCGACCGTCACAGTCAAACAAATAAAAGTACTTTATGAATTTAACCCAGCCCCTTAAACAATCCTGTATGCTTTAGTTACGCTAATTTCATTTCTTATTAGGGAAGCAAGGAAAGCTCTAGTACCCAGAGTTCCGAGGGTCACTGTATAGTTGCTCTTACGGATGACATTTCCCAGGTATGTAGCTCCATTTATTACCTTGTGATGATAACAGATTATTGTAGAAAAATAACATATCTGTTCTTCGGTTGATGTATAATTATAAATTCCTGTTTTAAATTAAAGTATTTTATAGTTTCTGTTGTCGGGGACGAATATAGTTTATCTTATTGTTTCGGATCATTTGAAGTTCCTATGTATCTCAAATGTTCGATAGCTTATCAATACTGGTATGTAATCGAAAGGATACATGTTTTTGATACGTTACGTAAGGGCTATGCAGCTATTACTCATGGGTGCAAACCCTGCATTTGAGTGGTGTTCTACGAACAACAATATTATCTCCATTATTACACTTATGAGAAAAATACCTGCGCTTGGAAGAATTAACTTCAGGACACAGTAAATAACATATTGACCTGTTAAAGTTCGATATTTAAGTTATAATCAGTTAAATACTTCAGAAAACGACATTTGAGTTAAGATCGTTCACAGTGTTACAATATAAAAGTTGAATGCACTTTCTTTGAATAGAAAAGCAAGATGCATTTTCTTTTGGGTACTTTAAGAAAGATATATGTATTGTCAACGCGTATCGCTTTGTCGTATGGGAGTTAAATCTGTCCCTAGCAGAACGCGAAAAGGAACTTAGTGCACTATAAAATCGTACATTAATATTGATTATTACATCCGTATTGGAAATGTTGTGTTGGGCGAGTTCGTTTGGCAGAATTGCCTGTGATTGAGGGCTAATCGAACAAGTCGAAAATAAAATTGTGTGTAAAAAATGTCATTTATATTCGCTAAACACTTTGAAAATCTAGAAAATTAACATATTTTTGTTTTCATTTTAAAATTCACATTTCCAAAGGTGACTAGTAGACATTGAAAGTTATTTGCGAGGTACTGCAATTTGGTTCGATTAGAAAATGAATTGTAAACACATCTTGCTAAATAACAGCTTACAATGATTTTAGCTCACCTGAGCACAATGTGTTCCTTTGCTCACCCTCTACCGACATTGTTTAAATAATTCCGAACTGTTGACTACTTGTTATTTGTGCATTCAGTGTGAAGTTGATTTACACCCTTGATGTCGCATAGGAAGCATTTATGATGATGATTTAGTGTTTTCAATCTATATTTAGCGGGAATATTTAACACAACATATCATCATTTCACTAGTCAAGGGTTTCGATTTGAATGGAAAAAAAGAAGAAGAAGAGTGATCATCGCATCTTCTTTGTCAAATGAATATCTGCATTTTTACTCACACCTGAAGTATCTTGATCTTGAAGGATCAAGTGAGAACAAATGAACTCCCAGACAAACAAATAAAAAAGCTTTGAAGCATACATTTACTATGCACGTACTTTTCAATTCTAAAAACGAACTAATGTAATGCTATGTTTGCAATATGTTCCCAGCGGCCACGGCAATCACGTTTCAGGCCACCGTGGACAAAACGGGATAGACATTAGACAACGTAGGGAGACGGAATGGGCAAACGTGACAGGCCGTGATTTCCGTGGATGCCGGGCCAGATTTTTAAACTGTCAAAAGATTTGCCAAGGCAGACACAGTGCGGATGAGAAACGTAATAGGCCGTAGTTAAACGGGGTGAACGCAACAAAACGTGACAGTACGCCATAGGCCGTAACACAAATTGTAGGCGGTCCGTACTGGGACGGGAAGCATGTTTATTCCCCGGCATCTCACGATCCTTTCAAGTTTTGTCGCGTTTAATAACGTCGCATCCCGGCGTGTGACGGTTTACGGGCCCGGCGCGCAACGGCGCGTTGCGTTATACTACAGTCCGACACGTTCAATGACGGCGTGTCCCGGCGTGTGAGTGTTAACGAGCCCGGCGGCTACGGCGCGCTGCGTTCTACTATGGTCTGAAATGGCGCGCGCGGTCTGGGAGGGAGTATATAAAAGCCGGGCCAGGCAGGGGAACTTCACTCGAGTCTGAGCAATCAGCGACACATTACTGCATCTACACTACGAAGAAAGAAGACGAATCGTTAAAGAAAGAAGGCCAAGCAGCAAAGACGTAGAAAGGCCCCCGTCCTACACCACCACCAGTAGAGGAGCAGGAGCAGCCTGAAGATCCTCACCGTTCACCGCCGCCAGATGAAGAGTAGCGTGCTGCTGCTTACCCGGTGCCTGAACTGGAACCTGAACCTGAGGATGAGGAGGCTGAAGAAGTGGCGGAGGAGAAGGGTAGCACCCAGCGTCGTCACCATTTTATCGGAGGATGTGAAGGAGCTCTTCAATTAATTCCTCCAGCAGAAACCAACGCTGTACTCCAAGATGCTGGCTGGTTACAAAGACGCGGCGTTTCATCCGTAGAAAGCCTTGACAGAACGTGAAAAAACGTGTTAGACCTTGTACAGAACGTGAGAAATGTTAGGGACCCCATCAGAACATGACGGGCCGGGATGGAACGTACTTGCATCCGTGCTGGACTGCGGGACGAACCGTAGTGTACCTTGAAGCCTCCGGACTCAGCCCTCCCCCCCCCCCCCCCACCCCAACGTCCCGTCACGTGATAGACCGTGAGAAAACTTGGCAAGACCAAGACACAACTAGAATACAGAGAAAAAATGGCCAACATACCACGAAGCACTCTGTGTCTTTTTATCACGGTATACACAATTAACAGATACTGTACTCATCAAACGGAAAGAAGAAGGGACAAATCAAAGTATACAAACCATCGGATATTTATATAGATATTTTAGTTAAGCATCCAACTGAACAACTTAATTGATAACGTTGCATTTGATCTTCCAATGTCGTTCCATTAATAATTAAACACAAACTAGAAGCTAACTGATTTATGGACTAGGTTTCCATTACAAATTCTTCTTGCATACGGATTTATGAAGACGCATAAGTTTATCTGAAGAAATATATTCAGAAAAATATTGAAATGCCCGAGTTGACTGTTTTTTACGATATGTATTTTTTTTTTTTTTAGTATTTGGTTTTAAATTTCACCCAATATCATACATAACTCATTGGTCAGCATTGAGCGGAATTTGCACTATGTATTTGTGTTACCATATTTGTATAGCCATCCTGGTAAAGAACACTTCTTCATCGTCTATCAGTATGTCTGTCAATACGCTACATATTGATTTTGGTTAAAGGTAATGTTTATAGGCTTCACATGTATGCATTTGAACCAAAGTGTCGTTTCGATTAAAGTTTGCATGCATGTAATCATGTCATTCTAATTATTTGAAACAAATATTGATTGCAAATTTCAGTACCAACAAGCCTGTTTTGATGCTGACGGACAGAGAATATTACGGGTAATAAAAAGCGTACTATATGTTATTGCAATATAGACATATTATGCATCCTTTTATCACGGTATACAATATCAATAGATACTGCACATGTTATCAAAAGAAAAAGGAGGGGACACTAGCAAAGTATACAAACCATCAGATATTTAAATAGATATTTTAGTTAAGCATCCAACTGAATACTTAAATTGATAACGTTGGTTGAATCGCATGATATTAAAAATTCAACACACACTAGAATATAATTAATTAATAAATTGGAATTTCATTACAAACACTTCCAACACAATGCTTTATAAAGACACATTAGTTGAGAGAAATTTAAACTATGTCTTTGTTGTTACCATATATGTATAGCCTGTCTATTAAGATTCACTTATCAATCCTCTATCCGTGTGTCTGTCTGTACGTCAACTATTGATTCTGGTTATAGGTATTGGTTGTTTTCAGGCTATACATGAATGCATTGGATCCACAGTGCTGTTTCGAATAAAGCTTGCATGTATGTCATTACTCTAGATATATAAGTACACATGTAGCTAAACACTGTTCATACAGTTTATTTTGTCGGATGAAAAGTTCAGAAAACTCGTACACATTGCAAATCTAAGACTGAATAAAATGTACTGTTCCGTTAATGTAACCGTCACAGTAAAACAAATAAAAGTACCTGATGCATTTAACCCAGCTTCTTAGACAAACCTGTATGCTTTAGTTACGCTATTTTCATTTCTGATTAGGGAAGCAAGGAAAGCTCTAGTACCCAGAGTTCTGAAGAATACTGTATAGTTGCTCACCCTTCTTCTGATGAAGTTATGGTATGTAGCCACATTTAATATCGTGTAATAATAACAGATTATTGTAGAAAACTAATCTATCTGTTCTTCTGTTAAAATACGACATGTTTAGACATTCCTGTTTTAAATTAAAGTATATTATAGTTTCTGTTGTAGAGTACGAATATAGTTTATCTTATTATTAAGGGTCATTTGAAGTCCCTATGTATTTCAAATGATCGATAGCTTATCAATACTGGTATGTAATCGAAAGGATACATTTTATTGATACGTTACGTAAGAGCTATGCAACTATTGCTCATGGTCTCAAAACCCGCATTTGAGAGGTGTTGTACGAACACTAATACTATCGTCATTATTACCCTTATGGGTAAAATACCTGCGATTGGAAAAATAAACATTTGCTCTGGATATTGCCAATTAGGACATCGTAAGCAAATGCCCTAATTTTACTTAGCATGTACATTTAGCAACACAGTAGGTATGGACTTAAAAACGTTGTGATATTTCGACTGATATACTAACATTTACAGCCAACTTTGAAGTAGATAAACCGCATCTGTGTCGTTTGAAGTTAATTTGAAACATTTCTTATCTAATTATTTGAAACAAATATTGATTTCAAATTTCAGTACCAACAAGCCTGTTGTGATGCTGACGGACCGAGAATATTACGGGTAATAAAAGCGTACTATATGTTATTGCAATATAGACATATTATGCATCCTTTTATCACGGTATACAATATCAATACATTGTAGATACTGCACATGTTATCAAAAGAAACGGGAGGGGACACTAGTATACAAACTATCAGATATTTAAATATATATTTTAGTTAAGCATCCAACTGAATACTTAATTTGATAACGTTTGGTTGAATATGATATTCAAATGGCATGATATTAAAAATTCAACACACACTATAAATATAGTTAATTAATGGACTGGAATTTCATTACTAACACTTCCAACATAATGATTTATTAAGACACATCCTTTGATGCTATAGTTCACCCAATATCTTAAATAAATCGTAGTTCTACGTTGAGAAAAATGTCTTTGTTGTTATCATATACATATATAGCCTGTCTATTAAGATTCACTGCTCAATCGTCTATCCCGGTGTCTGGATGAACGTCAACTGTTGATTCTGGTTATAGGTATTGGTTGTTTTCAGGCTACGCATGTATGCATTATATCCACAGTGCTGTCGAATAAAGCTTGCACGCATGTCATAAATCTAGATATATTAGTACAAATATATTAGTACTTTTGTTCATACAGTCTTTTTTTGATGAAAGTTCAGGAAACTCGTAAAAATTGCAAAAACTAAGACAGAATACAATGTACTGTTCTGTTAATGCGACCGTCACAGTCAAACAAATAAAAGTACTTTATGAATTTAACCCAGCCCCTTAAACAATCCTGTATGCTTTAGTTACGCTAATTTAATTTCTTATTAGGGAAGCAAGGAAAGCTCTAGTACCCAGAGTTCCGAGGGTCACTGTATAGTTGCTCTTACGGATGACATTCCCCAGGTATGTAGCTCGTACTATATGTTATTGCAATATAGACATATTATGCATCCTTTTATCACGGTATACAATATCAATACATTGTAGATACTGCACATGTTATCAAAAGAAAAAGGAGGGGACACTAGCAAAGTATACAAACTATCAGATATTCAAATAGATATTTTAGTTAAGCATCCAACTGAATACTTAATTTGTAATACTCTGAAACATTTGTTAACAATCGGATGGAATGGATGACTGAGCCTGGGTTGGAACTCACGATCCCAGGATTGAAAGCCATATTGAATGAGTTATTGCGGTTCAACGTTGTTGTTATGTACTTCAAATGTTCTTAATTTCGTTTTAATAATAGACAAGCAATGATCACTTAATACATAAATCCTGAAGGGCAAGTTTAATGTTGGTCATGGATTTTCCTCGGATACGTTAAGTATTCGTATATATACATATAGAGGTGTGTGGTTGTATGTATGAACTATTTAACTGAACCATAATCACAGTTTATCTAGGAATTTTACTTGAAAATAACAAAGTCTTAAAGGCTAAGTTTGAAGTATAATAGATCTACTGATCTGTTTGAACTGGTTTTATGTCAATAATTAATGTATTGATTCTAGACCACAAGGATAATTAACTTTGCATTGGATATTGCATACTAAGACATCGTAAGGAAATATGGACTTAAAAACGTTGTGATGTTGCGAATGTTAGACTTACAAGCACAGCTAACTTTGAATTAAACAAACCGCATCTGTGTCGTTTGAAGTTAATTTTAAACATTTGTTATTTAAACATTGGCACCAAATATTGATTTCAACTTTCAGTACCAACGCGCTTCAGGTGATGCTGACGGACAGGGAGAATTACGGGTAATAAAAAGCGTATTAAATGTTATTGCAACTGTATTGGAAAATATTGGTTGGTAGAGTTATTCGGCCTATCTGAATATGATGTTTTGCAATATTGAACTATAATGCATCTTTTTATCACGGTATACACAATTAACAGATACTGTACTCATCAAACGGAAAGAAGAAGGGACAAATCAAAGTATACAAACCATCGGATATTTATATAGATATTTTAGTTAAGCATCCAACTGAACAACTTAATTGATAACGTTGCATTTGATCTTCCAATGTCGTTTCATTAATAATTAAACACAAACTAGAAGCTAACTGATTTATGGACTAGGTTTCCATTACAAATTCTTCTTGCATACGGATTTATGAAGACGCATAATATTTATCTGAAGAAATATATTCAGAAAAATATTGAAATGCCCGAGTTGACTGTTTTTTACGATATGTATTTTTTTTTTTTTTAGTATTTGGTTTTAAATTTCACCCAATATCATACATAACTCATTGGTCAGCATTGAGCGGAATTTGCACTATGTATTTGTGTTACCATATTTGTATAGCCATCCTGGTAAAGAACACTTCTTCATCGTCTATCAGTATGTATGTCAATATGCTACATATTGATTTTGATTAAAGGTAATGTTTATGTTTAGGCTTCACATGTATGCATTTGAACCAACGTGTCGTTTCGATTAAAGTGTGCATGCATGTCATTAATCTAGAGATATAAGTACACATTTATTAGCGTTTGTTCGTACAGTCCTTTTGTGAGGAAAATTACCGTGAAACAAATAAAAGAGAACCTAACGGATTGAACCAAGCCCCATAGAAAAACTTGTATGTTTGAGTTGCGTAAACTTCATTTCTTATTAGGGCAGCAAGGAAAGCTCTGAAACACAAAATTCTGACGGATAACTCTCCTTCTGATGAAGTAACATACATGTACCGTGTAATAAGAACAGATTATTGTAGAAAAGCAATCCATTTGTTCTTCGGTTGATACATGTTATGTTTATTCATTCTTGTTTTATATTGAAAGCATCATATACTTTCTGTTATAGGGGACGAATACAGTCTTATTGTTTTCCTACGATTTCAACTTATCGAGCTTTATATTTTTTAAATATACGACTTATTGAAATATTAATATTGGTGTGTAGTCGAAAGAACACTTACTGTTGAAACATTATGTAAGGGTAACGTCATTTTTGCTCATGCTAACATCCATTTTGGTAAAATAACAGCATTTAAGAGGTGCTCTACGAAAACCAAGCTTAACGCAAATTAGTATAAGTTTGCCTGCGCTTCAATGCTAAAGGATCTAAAATAATACTGCTTTGCAGAAGCTAGTTGGCGAACAATACAAAGCCTAAACAGCCTGCAAGGATGCGCTGCTGATTTGGATCTACAGTGGTTGCAAGTTACGATTGATTTTCACAAAGTGTCGCTCATTCAATGTTGCGTTATTACACGGATATGTACATATTTACATGAATGAAACTTCGAAATGTATTCAAATAGTATCCATTTTATGTATTCAAATATGTCCTTGGATACTCTGATGAGCCAATATCATTTCAATAACATTCTAATATTTCAATCCAATTCTTGAAGGGAACATAATGATTATTTTGCTAAGGAGTTGTGTGTTAAAAGACAAATATATGTTTCATATCGTCTTTAAAACTTATATTTACCACGACATTAAGGTGATATCTCACTTATACCTCATTGAAATGAGTTCATTAGGAGAGTAAAGGAAATTATAATCAATGATTTTTAAAAGTAGCTAGCTTCAGTGTAAAACCAATTTTATACTATGAACAGAGACAGAGACAGAGACGAGAGGAACTGCAATTCCCAATCTTCAAATGTGCACAAAGAATTCATTATGAACCGAGAAACATACCCATAGTCAATCCCGAAAGCGTAAGTTCGATAAATGTGTATGCGTTTTGTATAATAAAATATATTAACTCTAGATTAATTTCCTGATGAACGACTACATCATGACTCATCGTTTTATGATGTTCACCATGTTTTTGAAACAACGACAACCTACTATTGTTTACCTGACCTGAGCAGGAATTGAGTTGTTGTGATCACACACCATCAGTTGAAATGTTCTTTTCTGAAGCTACATGTCCGATTACAAAATAAGTGCACATAATTATTC
The DNA here is from genome assembly GCA_031761405.1 of Serripes groenlandicus. NCBI lineage: Eukaryota > Metazoa > Mollusca > Bivalvia > Cardiida > Cardiidae > Serripes > Serripes groenlandicus. The sequence goes on from JASEVX010000026.1 coordinate 1,071,474, forward strand.
TCAATGTGTTCAAAGGACTCCGCGCCGCAACACAACAGGGCAACCGGAGATTCAATAGAAACTCCACCATAATCACTGGTGAAACTCAGAAATATTTTTAAATATATAAACACATTTAAAACTCGCTGTCATTGTTATAAATACTTATTTCGTCAACATGTAGATGATGGTAAAATAAGTTATCAGAACAACTCTTTGATTTATATGAATTGTTTTTACATTTCTATGCATAAGGTATTCACAGAGTTGAATATATCAACATACCAGGAGCGTAAGTGACCACCCCGCAGCTATAGTAGTTTATGTATTTACTTCGATAATTCATTTTTGGAAAAGGTGATTTGTCTACACGTTTGTCATATTTGATACACATTAGACATCTATGATTTCAGCACCAAAACGAAAATAGTTTAAAACGTAAGAAAAATAATTTTCAACAAACAAATGTAATTATAAATAAATTATAAATAAACAGCGGTGGAGGAAAGGGTGAAGGTGGTTAGCTTTGATAAACAAACGAACTCAGTAGATTTAAAATAGAATCCACACACTGACGTGTGATAGACGCTTGCTCGCTGATTGGCTATGGTACACATAGTTTAGAGAGAAACGTGTTGATCGCTTTCTTGCGTAAATTGTCCTCAAGGAAGACATCGTTTTCTTACACGACTTTAGACACCCCACGATGACTAAATACTTTTATTTAATATATTAACTTTTGAATCCCCGCAATGACATAAATCATTTCATTTATCATAAAATGCATTTATGTAGCATTGCGGTTACTTCGGATCCAAACACCAAATTTCACTCAATGTGGGTAAAATCATTACATAACACAGTAGTGAATTGAAAACGGGCTTTTTATTTTTCAATGCCAGGTAGATAAAATGTTATTTCATTTTTAACAAATCTAGGCAGAGCAAAAAGCGCCAAAATCTCTCATGTCGTGTGTGTGTTCCCTTGCATTAATTCGTTCACTATGGGCTGTTAACTGTTATCAATACATTTCTTTTTTTATGTTCAGTATAGCCATTATCAAACACTTTCTAACAGTCTAGTCCATGGTTAAGAAAATTATTTTCTTTCAAACTTTTTTTCCCAACATCATTTTCAGTTTGTTTATTGCGTTGGCGCAGATTTTTAAATTTCTTTTTAATCAGCATGAAACTTTGTCATACTATTTCTTTCTCATGTACTTTGGGCATTGATAAAAACTGTCCAATATGATCAAACTATGTCGTTTGTCAAAGCATTATACTGGTTCATAGGGACTAGTTCACCATGGTGTATTTTTCACACAAATGCATCATAACCCTGTGCTCCATAGATACACATTTTCCCAATCCCTTACTAGCACGCTATTAAAAATGGTCTACTCAAACGAACTCAGAATGCCCTCATCTTTCTGAACTCGACTATTTTCCACTCTGTCCGTAAAAGTGTACCCAATCAATCCATAACTGATACATGATTAACGCTTTCAACATGTAGGAGAAACGCAAGCTGATGGAGTAAAGTTTATTGCTTTTTGTGAAACTTTTTTTTTTATTCATTCACCTTGTTCTGTAACAAGTTGTAAGTAATAGTACTCATTATGTTAGTTGTTGTATCCAATTGCATACATGTTTTCTTGTTTACCCAATACTACGCTAAATAACACTTATCAGTTTCGACCACAACTGTGGTGATCCTTAAACAAGAAAGTATGTATTCAATATAGTGTTTTTCTGGTCCTGTAACCTTAGTTTTTTTAGATCACCTAAATCAAAGGCTCTAGATGATCTATTGGACTCACGCAATGTCCGTAGCTCTCCTAAAAATAAAAAATCACTGGCTGCAAGTTGATTAAATTTGGTATGATGTTCCTTGCATGGATCTCCAGTTTACAGTTGTTTACATATTTCCATTCAGTGCACAGATTGTTGCCATGGCGACAAAAGAGAGAAACTATTAAATTCTTCTTGTCAGAAACTACTGGCCGGCTTTCACAAAATCTTCTCTGTAATGTTCCTTGAATTAACCTCTCTGAGCCTCTACAAAGTTTGCTCGTGTGGGTGTAATTTGTAAAAAAAAAGCACAGAAACTACTCGGTCGAAGTTGATTTAACATTGACATATTTCTCATTAGAATAAAGCAGAAACTTCAAAGAAATGTTTGTCTAAGCCTGCTGTCAAATTTTCCTTTGATTCTTCATGTCTTAAATTTGTATTTTTGTGAGCTCTTGGTCTGTTTTCAAAATGCCAGTTTCATATTATTTACTATTTTTTATATGACCTTTCAACTTCTTAACAATAAATACATAAACATAAGCTGCATTTGTTATTTCATTTCATATTTTCCCTTCTTCAACAACTTTCCTGCAGCCTCTAGGCCGTCAGCATTTTCAGTGCTTTGATTTATTTATGTCATAACTAGGAGGAACTTCTCATTTTGTCACACATTGTTCTTCATAGAGCGGTATTTCATATACTTTCTATAACACTCTTAAATAGCAATGCAATGCCAAAAAGGAATACACTGAATATATTGAAACAAAACCAAAACATGAGTAGCTTTCGGCATACATATGAAAATAGACCAATCTGTATATACTATCGTCTTTAACACCATATTCGTATTTATCACGATGTTTTGGAGGTATATCACTTTAACATTACTTGACATAAGTCGATAAGGGAATTTAATAGCTTAGTTAAATCTGAAACTTGTTAAAGCGGTATGCGTCTATATGACCCAAGTGTTATACTATAAACATAAACAAGTACGAGAGGAACAGCCATATCCCATGACCAACTTTGCACTAAATAGGCAACATGAACCGAGTAAACCACAAGACAATCATGACATCGTAAGTTATATAAGTGCATATGTGTTAGGTAAAATAAAATATATAAAATATAGAATATTCTTTAGATGATTGATCAAATATAACATCAGCACACATTGTTTTTATAACGTTTAACGATTTTTTTGAAACGTTTTGAACAGCACCAACCTAATGATTTATAGCTCACTTGAGTAAGACATAAGCTATTGTGATTACTCATCGTGCGTCGTTTGGTGAACTATTTTATTCTGAAGCTACCTATCCGATTTCAAAATCATTTCACAGGATTGTTCCAAAATTGTTCGCTGCACAAGATGGCAGTCGGAGCTTAAGTAGAAAATAATCTTAAATGACGTCTCTTTTGTCATTGGTCTATTTTCAAACTAAATAACACAGGATTATTCCTTTAGGTCCAATAAACACAAATTGATCACATTGTGCCATTGTCCAGCAGAGCAGCTAAAATAGAAATCTCACAATTTACAATTTCTTGACGCTTATGTTCCTTTTTGGCCCTTCTACCGAAATTGATATAAACGATTATATTACATGCACCTGCAAAAGATGATTGTTAGAGCTCAACATAGAATAATCACAAAAAGATATGATGGCTATATATAAATCTTTTAAGAGTGTGGTTTCCTTCTTAAATACAACACTACTGTTCAGGCAAGCGGCGTTACATGACACGCATGGTACTTTGTTTGTAAGTTTTCAATTACCAGGATCAAAAATGAGCATTCAACATTTCAATTGACAATTACAAGTTTATATTTTGGTGGGTTTGTAACGAATGTTGATAACAAATCCTATTTAAGTCATAGCATGTTCAGGAACGTACATATTCGATATATGTCAAACACAATTATTTACTAATGAATTATTCCTAGCAAAAAAGTATTTATTGTATTTCATTATCTCAACATTGCTGTACACTTAACACCACACAAAATATCTAATCATTATTTTTGGTAACACTGGTGGTATTATTATGAACGTATAGTGTTGCTTTACAAAGATTAATGCATTTTGATTCAAATATTAAAACAATAACTCAATAATAACACTATATATACACTTTGTAAGCGACAAATCCCATAAAAAAAAAGCTGCCAAATGTATGACTATTTATCTCCACTACATTTATACGTTAACTTCCTATTCAGAATAACTGAATGCATATTCACATAAACACGTGACCATCATACAGCTAGAGTAAAATTGTAATTAATTTCTTGAATTATTTTTGAAACATGATAATTGTCTACTTGTTTGTCGATAATCACAACACTTTATGGTTCAGGTTGAAGGTCATGTCAAGCCCAAGAAAAAGAAAAAGGTATATATATTTGTACTAAACTTGTAATCATCATTGTATTATAAACCTAATTGTCTCACTTATAAATATTTCATTTGATACATCTTTGACAATTGATATTTAAAAACATGTCACAACTAGGAAGAACTTCTCATGCCACCTTGATTAGTATTAGAGTGCTTTAGTGAGAGGTTTTTACTAGGACTTGTCGGGACTAAAAGTATATGCTTCGTATCATATTTCATTTTTTAATTAAAAGAGTCAACAATTAAAATGATAGCTTTAGACAAATGTTGAAGAAGAGTAGCTTTCGACATGCCTGTTCCTTAATGCATACATATTTAAAAAGATAAACGAATATATTATATCGTCTTTAACACAATCTTCGTATTTATTACGAGGTTTGGGAGATATATTGATTAAAGATACTTGAAATTATTCGATATGGACATTCAATAGCTAAAACCGAAACTTTTGAAAGCGGTAAGCGTGTGATCCAATGTTTAGACTATAAACAGAAACAGGTACGAGAGAAACAGCCATTCCATACGAACAACTTTGCACTAAATAGTTAAAAAATGGACCGAGTAAACCACAAGGCAATCATGAAATCATAATTAATATAAGAGTATATGTGTTAGGTAAAATAAAATATATAAGATATTGAATATCTTTTAGATGACTGATCAAATATAACATCAGCACACATTGTTTTAAAACATTTAACGGGTTTCTTAAAATGTTTTGAACAGCACCAACACACTGATCTATAGCTCACTTGAGACATGAGCTGTTGTTATCACTCATCGTACGTCGATTAGTGAATTATTCTATTCTGTAACTACCTATCCGATTTCAAAATCATTTCACAGGATTGTTCCAAACTTGTTCAAAGGATTTCCCTTCGCTGCACAAGATGGCAGCCGCAGCTAAAATAGAAAACAACTTTAAATGAAATCTCCTCAGTCATTGGTCAATTTTCAAACTAAATTACACAGAAATATTCCTTAAGTTCCTCTTAACACAAATTGTTCACATCGTGCCGCTCTGCTGCATAAATTAGAAAACTAATATACGATATCTCACAATTTACAATTGCCACAACTTTAAGTTTTGGTGGATTGTTGTTAGATAAAAAATCCTTTTTAAATCATAGCATGTATAGGAACGTACATATTCAATTTATGTACAGACTAGAATATATCTGCATCCAAGACACATATTCACATAAACACGTGACCATCATACATCTAGTGTAGAAATGTAATTAATTGATTTAATTTATTTTTGAAACATGATAATTGTCTTCTCGTTTTCGATACTCATAATACTTAATGATTTCAGCTTGATATTAGGGGTTATGACAAGCACAAGAAAACTAAAAAGGTATTTATGTTTGTATTTAATTCATAATTAATTTTATTGCTGTAATCATAATTATATTATTAACCTAATTATCTTTCTTATAAAGATTTTTCATTTGATGCATCTTAGACAATTGATATTTAAAAACATGTTACAACTAGGAAGAACTTCTCATGCCACATTGATTAGTATTAGAATCTTACTCGATTATTCTGTGGGTTTCATATCTTCTTTTGTATAAATACTGTAAGAACCTTAAGAAGCGTATCAGCTAACGTGCTTTAATGAGAGGTTTTTACTAGGACTGGTCGGGACTAGATTTATGCTTCGTATCATATTTTATTTTTTTATTAAAAAAGTCAGCAATTAAAGTGATAGCTTTAGGGTAGCTTTCAATCTTTATATTTTATTACGAGTTTTGGGAGATATATCATTTAAAGATACTTGAAATTAATCGATAAGGAAATATTCCTTATGTTCCTCTCAACACAAAATGTTCATAACGTGCCGCTGTGCTTCATAAATTGTCCAGCAGAGCAACTAAAATAGAAAACTAATATACGAGGTCTCACAATTTACAATTGCCACAACTTTATGTTTTTGTGGAATTTTGATTAGATAATACTCCTATTTAAATCATAGCATGTACAGGAACGTACATATTCAATTTATGTACAGACTAGACGCATATTCACATTGACACGTGAAATCTTCAGATGACGTAGACCTTGGTAGCATCTGTGAAAACCCTTCAGTATAGTTTTAGAAACGTTTGGAAGTCGCTTAACGTTGCAAACGTGAATTAATTAATTGGATGTTTCAAACAATATATAATAAATTGATTCAAGCAAAACTGACATGGCAGAATGAACGGAACTGATCATTGTTTTTGCTACAAACTATGATAAATCTCTATTGAAAACAGACAAATATTTACTTATAGATATATCGTTAATTTATAAAAAATGCATTATCAAAACTTCATTGTACTAATCAAAAGTTTAGAAATGAGTCTTGTCGCCATTGTAAATTTTCCGGGATGACAGAATATGCTTGTATTGTTTTCAAATATGTTATCATACCACTAAAGCGTGTGAATATCGTTAATTGTATCACGAAATCAGACAGCATTTCTTTTTCACCATGCATAAACCTGGTTCTAGCATAACCAACTTATAATCTATGTCGGTCTCATTGGCAATTTGAAATGACCATACTAGTGAAAGTGTATGAGTAACAGGGGCATTAATTAGGAAGTAAAACAAAGTATTTATATCGAGTTGTGTACATGTATTATGGGCGGGTGGCTTTAGTACTTTTCAATTAAGATTTGTCAAGTTCATTGCCCCATATCGTATAAAAAGATGTTTCAAATATTGAGGTATGGTTACACTTTCCAATCCAGATGTCTGTAGAGATAGTTGTGTGTGTGGCGCTCTTTCTTATTGCCGCTGTCGGGACTATTTTATGGATCCTTTTAAAACAAGCGAATTTGAAAGATGGTAAATATTTTGTATGTGTATGTGTTAAAGTAATCTATATCGGACAGCGCGAGCACATATCATGACACGGTCCCTTTTCGCAAATGCAATGGAGTGTAGTATAATTATATAATTATTTTGGAAACATGAAAGGTGTGGCATGTAGCCATTTTTATCAAGACACTAGGTTTAAAGATAACACTGGTATATAAATTGGTAATACTTTAAGCAATCCTACATCTTGACCGTTGTATTTTTAACAAAACGCTTAAAGGATTATAATTAAAGAACTTGGAACAATACTAATACAGATTTATTAATATGTGATTTTGTTTAAACTCTTTTATTTTACATCGACTGCGAAACAAGCTTTTGGATTATATTAATCACGCTCAGTGTTTGTTTCATGTAGACTTAACCTGTACTTGCGCTATTTGTGTGGACAAAATCTATATGTTATTTACTTATTGGTGCTTATTTTACATTTTCAGAATCGACTTTACCAAACATCATTGTCACAAACTTAAACTCTACCATATCAACCAGTATTATAGTTTCTAAAGAAATATTCGATGCTTCGGATTCTGCGAATATAATACAGCCAGATGGGAAAATATTGCCTGTAAACCTTAAGGTAGTAATTTGTATTAATTGTCTAGAGAATGACTACTTTATTTGGTGTTGTCTGCTTATATACTGGATTTTTATTTGATTTCGTTTCCATACTTCAAAATTAAACACGTGTATCAATCATACATGACATTTAAAGGATACATATTTAATGAAGATAAATAGAAACGCACAGAGTAAATAGTCGCAGAGCGCAATTGTCTGTATGTTCAAAGGCGATGGCAAAAAAACACATTCTGATGAACATGTATGCGTATTCGTTTCAGTCTGAGAGAAGAAAACGCGAAATACCAGAAAACAATCCGTGGTCGCTTTCATACGAGAGCAATGATGACGAGGATAACGATGAGGTCAAAGTAACAGTAAAAGGCCCTTTAACAACGTGTCTCTTTGTTGGTCAAGTTATTATCCATTGGCTAGATGGTAACACAAGGCTTGGACACAGTAGCTTTGATATTGTTATCCCCTGTAAGAAACCATTTTATACTAATTTGCAAATGTTTTAGGTGTTTAACCTAAATGATATGAAGACCAAAGTTCATAAACATTAAGTGTCAAAATGCATGTACATGTTTAGTCACTTGAAATGGTTGAAGGCCAACGTAAACACTGAGAGCAAAGCATTTGATATCCATCTTTTCATAGAATATACTTACCGAAAATTTGTAGTGTGAAACAGGAATTCCTTTTTATTATACAATTTTGCACTTGCAGATGCAATTGACGGATCTTTAGCATACTGATTTTCAAAGGAAGCTTTATGACAATGTCGACAATGTCTACAATTACATTTAATCATATTACAGAATTACAAATTACAGTTTCATTTATGGATATTTAATATATTTGTGTCCAGATGAAGTCGTCTGTTGCATATGTGTTGTATGATTGGAAAGGATTAATAGTATGACCAAGTGTTCCTATTACCTTTAACTAATGAACTGTTAAGTATGTGTAGCAAGAAATGATCCAATATGTGTGTATACACTCGCTGAACAAACATTTATAATCTGTACTGGTGTTGTTCTGACTATTTGACCCGTCATATTTTCATTTCAAAAACGATTTGAGGGTACTATTCATCTCCAAACTCAGAATGATCACCACTTCCTAGTTGCTATGTACTTATATATATATAGCATTTTATTCGACGTATGAGCCGTCCCGCGAGTAAACCAACAGTGTGGACATTGCGTAAAGTATCGACCCGGATCTGCCTAAGCATGCCGCGCAGGCTAGCAAGGACAGACACTTTTCGCCTCCTGTTGCTTTTCAGTTTCAGGAATCATTGTACTATACCTCTAACTCCCAGAGACAAAATGTGTCGGCCCGGATTAGACTGCGTGGACTGCGCAGGCTGATCTGGGTCGATACATTAAGCAGAGGCCATAATGTTGATTTTCTCGTAGGACGGCTCATATAACAGGTAAAAAGAAGAAAGATAAATATTTGCACATCAGTCTCAATTTTTCCAAAGATTGGATCAAAGTATTCAATAGTATAACATGGGAAAAATGATTTAATGTGACGAGATATTTTTTTTTTAGCAAATGTGCTCAAACTGGTGCAATAAGAAAATTTGACTTTGCATCTACTATAAGAAAGCTTATTCACTATTTATAAAATAGGTAAATCTACAACGAAAGCTAGTATGACTCGATTGGAATCTGGGGAAAAGCAATATAATTGCGTTTCCAACTCGACATGTTGTAAATCGCACCTGGAAATTATGAAAAAACATGGGACACTTATAGGTACGTTTCTGTAGCTTTTGACTAAATAATATGTGTTTATTCCCTACGAGCTATTCGATTTGGATACAGTTACAATAATGAAGTCTGTTAGCATACCTATGTGTTTTCTGTGTGTATCTATTTCATTAGTAGAATATACAAGATCCATAAATTCCCTCTAACTCTATATAACTCGGCGACGAATGCTATAAAGTAGAATATAACATGTTCAAAATCAGTGGACTCAATGTTTTCATGACATAAGAGTTTTGGAATATTTTGATAACGTAAGTGCAAATAACGCTGATTTCACATGTGACAGCTCGTCACGAGCTGACTCACCTGAATATGTATTGACTACATAAACCTCAATATTGCAATTGGAGCTGAAAGAGTTAACGAAATATTGTATTAAACACTTTGTTATTTACCTTGTCCTCGGTAGATGTGATCTACCAATGTACCAAAAGCTATGGCCCAACAGAAGGACATACAAACGTATGCAGTGTAAAGACCGAGGACCCAGAGATCTTCTTTAAGGCGATTTCAGATGACATTGGATTTATCTTGAACGAGGACATCGCTATATCAGGTAAACTATGAGCTGCGTCTTGCGATTAAGGCCCCGTAATGGGATCATATAAATAAAGGGTTATGGTAGTAGCATCCTTGCAACAACAATGTTTTTTTTGTTCAGAAGTAACACCTCAATATAGATACTACATGCAAGCGTATAGTGAACCGTGTTAAAACATGAACTCTTCAGAGAATATAGATGAATATAAAGCCGAATTGCAAAACGTGGCTAATTTACATACATCAAATTGCATAACATTTATCCATTGATTAATTCTATATATGCCATTGATTGTTGTCGATTATAATTACCACTTCTATTGATCAACTTGATAAAGACCACTGATTTTTGTCGTTCATAATAAGTATAGATTTTGTCAAGTAATTCGTTTCGAAATTAATGCCGAATCTACGATTTAACAATTTTCAAATTGTCCAAGCATAATGAACTTTACTCATTGAGCCACCAGGTATGTTTCCCTTATATTAATCGTCTATGTCAGCATTACTTAAAACAAAGTTCCGTCGAGGCTCAGTGGTGTCACCGGCAATTATAGTCCGTTTCTCGAATTACGTTTCTCCTTTACCTAAGCTTCTATCCACAGTTCGTAATTACATCCCTATAATACAGTTTGTCGGGTAGTTAATGGAATTTAAGTTTTTATTGTATTAAATCAGTTTACTGTGGAGATCTGCGTACACTTTATTGACAGTTCCAGCTATATATATACAGTAATTGGTAAATATTTTGTTATGGTTTCCCTTGCAGAATGCGATAAGGACAACAATCCCTGTCGTCACCAGGGTCATTGCAGCGTTGATGATGAGAATAAAGGCTATATATGTACATGCACTTCTGGCTACACAGGAAAGAACTGTGATTCCGGTAAATACCTTTGGTTTAACTATACAGCGAAATGATATCAGTATTAATATTAAAATAAGCATATATAAGTTCTGGTAGTTTCATATATCAGTAAATCTTCTCCATAAAGGTGATCTGCACAATTTGTCTGTGTGAATACCCTGGCATTTCCTCTGTAAATTACCAAAACAAGTGGTAAAATGTCAACATTAAAATCGAATCATTCGTTATGCTACCGCTGCAAGGCGGAGCGCCGGGGACACAAGGCACTATTACATTCTTTACAAAAGTACGTTTTTGGTATGCTACCGCTGCAACCAGGTGCGCCAGGGGCACAAGGCACTACTGCATTATTTATAAAAGCATATTTTTTGGACGACCCAATCATTAATTGGTATTACTCGACCATTAGTTATTATTGCCCGACTAGAATTTGGTATGATCCTATTAATCTTTGCAAATACCTCAACAATGTTAAGAAGTTTAATATGTTGATGATCTAACACTCGTTCTAACCAATAAACCACTTAGCAATCAAGGAAGCCGGTTGCTTCAACTTATAAAAGTTGACTTTGTTATTTGAAAACATATTTTACCCGTTGTTGTTTTTTTTCTTCTCAGAAATCGATTTGTGCGGGAGTAATCCCTGTAGGAATGGAGCTACCTGCATGGTCATGAATAAAGACTTCAAGTGTACGTGTAAAGAGGGATATGCTGGAAGAACATGCCAGACAGGTTAGTTTCTACACAACATGTTATTGGTGTTTGGCGAGTTGACATTATAACAACAAAACGTAATTGAACTAGCCAATATTTGGAAAGACCATGTACCTTTCCCATGTACATTCGACTATGACCCCTGTGAGACGGGTAATCTACCATTTCACAATGGCATCGGTCCAGGGCCCGTATTCACAAAACCTTTAACTATGGACTTTGGACTAAATCTTTATCTAAATCCCAAGTCAGCTTTTTTAGATTCCCAAAAGGTGAGATTAAGTCGTATTCACCAATGCGTTTTAAACCCATCGCAATTTAGTCCAGTTTGTAAATATCATAAGAGAAACAAATCTGGTTCCCGAAATATGTATAGAGCTAAGAAAAGAAAGAAGTACCGTTCATCTATCGCTTATTTTTATATTTTCATTTTATCGCAATTTCACATAGCTTGAGTCCGATGATTTAGATTGAGTCCGAAAATCAAACTTTGACGGGTTGGTAAAACGGGCTCTGAACGAACATATATCAATTTTATATATAACGTTCGGGCCAATATTCTTAAAGGCTTTAATATAGCTAATTGGTCAAAACTGTTCCTAGTATCTTTAAAACGCATATTTAACCATCGTCACGTCTACAATGGTCTCTGCAGGACTCCCTATGTACTATAGTTCATTTAATCTACATAGGGGCTATTTGACAACAACTCCTTCTGAGTAATGTAATATATTAAGTAGTTTAAACATACCACTATGTCTGTTTGGATGCATGGTTATATGCACTGTATTAGTGGAATGCCATGATTCATGTATGTTATGAAGATTGCTCAAGAAATGCCACACAGGTTCAAGCCATTTATGCACCAATAATGCATCACGCTAAACATACTTGAGATACTATTTCGTTTGTTAAGCTTCGTCGACTGTAACATAGTTGTTCCATCGTCTAAATTGCACAATTCCTTACGCGGCTTCACGGAACGTGTGCTCTGTTTCTTGATCCGAGCAATGTTTAGCTGATGGGTCATTTACATTTTCCAACTTTTTTATCTCAAGATATTAGCAATAAATCGGTTAATGATAGCCAGAGATGCTACCAGTTTCGCTGACATTTATCTTTTTGTGTAAGTATTTACTTTTGAAATCAGGCAAGGGATCATAATCAACGCTACAGTAGTTGTCGCTGCTGGTCGTCTTCAGAGCTCTGTCTAATTTATCAATTATTATTATTCGGGCGTACCATTTGTAATTTAGTAATAAAGTTCTTACATAGAAAAAATATTGAGCTAAAGATAAAACCGTGCATTACGTATGTTTAAATATGTTCGCGCAAGTAATGCAGAGCTATCATATTTGTTTTGTTCATTTATAAGTTGAAAACCTCTTTACAAAACCAGGAGTGTCCGTCCATGCCAAGATGATATAAATGTAATGATCAAATAGTGGAATCAATAATCCCAATCCTTTCATACAGATATAGTGTAATTTGTTTATTGCAGGTGACAGTTGGTGAGAGTATTTCAAAAGTCATTTTCAATACATGTAGATATGGACATAAGACTAACCAAAATATATATTTCAGATTTAAACGAATGTAAAAGTAACCCTTGTCAAAATGATGGTGTGTGTAACAATTATGTTAGCCATTACACGTGCAGCTGCTTGGATGGGTTTGAAGGTCTGAACTGTGAAACAGGTATACTATGTGTTGAGTCTTCTTCTTCGAACCAAGAGACCCATGTTTTGAGCCCTAGGCAGGACGGTTTTTGTGGTGATTGGTTTGACAATCGCCACAATGCTAACAGAAACAACAACAACGAACAATATTTACATAGTCGGTTTTGAACAATCGGTTGATATTTTTTTTCCTTACTGCAAACTAATTTACTCACATCCGTTATAGTTCCATCATTGATGCAGAGACGTGATTAATAATAATTATGTCAGTGCTACTTTGGTACCGGATTGTTACCAATATTTGAGTTTTATCAAGACATTATCTACATAGAGTTAAAATATGTAAATATTATCTTCATCATGATTGGGCAAATAATAAATATCATTGCGCGTTCTATCTGCCTTGCAAATACCGGTAACTCTGATGATACTCAAATCTGGAAATTCCAAAAGGTTCTATAAATAGCTCGCAAGACTGCATGGTTATCTCAATATTATAAACGCTTTATTGTGTAGTTGTTTAAATATATGAAAGTGTCTAGATGATAAGACTGGTTTACAAAGTTTAAAGGACACACAATGTCAGTGTGTACACACGTTATGTATACACCACGTTCTAGAGTCAATTAGCAATCAATGCTGAAAGTGTAGCCTAATTTAGTTTGGAGATCGAGCATTATAATATATGCCTATATTTTTTATAAATTGAACAGTTTTAGCAAATAGTGAAATTGTGCTTTTTGAGCATGTTTTGTATTTGTTTTTGCACTCACATTATTCGAAGCACACGTTATGTATACACGTCTGCACGTTCTAGAGTCAATTAGCAATCAATGCTGAAAATGTAGCCTAATTTAGTTTGGAGATCGAGCATTATAATATATGCCTATATTTTTATAAATTGAACAGTTTGGCAAATAGTGAAATTGTGCTTTTTGAGCATGTTTTGTGTTTGTTTTGCACTCACATTATTCGAAGCAGTTTAACAACATCAGAGACATATAAATACACTGTGTTAATATGTCTCTGACAACCCTCAATCATGTACATGTAATGTGAAGGGACTAAATTGAACAGACCTGTTTAATATCGGACATCATTGAAACAAACACCAAACTAATGGATACTGTTTTCTCTCTTTTCTTGATAATTTAGTCATTTCTAAAGTGTAAAAAATATTTTATCTTAATATGGCCTAGCGACATGGTGACATGTGATTACCCGAACAATTTAGTTTACAAATAGCCATTCTAATGAGCTTTAGTCTATCGAATACCAACTAGATTTTTCATAACTTTAAAATGGCATAATTTTGAACACATCAAGACCAATTTCAGAATGTAACTAAAAAATCACCAAGACAACATTCTGGCAAACTAACATTATTCTACTGTCAAAAGATGCAGGGTTGATACATTCTCAAATTTACCGGCACCAGAGTCATCGCAAGCCCTACACCGATATACTGCTTGTTACTTTGCAGGACTTTCCATACGATCGCCACTACAGTGCCATTGGCGCTTTGATTTATGATTGTAACAAAAGCGCCCAACGAGAGCGTTCGTTGGAAAATCCTCAAGAATAGTTCGTAACATTATCAGTATCTGAAAGGAATAACAACTTTGAGTATATGTTACGCACTATATGGAAAAGCGGAACCTCATACTGCCTAGCTGTTTAGAGCCTTATTGTAACCCAACTGCAACAGTCCGACTAGGGCTCAAACTCGGGACCTTTTTTCACGGAGGCGAACACTCTATACAAAAGCATGAATTGTCCATGTTTGTTTTTTGTGCAAGCATTGACATGATCATTACATGCTCTGGTGAACTCTTATGTTTTTTTAATTTTAATATTCTTATGCAAATACGTAAAGAAACTAGATGATACTTAGATTCAAGTCAGTGTTATATAAGAATTAACAATAAATAACTTGACACTTGTTTGTATTTGATGTAAGGATATGTTTACAAAACTCATGAAAGGAAAGCGTTATTAAGACAATGGCTAATTGACTTAAATGTAAATACTTCGCACCTCGTATGCACTTACCATACTGGCGAGATTGAACATTGAACATGTAGTTGTTTAGTTTCAAAGGAAGCAGACATTGGCAGTAACAAGGCTACTTAGAATTTGTTGGAAGCATCAAAACAATTAATATATTAAACATCCTTTTTTAGAGATAGACCTGTGTGCACCACTTCCTTGTATGACAGGAACATGTGTCAGCGACAGCCGGAATTACACATGCAATTGTGATAACGATCATTCAGGTCGCCATTGTGAACTTGGTATGTAAACTTTCCAAGCTTGAACCGTTTTATAATTTGAGCCAGTCGCTGAGAAACGGTTAAATTTCACATTTCTGAACATAATAATCAATACAATAGAAACTTCTAACAAGCTTGTGTAAGTTACAGAGTTCTAGTTAACGATCGTTGTGCTTGTTCTAAAATCCTTATGTTATCCACTAACCCTATCTTGTTGGTACTCAAAAGAACCGTCTCAATGAGACGATTCTTTTGAGTTCCTACAACATCTGGTTTGGTTGGATAATTTGAAAGATATTGCGGGGAAAAGAGTTATAAACCCCTCCTTATCTTGACCTCTGAAGTTATATATGTGAATACTCTTGATCTATACTGTTTATAAATGCCAAACTGTACCGTTTCCTATTCACAGGCTCATTTAACAGTGTTGAACTTTTTATAATAACGTGGGAAAGAGATATATCATTTATGGCGATTTCTTCATAAAAGTTTTAATTTGTCTGTAATATATTTGATGATTTGATCAGATGATTAATCTATCTCGTAAGCTTTTTGCATTTCGCAGGAATCTAAATTTAGTATATCAAAAAAAGGTTGAATTTGATTTCCATATAGTATTCTTTGCATTTAAACCAAGTCGTAAAAGCTTTATTGATATTCAAAGATGACTTAAAATCAATACTTTGATGTACATATCTAATCTAGTAAATAAACCATTATACACTTATTGCTTGTCCTTTTGAAATTACTTTTAAAACAGTATGTACTTTTAAAATCAAAATGAGGCTGTATACGGACGTACACGATAGTTATTTACGTATAATTGGGACATACAAATGTGAAAGATCATACATTTACTTTCATTGAATTGTTAAATTATTCGACAGCACAACCAGGCGGTACTTGCGAACATGGCATCAAATGCGTTGAACATGCGCACTGTGATGATAATGGCAAATGTAGCTGCAAGTCTCCGTATGTCAAGTCTGACAATGGGAAACATTGCTATCAGGGTAAGTCTTATGAGAATTGAGTACAGCACAGGTAATGAGGTAGTTTTCTAGCTGAAAAACAGACTTGGGTCTTTCTAACTATTTGATATTTTACTTGTTTAATTGGGAAATTTATCACTTGCAATAAAAAAAAAACAGTTTGCTAGAACAATTCAGTGTCCAAATGCACTAATAAAATATTATTTTCATTTTGAAACTGCAAAAATCTTTCTTAGGCAAACACTTCTTATATGTTAGTAAGTAAGAGGATGAAATTTAAATATAAGTGACAAATTCGTTATGCATACTAAATTCAAGATATGATAAAAGGTTGTCTGTGGCTTCACGTTCTCTTTTAGCTCACCTGTGCACAAAGTGCAAGTTGAGCTATTGTGATCACATTTTGTCCGGCGTCCGGCCGTCGTTCGTCGTGCGTCGTCAACAATTGCCCTTGTTATCACTGTACATGCTACATGTTGTTTATCGGAACATTCATCTCCATCAAATCTTCGACAAGTTCGAAACTGGGCCATATGAGGTCAAAAACTAGGTCACTAGGTCAAATTGAAGGGAACTATTGTTAACACTCTGGATGCCACATTTTAAACTTGAGCATGTTAACATTTTAGAGGCCGCAATGTTTGCTTCAGGAGTTTGACATTTTGTCAGAATGTTTGTCTTAAAGATATCTAGGCCAAATTTGAGTATGAGCAATATTGGGTCAGAATATTGGCTTCAGCAGCTTGAAATTTAGTCAGAATGTTTATCTGAATGATATCTAGATCAAGTTCAAATATGGGTCATGCCAGTCATTAGGTAAGAAACTAGGCCAAATTGAAGGGAAATATTGTTAACACTCTGGATACTGCATGTTTAACATGAGCATTTTGAAACATTATCAGAATGGTTGACTTGATGATATGTAGGTCAAGTTCGAACATGGGTCATGTTGGGTCAAAAAATAGGTCACTTTGTCAAATTGATGGAAAGTCTTGTTAAAACTTAGAAGGCCGCATTTTTTATTCAGAGGTTTGAAATTTAGTCAGAAGGTTAGATTTAATGATATCTAATTCAGTTCGAATATGTGTTATATTGGTTCAGAAACTAGGTCACTAGGCCAAATTGAAGGGAAATCTTGTTAACACTGTAAAAGCCACATTTTTTGCTTAAGCAGCTTGAAATTTTTGTCAGAATGTTTCATATTAATGATATCTAGGCCAAGTTTGAATACATGTTATGCCGGGTCAAAAAGTAGGTCACTAGGCCAACTTAACGAAAACTCTTGTTAACACTCTTGAAGCTGCATTGTTTGCTTCAGCAGCTTTATTTTTTGTTCATATGGGTCATATTGGGTCAGAAACTAGGTCACTAGGTAAAATTGAAGGGAAATCTTGTTAGCACTCTGGATGCTGCATTTTTAACTTAAGCATGTTGAAACTTTATCAGAATGTTTCTCTTGATGATATGTAGGCCAAGTTCGAGTATTTGTCATGTCTGTTCAAAAGCTAGGTCATTAGGCCAAATTGAAGGAAAATTTTGTTAACACTGTAGAAGCCGCATTTTTTTTTTTCTTTTTGCTTCAGCAGCTTGAAATTTTGACAGAATGTTTGTCTGAATTATATCTAGGTCAAGTTCGAATATGGTTCATATTGGGTCAATAAAGGAAAATATTGTTAAATATCCGGAGGCCGCATTTTTGCTTTGAGCAAGTTGAAACTTTGTTATCTAGTCCATGTTGTAATATGGGTCATATCAGTTAAATAAATATAGATCAGTAGGCTAAATGAAGGAAAATCGTGTTAACACTCTGGAGGTTGCATTTTGTCAGAATGATTGTCTTGTTGCGTTTTGCATTAGAAATCACATTGCATAATTCCGGTGAGCGACCTAGGGCCATCATGGCCCTCTTGTTATATTTCAGAATGCAGCAATAAATGTCCATCGAACAATTCGGATTTCTACAAGATCTCAGGAGATATCTGCGGAACGACATTTATTCGATGTGTGAACGGCACCAGCTATATAGAGAATTGCCACAAGGATATGGTCTTCAATCCACTTGAAAAGGCATGTGTATGCGTCCCCAAGTCAGAGATTCATGCGTGTAGTTCTAGCTCTTACAACTCGAACATGGAATCAGTGTGTGCTGAAACGTGTTCTAAAGGAAACGAAGGTTAAATGTCAATATCAAGGACACAACATCAATGATTTGTAACAAAATATACACATGCCTTATATTAGGCACCAATGCCCTCTCATCAACATATGAAAATATATGTCAGTGTTAAAGTGTTTGCCACATACATACAGACTGATAGAGCAAATACTATATATCCAACAATTTAGGAATCATAAATGTAGAATATTATATTGCAGTAAGGTAAAGGGCAAAGGAAAATATAGGTATCGCGAGATGTCAATCTTACCACGCTCCGAGAATCAAAATGCCAAATAAGATAAAGTATTTAAGACATAACTTTCCGTCTATATATACCAATGAAAACTTTTGAGATAGAGAAAAAGACAAAGTACAATGTACAGCTACACGTTTAACACAAAAAGTGTTACCATTACATTCATTAAATTATTAAGGGCCTCCAATAATGTTTGCATTGATATTCGAAATTCCTACACGAGATTTTTTTGTTATATTAAACAATCATTCTCAACTGAGTTTTAACGTTTGTTGATCTGATTTTAATGTAGTTGGGTTATACATGGCCATACATGTGTGACCGTTGTCGATTATATGGCCACATTGACATTTGGTTTAACGTTTCGGAAAAGAATATTTATAATGTATACTCCATTTGCTTGGAAATACTTATTGACGATACTACATGTGCTGAAAAATACTGAAAACTTGCATAATGTGTGCTTGAATATAGGTACTACAACTGCCACTGCATGTAATATCTAGCCACACAATGAAGAAAACCCGATCTAAGAATGCTTGAAATTGATGGCAATTATGACGGGACTTAATTCCTGGCGTGCGTGGTCATAACCGTGCTCGAGAACCTTTCAGGATGTTGGTACAACCAGATGGAGAACACGTAACATCCTATACAGACAGTGCAGGGGACGTACCGAAGTTCGGTTGTCGTGTCGTGTGGACAATTTATAAACAATAGTCTTTTATTTTGAATAATATTATTGCAGAATATAGAATGAGATTCCATTATTTTTTTTTTTCAAAATGACATCATATGTGTGCATGATAGAAGTGATTATTGCTACAAATACTATCATTATTTGTTCATCTAATATTATTGCAAAATGTACATAACGCATGCTTTAATATATACATCACACTGTCACACTCTAAATTATGCCATCATATAGGCCTAGTATGTATAATATTTTCATGCACAAGGATTTCGTTTAATCTTCCATGGCATAAGTACTTACATGTTTTGAAGACATTACATGTACGTATGTTATATATATGGTCCGAATTGTTAACTAATTTACTTTCAAACGTTCCTAAAATCCTACAGTTTTAGCTCACCTGCACATGAAATGAGCTATTGTGATCACTGTCTGTCCGTTTATGCATTTGTATACAAACAACTTCACTTAATCAAATGAACCAATTTCAAAAATACGTTGACATGAATGTTTCTTCGGTGGTCCTCTTCAGAATTTTTCAGATAACTGAATTCAATGAAAAACGCGTTCAAAGTATAGGCCTGATTTGAATATAGTTTGGCACACAATTTAATGATCCATGGGCGATTAAGCCGTTGGAACTACCTTAAAATAGCAGGCGTATTTTTCCTTATATGTGCTATGTCTGTCCAAACATACTGGCCCGATTTAAAAAAAAAAATAAGCGTCGTAATACATCATTGGTTGACCTTCTTAAAAGTTCGTCCTTCCAGAAAGTTCCGGTTCTGACGCATACCTCGCAGGCTTACCCGGACAGACACGTTTCGTTTCCTGTGGATTTTCTATTTCAGGAATCATTACTCTATAGCTCTATCTCCCTGAGACCGAATGTTTCGGCCCGGATTAGCCGGCGCGTACTGCGCAGGTTGATCTGGGTCGATACATTACGCAGATATCATAATGTTGGTTTTCTCGTGGAACGGCTCAAATGTATTTAGGAAAGTGGCTAGAAAATATTTGGCACAAGTGTTCACTTTAGATATACTTATCATCTCTCTGCAAAGAGAGTTAAACAATTCGTAGTTGACATGAATGGCTTGTCTACAGTAGACAACTAAATATATTCGTCAACAACTACAAGTGTTAGAGCTTTGTGTTTCGGTACATAGCATCACAAAGTGGTACTATTCCATGTTTGTGGACAGTATGCCCCTGGGGTAAAATATGGCCCTACCCTAAGGACATATGGTTTACAAATGAAATGCATAGTAAAAGTATATAGTTAATGTAGCTAAATGTCAACAGTACAAACCTCGGTCACCGGATGACCTTACTGTAACAGGCAATTATGAGACTTGCCCAGTACTGTCCTATAATAATATCTTCTTTCTTTGTAATATAATTGGATAGTTATTCCAATACAAATGAAATATATGAAAGATGACAATGAACTACTCTTTGTTTCGGATCATTACAAAATGCTTTCTTAAACTAAACAATATATACATCAAACCCTGAACTCTTTTCATGGTTAATATTAAGTGTCTTGTTCATCTTCCTTTCATTGTTTTGTATCTGTACCAATGAAATTGATATTAGTATGTGACATATAGATGATATTTGTTTGTTTTGAGTGGATATGGAATATATCTCATCAAGAAGTGATACATTTTTATTATTTTTCCCGAACGCGTAGCGCGAATGCAAATGTAAAAATGGTATCACTTCGAGATGAGATATATTCCATATCCACTCAAAACAAACACATCTTTATTTTATTTTATGCTAATTGATGGCGAAAGAATTGAACTATTCATTGTCTTCGTACCTGTTCAAACGCAGACGAATCGGTTTTAATGTCCTATTCAAACACAGATTGTCCGCCATATTGAAAAGTTGTAACGAGAAAAAAATATGAAACACATCTATTTGTTTACTACACAATGTCAGACAATGATAATAAGTCCGATTTGATAAATTCGTAACAATGTAGTTCCGGCATACCTATATCACTCACAGTGTGGGTGATATGGATTTTATTTCACTGATAGAACACAGTATCTCATCATTTAGCATGAAATAAATTTCGTTATTTATACAATTTTCATGCTTGATGAACATCTTGTTGTTGATTAAAGGTTTATGATTAGTTTGTTTGTGTGTCTTGTTTTTAAAGTCGCTAAATATTTCAATTCTTTTTTCTTGCATTGTGTCAACATTATATCATATAATCAACCGTTGACATTATAACATAACCTCTAATGTGTTCACCACGTGTGTAATCAATATCTATATGTTTTAATTTGATTTAAATAGTCATTTTTATTATAATTATTATTATTATATAACCATTAGCATAATACATCATCAGCACCTTCTGTACCATCAGCAGCTAAATTGTACTCTACCATATAAGCCGTCCTGCGTAATGTATCGACCCGATCAGACTGATCCGGGTCGACACTTTCCGTCTCAGGGGAAAGAGGTATAGAGTACTGATTCCTGAGACAGAAAGTCCAAAGGAGGCGAAAAGTGTCTGTTCGGGTTAGCCTGCTCGGCTTGCTTAGGCTGGTCGAAACTTTACGCATATGGTTATAAACGTATCTGCTCACACACACACACACACACACACACACACACACAAAGGACTTTGCTTAGCGCTGTTGGTCACTCGTACTGAATCCTACATCATCATCACCCAAACGAGATTTGAAACTGTAAATAAAACCATGCTATTAAAAAAACCATCCAAATATGTTACCATTCCGAGCTCGTGTTCATGCTGCAATCTTTGATAAAGACGTTTTCTAGCTTTTTTTTCCTTGCTTGATAATGGATTGCAACAACTATGTATAAAAGGAATAGACCGTTTTTGTGTGATGTTTCATATGTCTTCTTTCAAATAAAAACTGATTTCATACATTATCTTCTGCCTTTCGAAATATATATTACACCAATCAAGGCACGTATTTGAAGTGTACATGGTTGAGTGTATATCTTGCGGATGATATTGTTTTATTTTCGGGAAATGAAGAAGGGCTACAAAGCGGACTAAACCTTTTATACGATTATTGTCAAAAATGGAAAATGGTTGTAAATGTAAATAAGACTAAAATTATGATGACGTAAATTGTATCATATAAAAGAAATGTATCATTCTTTTACAATAAAAATGAAATACAAATTGTCACCAACTTTACGTATCTAGGAATAGTTTTTTTCTAAAGGCGGACCATTTATTGGCACATTCAATGTAGTAAGTGGACGAGCATTAAAGGGTATTTTCTAGATGAGATCATATATATCCAAGTTCACATTTTTATCTATAAGACACTTATAGATGTATATATAAGTTATACTTATTTGATAAATTAATATTACCTATACTTGATAACGGGGCATACATATGGGGCTACTTAAATGCAAACAAGCTAGAATGGTGTTCACTTACGATTTCTGAAACAACTACTAGGGGTAAGAAACCAAACACAAAATGATTGTGTCTACGGTGAATCTGGAAGGTGTCCTTTAAGAGTTGAGGTTAATACAAATGCTAAAATAATGGTTCAAAGTTATACAGTCAAGTGAAAGAAAATATATTAAACAAACGTATAACATGGTGTTAAATGATTTAATAAAATGCCCAAATAAACAAGACTGGGCTTCTCAAATCAAATTTATCTTAGAATCACACGGTTTTAATGATGTATGGCTCTTTCAAGGAGTGAGAAATACGAAACAATTTATTCATATATTTACACAAAGCGTAAAAGATAATTATATTCAATCTTGGAACAACCAATTACAAAACTCAACCAGAGCAATAACATATAGATCAATAGCTAGTTTTAACTTCAAGTAATATCTAAACACAGTGGTGAATACCAAATACAGAACTGCTCTTACAACTGGAAACAGTTTAAAGGCAATCTTTGTTGAAAAAGGATGAATGACTTTATGCTGCTTGACAATCTATTATTGGTTCGTCTTGTTTTATGTTGTCTCTAGGAATAAAACTGTAAGATGGTTTTCTGCGTATTCTTCTTTCCATTGATTTGGAAGAGTTACAAAATATATACTTTAGCTGTGTGTCTAAAATGGTATTTTGCTTTTACGATAGCTTCACAACCATGATTTTGAAAACGTTGTGGACAAATTAAAAAATGCTCAAAGGTAATGTTCAATAATAACTGACATGTTCAGCCACTGGCACGTTTGTCAATTGGCCCTGGTCATGCGAAAATCGACCTTCGCCAACCCTAGAAATTCGATTTTCGTGTGACTGAGCCGGTTGACTCAGTGCGTAAGAAAAGGTACACATTGGCATTTATTATTGATGGGTTGTTTGGTTCGTGTTTTACACCGATTGTTACATTTGTTCACTGATATCACGACGTGTCCTGAGTAAATTGCTAGTACTACTAGTCCGTGTATCATGAAAAAAGCCAGTCAGTCGAAATGCTAACCCCGCAACCCTGAGCGCCACCGAAGGCAGCCATTACTAACACTTTGAACGTATTTTGTATTACCCGGCCGGGTTCGAACCCTTGGCAATACTAAAGAGTGTAGGTTCAGGCCATGGTTCACCTGCTCAGTTGAATCAGTATCTACACATGTTGACATAAGCTTCTAACAAGCTTGTGTAAGTAATAGCTGAATAGTGTAAATCCTGATTAGACTGTGCGGATGTACAGGGTGTAATGGATCTATGCTGTTCACAAAAGCAAACTTGTACCTTTTTGCATGCATTAATATTAACTAAACGAGCGCTTTAGTGGTGATGTGTTCATGCCTCCGCCTCGGGCACAGGAGGTCACGGGTTCGATCACTTACACATATCAGAATAAATGGACCAGCAGTAAGTAAAGGAAGTAAGTGGTAACTTACATAATGTTTATTCAGTTCAAATCTATACATAAGATATGCGAACATACACAATCATGCAACATTCGAAAATTAAATCACGTGACAGTAAGCTTTTTTTAAATTATCAAATGTTGAAAGCGGCGTTTTCCTTGGTTAGTAACCACTGACTACTGCTACTATAGTTACTACTGGTCCCTTTACCCTGACACACGCGAGTCATTCGTAAAATATAAAAATATATACAATATTGATCAAACAAATCTACCATTAAACAGTATGTATGCCGAGAGTCATTCGACTACATCAAGGGTTTGAAAAGTTCTGATTGCCTGGTGAGTGTACCAATCTCTACCCACATGCGGACTATTGTAGACTTTAAAACAGTAAGTTTGAATCTTCAAGTTCAGGTGTTTTTTATTTGCAAAACATTTTACATGCTGTTGCAATTTATACATAATAAGCATTTGTAAAGCAACACATATTATATCGATTAAATATATGGACATGAGATATAGAAAACGTGCAATCAATCTCAGAATAGACAAAACTAATCCGGCTAAAATTGGTTTATTTTGTGAAATTGAAATAGCCTCTTTTTCGGATTTCTATGCAAGGTATAATTATTACTACTTTAGTTTTGCAATTCGAATTTACTCTAACGACTTATACAGGGTTCAAACTGTATTTTCCATATGGAATTTGGGAACCTTTCAGGGATATTTATTTGAATCTGATGAGGCGGTTTTGTCGCCCAGATATGTCATATATAAAATCTGTATATTTTATTCGGTTATTTCTGTAACCATATTGAATACTTTATGGCATTAATCAATTTCATTTCATTTCATACTTATGTGTTTTATTCATGACATGAAAGTGATACTGCCCTTGGTCAGAATAATTAGTTGTGCTTCGAACTTCTACAACCAATTGCTTATCTTCCTTGGTCGAGGCATAAATAATGAAATTCATGGATATTTAAGAGATATTTCAAAGAAAAAAAATCAGATGTGCAGTGATCAAAAAAATGATAATCTTGATTGATTCATTTAGCTTAAGAGTTGATATCTGACAAATTGAAATGCATCATTATCCCTTTCCGAAAAACAACACATCTGCAGCAGACGACTTTGAAAATGTGCAGGACAAATGTTGAAAATCTAAATGAAATTATAATTATTGAAAATAATTAAAAGCATTGTGGAAAAATGAGAAATTGCTCGTTTTGCAAGAATGATTTCTACTTATTCAATTTATTGTACTATCATATATATCTTATTTATTTATGTTTAATCGTTTGTTTCAGGTAAATAACATCTCTCATTTATTCATTTTAATCGTTTTATGCGGGAAATGACATCTCTTTTATGTTTGAAACAGCGAAATGATATATCGTATTTAATTATTTGTAATCGTTTGCACCTAGAAAAAAAAAACATCTCTTATACAATTATCTTTAAAAACTTGTATTAGGGAACATTCTTTTGTTGCTAAATTTAAAGAAACCTGTACATTTTAGCGATCGCAATGCATCTTAAAACAAATTCATTTTGAATCTAAGTATGAACCAGACATTTGAAAACCTGCGATCGGTTCCTGAACTAGTAATGGAAGGAAGTGCTTACATTTTCTGATAACCAGTCAGGGCTTTTACGATATGAAACATTGCAGCAGTGCAAGCAATTTACACAGAAAGCGTCGTGATGTAATTGATATTCTAGTGAAAGTGTTGTAAAACACAATCATGTTTTACATGTTTTACTTTTCAGAAAGAAATGTACGTCATACATGTAAACAAGGGTACCTGTATGCAGTATCCCATTTACGGGGAACCTGGTCAATGTATCCAGGGTAAGTAACTTAAAGTTCAACTGAACAGCATGCATTTAAGTATTTAGCCATATACTGGCACAAATTCAAACGAGCTTATTGAATGGCATGTTCACACGCCATAGTACATGCGTCTGTTTGATAATTAATTAGTACAAAATATGTTAACTCTTTATAAATGAAAGAACAATTATTGAATTAAGTTAAAAATGAAATAAGTTAGACAATGAAAATGAGTTTTGGACATACGGAGACATAAACCAAATGTAGCATTATAACATTTCATTGGTTAACAAACTAGGTCAACTGTTATACAGTTGCGTCGATAAAATATGAAAGGCGTTTGTAAAACGTCTGATCAAAATACGTTTTAGGTGGCAAAATATATTGAACATAATGTCAGAGTATTTAGATATCAGTTTTTTTATCTGACCTTGTCGACAGAGCTTGTAACTTTCGTAGCCTTGTCCTCAACTATTTTCATATTACTTACGTACACACGCTTTTTGTACAATTCTGTAAACTGTTGTAGATTTCAATAAGTCTGACCAGATGTGTAAGATGATCTGAACCTGCGCTCGTATATTTTCCCATCTTCTCATAGTCTATTACTTGCAGGTGGTAAAGTTATTTTGAACTCGTACTTTGGAAATGGCACGCTTCCGTTCACATCCTTTTTGTTGAAGTCTATTATTGATGGTCAGACGTACGTTTATGTGACCATCGGCACGTTTATCCCCTTGAGTACTACCAGCACTAATCGAGGAGGTAAGTCGTTTGTTGCGCTAATCAAGGAGGTAAGTCGTTTGTTGCGCTAATCAAGGAGGTAAATCGTTTGTTGACACGTTTGGACCGTATTTTGTCGTGTTTGGACCGTCTTGGCACCGATTTCAATGGTATAGATAATTTAGTAATTGATGCCGATTTCAACAATTTGGTTATCATACCAAAGTGGCCAGTTCACCTAGACGTGTGTTCACCTAGACGTGTGCTCACCTAGACGTGCGCTCACCTAGACGTGTGTTCACCTAGACGTGCGTTCGCCTCGACGTGTGTTCACCTCGACGTGTGATCACCTAGACGTGCGCTCACCTAGACGTGTGTTCACCTAGACGTGCGTTCACCTAGACGTGTGTTCACCTAGATGTGTGTTCACCTAGACGTGCGCTCACCTAGACGTGTGTTCACCTAGATGTGCGTTCACCTAGACGTGCGTTCACCTAGACGTGCGTTCACCTAGACGTGCGTTCACCTAGACGTGTGTTCACCTAGACGTGCGCTCACCTAGACATGCGCTCACCTAGACGTGTGTTCACCTAGACGTGTGTTCACCTAGACGTGTGTTCACCTCAACGTGTGTTCCCTAGCTTTCGCTCACCTGTTGTCCACATAACAGCCTGTCCAAGAAAATTACTGCTCTTCCACTGTTAACCAATTTTTGAAGACAAATGGCACATGTTGCATTGGTTTTTGTCGAACGTCGGAAAGAATGTTGGTCAATTAATTAGATGTTCAATAGTTATTTCAGTAACGGATATATCACGGCGTTTCCTTGATAAATTACCAAAACTGATTAGTGGTTAAAATATCATTGCACATGCGCATGTATCGTAATACTTCCCCCGCAATGATGAGCGGCACTTCTTCAATTTTAAACTGTTTTTGGTGTAACAGATCTTGAATCGAACATTGGTCTCCAATTCTGAAAACCGACCCCCAATAGCTCAGTCGGTAGCTACGCGGGCTGTCAATCCAGGGGTTGTGAGTCGAACCCCACATCGGCCAACATTCTTTCCGTCGTTTGACAAAAGTCATTGTGACAAGCGTCTTTCGTCTTTCACCAATGGGATATTAGTCTATGTGGAAAAGAAGCCAGTTGCTTGGAAAGATTGTTGTGTGAACTACTGGTGTGAGCAAGCCAGAATACACATGAATAGGTGAACTGGACGCCGTGATATGACTGAAAAGTTGTGGAAAACGGCGTTAAACTCTAATCAATCAAACTAATTCTGAAAGCCAACGCTCTAACAACCATCTTGACGCTGATGTTAATTATTGAAAATAGTTGTGCCAAAAGACATTGCTCATTATGGGCAATTTTGTTCCTTTGTCAATTTGCTTTCAAAAGTAGTCTGCTAAGGAGGCGTCAGAAAGCGAATGCATGAGGGAAAGTGTTAATTAAATTGATTGATACCCATACCATCGGTTACACGTTTACGCCTGATTAATGTAACCTTGAGGCTAATGTCGCAATCAATGTACAATAAATAATTGAAACTAATCAAAATTTTTTGCTTTATAAAGGGACCGGTGTTGTTAACACTAATGCTCAGGGACTGTAATAATTACCTGTAGGATTCCGCCGTGGTCGAGTGGATGCCGACGGGGATTCTGGACCAGGCGTCCCGGGTTCGTTCCCTAGTAGCGGCGGTCATGGTAGATTGCCCTTGGACAAAGCACATTTCCTAGCCGAGTTGTGGTTTGTCGCTAATAAGTCATAGAAGGCTTCAAAAAACAGAGTCCATTTGACTCCATTATTAATGAACCGTAAGCAAGTATTTTCCCTAAAGTGTTATATAACAACACTAAGGTAAGTTTTCCTGGATCATCGCGAAAATGGTGCACCACCTTTCAAAATTGGGCAAGTCACATTTCTAATCCCAGTACTGGTTTGTTTATCCATCAAAACCTCAAAACTGTCGCCGTGATATAACTGAACTAATGTGAAAAAGGCGTGACCTTAAAACTGTCGCCGTGATATAACTGAACTAATTTGAAAAAGGCGTAAAACCTCAAAACTTTCACCGTGATATAACTGAACTAATGTGAAAAAGGCGTGAAACCTTAAAACTGTCGCCGTGATATAACTGAACTAATTGAAAAAAGGCGTAAAACATCAAAACTGTCGCCGTGATATAGCTGAACTAATGTGAAAAAGACGTAAAACCCCAAAACTGTAGCCGTGATATAACTGAACTAATGTGAAAAAGGCGTAAAACCTCACAATTGTCGCCGTTATATAACTGAACTAATGTGAAAAAGTTGTAAAACCTTAAAATTGTCGCCTTGATATAACTGAACTAATAAACCTCAAAACTGTCGCCGTGATATAACTGAACTAATGTGAAAAAGACGTAAAATCTCAAAACTGTCGCCGTGATATAACTGAACTAATGTGAAAAAGGCGTAAAACCTCAAAACAACAAACTTATTGCCTATCTTCGCACGTCAACCTTTCAACCAAAAATTTAAATAAACAATAGGATTAGTGTTCAGGTAGAATATACACCATTATAGCAGAAAATAAGAATTTGCCTATCAAGAGGAAGTTTCTCGTTTTCTTACACTATTTTCAATAGTAGTCTGATACAGAGGTGTTAAAAGGCCATCTGCATAATGTTGTTTATCAACCCTTTGTATTTCAGTGTTCAGGCTGATGAACATTGGCTACTTCGGCTACTCGGATGGCATCAAGGACCCATCTGTGTTTACCATTCCAAAGGCATGCTACAAAACAACACAGCCAGAGGTAATAGGTATTTTTTTGTTGACTCAATGTAGGAGCTGAATATCATTATCTTCTTGTTTATTCGAGCTATAGAAACATACGTACAGGATTTATAAACTTATCATCTTCTAAAAGTAAAAATATTGCAAATTATATTTCAAAAGCATCCGAGTATGGAGAATAACGAATTTATCAAAATTGGATGTAATGTACTAACTAAAAATCATTTAAACGTTCACTAAACATTACCTAAACATAAGTGTACCTCTCTTTCATATTAGAATTAAGCTTTGTATTTTTGTATATATATACGTTTATTATGTAAATGAATGTGGCTTTTCGTATTGAGCCATATTCTTTACGTTTATCAACATGTAAATGACCTATGGCACTTATATGACGACTGGTCGAATACAATTGAGTTGAGTTAGTAAATGTAAGACTTGAGTTGATTTAGTTGAAAAAAAAAGGTATTATCGTTGTGGGAGGTCGTGCATTCGATCCCCGACCGGGTCATACCAAATACTCAAAAAAGGTAGTAATGGATGCCTTCCAATGCCCATTATATAAACAAAATACATTCGGAAACAACACGTTTTTCTTATTTTAACTTCTGTAAATTATGTTTATTTCAGCAGAAGGACGAGAAAGCCGTTGCGGAAATCGAGTATTTCAATAGAATAAGAATCTCCCTTCTGTAGTAACGTAACGTTACACTTATAATAACAATAATTAAACAATGTGTAAACTTCAATACAGATGAAAGATTGTTTTGTAATTGTTCGTAGTTCACTCAAGTGTCCACGATTTAATGAAGCGGTTTGTTGAACAACCGCACTTAAAGTTTAATCCTTTCGGTTTTCACTTGTCTAAACATATATCCATGTTATTCTGATTTATTTCTTTTTGTTTTAATTAATGGGATTTTACGATGTTTCAACATTATTCCAGTAATATCAGGGCGACAGTTCACTTATTGAAGATCCCTGGGTAAACAAACTAGTTCAAGGCTAGGAAATGTGCCTTGCCCAAAGGACACCCCACCAGGACCGTCGTGCCGCATCTGGGGATCGAATCCGGGACGCCCGATTTCAAATCTCAGACGCTAGCCACTGAAACATCATTTGAGCATTGGTATGCGCAGACCACCCGTAAAACGTGTTCACCCTGTGTGTATATATAGATCAGCAATAACATCCGCGCAGGCTGATCAGGGTCTGAACTGTTCGCCAATCGTTCACAGAAGGGTTCGAAAACGTCTGTTAAACCTTTTCCCACATACAGACGCTTTCTGACGCCTCCGCAGCAGACGCCAATTTGAAAACATTGTGTCAAAAGAAGGAATTGCTCAAAACGAGCAATTTCTCCTTTTGCCACAATGTTTTCAGCTCTATTCAATAGTTATACATCTATTTGTTATACGTTTTTCATATTTTTAACCATATGTTTTCAGAATCGTCTGCTGCAGATTTGCTTTATGTGGGAAAGGGTTAAGCAGGATCAATTTGGATCATTTGCATGAATGTGCAGTCATATCGTCTGTCCACAGATGTTATAGCCGCTAATTAACTGATCTTAACGTCGTATTCGGTTCTGTGTAATGGTTCATTCAAGCCAGTGAAGATCCAGATCACGCTGCACTTCACTTACCACAAAGTCATGAAGCTATAGTAAGAGCCTGTATCTGCATACTGGTTTGTTTGCGTTTTTATCACTAGACGAATCAAAGCGCTGAAGGCACTGTCTTTGTTTGGGTACACACAACTGTACAACTATTTTCCCTAGCGTGGATATACATGTATTATTGCAGTGTGAAGGAAATTTATATAAATATTACAAGTTCAAGAACAAATGTTAAAATTAAATGCCAAACTAGATGAAAAAACCAACCGTGCTTCATAACAGACATTTTTAAACATGTTTTAAAAGTTGAGACCATCATATCCCATAATTACCGTTTGTTTTAAGTGTGTATTCATATCTGGATCAGACGACGCGGATGCGCATGATGATTTGGATCTACATTAATATTGATCCCATTTACTGTCTGGCTAGCAGATTGGTTTACTTAGAACAGTTCATGGCTTTTGTTTATTCGTTTATTGTCATAAGACATACATTTTCCTGGATTGTATGCAGGAATAAGGGCAACATACCACATTCGTGCATATAATATAACTAGTTTAACAAAGGCAAATAGTAATAACTAATAATAAAATTCAATACAAAAAATATTTATAAGAAATGGTTATTCCCCTTGATTCGTAAATTTGATGCCCATAGGTTTATTTATAGTTCACTAAATCCTTTTAAAATAATAATAAACTATAAAGGATTCATGACTAGTACTTTAGAGAATAAAAACACATTATACGTACATGTCAATAATCTGTGAAGATTAAACCCTGTCCCACATACAATAAATCTGAAGGACACGATTTTCAAAACGTATTTAAGGCAACTATATATATATGAAATGTATCTATAAATGAAAGTATGAATTTTAATTGAAATTGAAACATTGTGGCAAAATGGGAATTGCTTATTATTAGCAATCGTTACTTTTTGTTACCATAGTGGTTTCAAACGGCGTCTGCTGCAGAGAGTCAGGAAGCGTCTATATGAGCCGTCTCGCGAGAAAACCAACAATGTGGACTCTGTGTAAAGTATCGACACGGATCAGCCTAAGCATGCCGCACAGGCTTACCCGGATAGACACTTTTCGCCTCCCGTGTGGATTTCTGTTTCAGTAATCATTAACTCTATACATTATCCCCCTGAGACGGAATGTGTCGGCCCGGATCAGTCTGCGCGGACAGCGCAGGTTGATCTGGTCGAAACATTACGCAGATGCCATAATTTTAGTTTCTCGCTAGACGGCTCATATGTGGACTGAGGGTTAATAGAGCGACTTCATTGTTAACTGCAAAATACTAAATAAGATCAAATCAATCACTTCCAGTGCATCCTATACACATTTACAATGAATTTAAAACCAATGTTATATATTCAATGCATTCTGTTGAGGTACTGTATACTCTCATTTCGACGCAAACAGAGGGGTTTCCAGGGACTATTTTGGCTGTATTTGGCGTAATTTGACCCTATTGTTTGTATTGTACTTATTAATTGTACTCATTTCCTAATGAACTTATTCTTTAACTTCGTATTATCGAGTTCTTATATCTATCAACTCTAAGAAAAGTTAAAACTCGTCTGCTTCCGAAACGGTTCAAATGTTTGCACCAGTATCATGGAAAGGTTAACAGAGCATTCTTGCATTTGATTAAGATCGATTGGCAAAAAGCATGTATGCTTTCAACAAACTTTATCCAATATATATTGGAAAAGGAATACACATAATGTCACAAAATGACGCACAGTTTTTAATTTGATGAAAACATATGAGACGTTCCACGAGAAAACTAACATTATGGACGCAGGCTAATCGGGCCGACACATTCCGTCTCAGGGGAATAGAGGTATAGAGTAATGATTCCCGAAACAGAAAATCCACAGGAGGCGAAAAGTGTCTGTCCGGGTTAGCCTGCGCGGCATGTTAAGGCTGTTCCGGGTCGATATTTTACGCAACAATGTTGATTTTCTAGCGGGACGGCTCATAGTATATAAGTCACAATATTTATCTTTTCACACACAGGTCAGAATCAATTCAATATAGTTGGTCTAATGTGTAGCTCACAGTTGACTGGTAATTGATTGATTCGGGTTTAACGCCTTTTTCCGCCATATCACGGCGGCCATTCACCTACTGACGTGTTTCCTGGTTTTCTCACACCAGTAGTCCACAAGAAAGACGTTCCAAGTAACTGGCTGCTTATCCACATAGTGACTTTTTGTCGAGCTAGGGTTCGAACTCATAACCCCTGGTTTGGTAGTCCGTGTCGCTACCGACTAGGCTATCGGGTATCGGTAGTCCGTCACAACCTAAGTTAAACCCAATCACATTGAGTCAACCCGCGATAGCTCAGTCGTGGATTCGAACCCTGGATCAGCTACTCGATCGATCGAATGTGGTTTTGTTTACCCTCGCCTTACGGCATGAAACCATTTGAGCCCATCCGCGAGAAACACAACATTGTGGACTATGCGTGAAGTATCGACCCGGATCAGGTAAAGCATGCTGCGAAGGGTAACCAGGACAAACACTTTTCGCCTCCTGCGGATTTTCTGTTTCAGGAATCAATACTCTATACCCCCTATCCACCTGAGACGAAATAGCCTGCGCGAACTGTTTGTTTTCTCACGGGATTTTTTTTTATTTTTATATTTTTAACTTTTGACCTTATTTTGCATCAAATCTTTATTACATATCCCGTTTTCTGTTTAAATTATGTTTAAGTTATTTACAAAACAATTGATAATACGAATATTTTGTGACAAACAATGCACTTCCAAAACAACTTTATTATGTACATATGTCCAACACTGTGCTTTTTCAACGTATTTAGATGCATACAATGTAAAATTATTTTGGTGCAACACTGGCTCATAGATTTGTATGTGCTCCCTTAAGGGTATTTACAATGATACGAAACGGAAAACCTGGGTTAGACTAGTTGAGTGCTTCAGGATTTGTGTATGCGAAACAAACAAAAACAAACAAAACCAGATCCACACTAAAACGTGTTTATTCATCTTTTCGATGAGTGATAAAAGCCATTGTCTCTGACAGTCATTCGTCCTTCCATCAAACGGCTAAATAGTATATGGGGGAATAAATCTAGTTACGTCGGAAGTATCATGTGTTGCGAAACTGATGCGAGAAATTTCTGGAAAAACATGTCATATAAATGGCCGTCTTCATATGACTCCAATCAATCAATCAATCAATCGTTCAATCAATCAATCAACCAATCAATCAACCAATCGTTCAATCAACCAACACATACAATCAATCAATCACTCGTTCGTTCAATCAACCAATCAATCAATCAATCATCCAATCAATATACACATCAATCAATCAATCAAACCAATCAATCAATCATATCTGAACAGTGAACAACTTTATCTGTCCAGTCTACAGTGACAAGAACCAGTTGGTTCAACGTAGTCTTTCTACAACAGTATTTTAAAGTCATGTATACCATCTTTATTTGCCTGAAGAGTTACATATAATACATTGCATATTGATTACAAATACAAATTGAAAGTAAACAATAGAAAAATTATGAAAAAATGGCATCAACCTATTCAAATGCCATATATGTACAAAGTAGCTGTATAACAGTTAGTACAATATATATGTGCTTTATCGAAGCTCTTTCATCCGTTTAGCCAAAGGGCTTCGATAGTACATACTATCTTTAAGTGACACGGTCGTTGTTCCCAAGTAGGATAAGCATGTGGATAGTT
This sequence comes from Serripes groenlandicus, assembly GCA_031761405.1. Classification (NCBI taxonomy): domain Eukaryota; kingdom Metazoa; phylum Mollusca; class Bivalvia; order Cardiida; family Cardiidae; genus Serripes; species Serripes groenlandicus. Next base: position 1,106,624 of record JASEVX010000026.1, read on the forward strand.
CAACTTATCTACGAAAGCGAAACAGAAATAGCAACACTGGGAGTCGAACCCGTGACAATTAAAACGAGAGGCCGACGCTCTGCCATGTTATCATTGTCTTCCAACTTAAAAAAAGTCAAGATCCACCATGTTACAAAACAAACGTGTTCACACAAAGTGTTTCTTTTCTCACGTGACGTTCAGTGAGTTAAATATCATGTCAGAAAATATTGATTGATTTCAATGCCGTTTTCATCATATAATTAAACATGAAAGTAATGGTTAGCATCACGACTGACTGACTCGTGTCAGGATAAATGGACCAGTAGTACTGATAACTTATCCGGGAAACGACGTGATAATAACTGAAACATTATTAAAAGACGCGCAAAACACCAAACAATAAATGATAGTTTCAACAAAATTATCAGAAATTAACACTGAGAACGATGGAACTTCACAATAAAAACAAACGTTCTTAGTTCGCACACATTATTCTACTAGAGTTAGGATATAACAAATCAATTTGGTGCTCAGGGTTACGGGTAAGCCGCTTTCAACAATGTTTCAGTTATATCACGGCGTTTCCGGATAACTTACCAGTACTACTGGTTCATTTATCCCGACACCAGTCAGTCAGCCGTAATGCTAACCCTGCAACCTTGAGTGCCAAGGAGTGCGGCAATGACTTCCATTTTTAAAGTCTTTGGTAGGACCCAGTCAGGGATCGATTCCCGCGACCTCCTGCACTCGAGGCGGACGCTCTTCCATTACCAACCCGAAGCGGTTTTAAATGTAAAAAACAAATATCTGTGAAGAAATAATTTATAATAGTGACTTGTGCATACGTAACAAATACGAAGCAAAATTACAATACAATTAGCCACACCTATAAGTCACCTGAAAAAATTCTTACACAATGCAATATATACATATAAATATCATATAAATAGTATACAAATATTTGAGTGGTGGTCTATGACGGCTGGTTATATAAGAATTCCCGGCGTTTTAAGTAAGCTTTTACAATATATCTGGCTACCTGGTCTGTGAAATAGGAATTTCTATATTTAATTATTGTAACAGGATATTATTATAACGAAATGATACATGTAAATCCGCTCTGTTAAGACAGTCTGTATACATACAGGAATTGTCTAGTTGTGCATTTGTTGTACCTACGCCGACCCAATATACTTTCCCTGGTTACTAATTGTGTTAAAACACACGGACAAGATACTAGAAAAACAAGATCGATTGATTGATTGATTTATTAAGGTAAGTTTAAAGTTTTTGTTGATAATATATTGACTACATGAACAGAAGTGTGTGACCCTTTTCAATCAATTACACAATATTCGAGATCAATACAAATCAAACTATCGTAGTTGGTGAACTTGTACTTAGTTAGCGTAATACACAATTCATGACTGTGTGTACGATAATTTTATAGGATACCTAAACACATAGATGCTACGCAATATGACTATGTTTGCTGCTTTGCTCGGGCCGAGCCCCGTAGTTCAGTCGGTAGCGACGCGGGCTGTCAGTTCAGGGGTTGTGAGTTCGAGCCCCAGCTCGGCAAACATTCTTTCCGACGTTTGACAAAAGTCACTGTGACAAGCGTCATTCGTCTTTCACCAATGGACTACAGTCTATGTGGAAAAGCAGCTAGTTGCTTGGAAATTATGTTGTGTGGATAACTGGTGTGAGAAAATCAGGAAATATATAAGTAGTAAACTGGCCGCCGTGATATGACTGAAACATGTTGAAAATGGCGTTAAACCCAATTATAA